>CM065473.1:47567591-47969088 GCA_032872505.1 Leptopilina syphax | reverse complement strand
CTATAAGCATATAATGATGATGATAAACAAATAATTCCATATTTTTTAGCAGTCACTATTATTTGTTATAATTAATTTAAACTTTACCGTTATTAGTATTCTTTGTTTTATAATAAATTGTTTTCCAATATTTTAATATTAATTTATATTGTTATTTTTTAAAGGACAGCTCCATCATCAACAGCATCAACAGTTGTTGTAATAACAAGAGCATTATCTGTAGCAGTAACGGCATCACCCACCAGCAGCACTAACAGCATTATTTGCAACTGTAAAAGCAACGCCAGTTGAACAATTTTCCGCAGCAGTAGAAATTGGTAATTTTTATTAAAATAACTTTTTTAAAATAATTAATATTGAATTTTTGAAGATAAAAAAATAGTTTCTTTTTAATTATTTTTTTTTTTATTTTACTTTAGTCATATAATTTTAACATAATTTTTTTGATTAATTTATATTTTCCAATAGTTTTGTTCTTTTTTTTTAACAATAGTTTTTTAGTTTTATTAGTTTTCGTATTTATTTTTAAAGTGTTTTATTTTTTAAGTACCTATCTAATTTAGAAATTTCGTCTATACACTGAGAGACTTTTGAGACTGTAGCGGAACAACATATGTGACAGCAGCTCCACTATGATTTTGGTGAGATGCGGTAAAATCTTGGGCGCGTGACAATCCCAAATGTTGGTGAGCAGCTCACCAAAGTAGTGGGAATGCCGCCTTTGGTTTGCAGCTGAACAACTTTGAGACTGTCACGTGCCCAAAATTGTACAGCAGCAACCCAAAAGTATAGTCCTGTAGCGTTCCTCCAAAATGGTCAGTAGCAGCCTATCAAAAGTCTGCTGCTGACCCAAAGATCTCTCATTGTCAGTGTAATTTTATTAAAATTTTCTACATGCTTTTATACATTGCCGTTGTTAGGGTTCCGTACCCGGTAGAAAGACTATTAAAGCAATTATACGGGAAATGACTATATACTATATGCTTTGAAGCACAACGTCTGTTTTAAATTTTGTTTTTTTCGAGCACTCGAGGGAATTCTAGTACTCGATTTAATTCAAGTACTCGAATTTTTTCGAGCTCTTGAGTAAATTTAAGTCTTAGTAAAAATTCATATTTATTTAGCAAATAGAAATACACTTTGAAATTAAAGATTTCTTTACTTTATTCATTCAGTAATTTGAATAAATTAGAAATTTTCTACTTATTAATAGTTTTTTTTAATAAGTCAAAAGCTCAAATCTATTCAAGTACTAGAAATTTTCAAGTACTCGAATTTACCCGAATACTTAAAGTCACTCCAGTACTCAATACATTGTGCCATCTTGGGTTTGGCTCAACTTGACTCGGCTCGACATTTCGAGCTTTTTTCACATCTCTACTTACTTGCATATTTATTTTTCTTTAATTGTTTATATTTTTGTTTATGGAGTTTTTTCCTTAAGCTATATTAAAATGAATTGTAAAACAAATTATAAATTATTATATACAAGTAAATTCTTTTTTTTCAGTAAATATTATTTGTTTTAATTATTTTAAAGTTTACAGTTATTAATAATTTTTCTTTTACATTAATTTTTTTTCAAAATTTCAATATTAATTTATATTATTATTTTTTAAATGACAGCCTAATCAGCAGCAGCAGCAGCAGTAGAAGCGTTATCCGCAGCAATAACAACAACAACAACAACAGCATTATATATAGCAGTAATTGCAGTACCAGTAGCAGCATTATATGCAGCAGCAACATCATTATTTGGAACGCCAATGAAATAACTTTCAGCAGTAGAAAAATCGGTAATTATTTTAAATTAAATTTGTTTAAAGAATTAATATTGAATTTTGAATTTGAAAAAAATAATTTCTTTTTATTTCATTTTATTTTAGTCTCGTATTAGTTGGCATAATTTTTTTGGAAAAATTTTTAATTTTCCAATAATTTTGATCGTTGTAACAATACTTTTCTAGTTTTGTTAGCTGTCGTACTTGTCTTCAAAGTGTTTTAGTTTTTACATATTTAATTTAAATAGGAACCCACACCAATTATATGGAAAAAATTTTATCCATTAAATTTCTTGACACTTTGTAGTTTTTGTAGATTTTGATTTTTTGAATAAGAAATGTAATTGATAAAATGTAAAAAAATTCGCAGTTTTTTTTAAAAATAATATTAAAGTTAAAAATTGGTACACTCATGTATTTTCACGCGTAATTGACACGAAAAATATAGCGAACGTGATTGTACTTCATCTTCATAGAGTTTATCGCGAAAATTATCAAATTTTATTCGTTTTACGCAAAAAAGGAAAGTACCCACCCCCCACCACCCTAGCACTCACAGTTTTTTACCTAGAGAGCTGGAAATTGACATACTTATGTATTTTTTCGCGTAGATTACAGTAAAAATATAGCGGAAATGATTAAAATTGATCTTCATGTTGTTTTCATCGAAAAACTAAAATCTCTTTTAACAAGCTTGAAAATTCTTTAACTCTTTGCTGGTTCTCTCAATTCTTAGCCTAATGAATTGACAATATACATATTTTAGAAAAAAAAAATGTGTACACCCCTTCCCTTACTTTTCACAATTATTGGTCTATCAGACTGTAGTTTTGCTTATTCTATGTATGTTTATAAGTAAATTTTAGGAAAAATATAGCGAACATGATTGGATTTAATCTTCATATTTTTTCATCGAAAAACTCAAAAGTTTTTAAAATTTTAGTTTTTAAAATAGCGTGTATTTCACCCTAGCGCTCACATTTTTTTAATTTCATTAACTTCTCTTATTCAGGAAATTGAAAATTACAAAATCAAATAGTTACAAGAATTTTGACAGGGACTATTTTTCCAATTTATTTGCTACGTGGTCGTTTGTTAAATTTTAATAAATTATTATTTTTTAAGTAATTAATATCGATTTTATAATAAGAATTAAATAATTTCTATTTTTTTTCTTTCTTTTTATTACAGTTTCAAGAAAATGAATTGTGAAAAGGAATATGATAATTTTAGTAATTTACTGAAAAAATTGCAAGATACATGGTCAAATAGTCAAGAACCAATGTCATTTACACCGATTAAAGAAAATAATGACTTACTTTTTAAAGAAATTGACTTAGATTCATTTGTTTTATTTTTTAAAAACATTGAAGGAATAAAAATAGACAACTATTTTAAATTACAAACTAAAATCACAAGAGATTATAAATTTGATCAAAAGAAAAGTTTACCTTTTTTATTTAATACTGAAAGTAAGGATTATAATTATTTTAATTTACAAATGGGATTTATTGGAAATAAATACAATTGTTCGGTAACGACAGTTTTTGAAATACCAAATTCAAAATTTACTGATATTACGTTATTAAATAGAAAATATTACAATTTATTAAAAAGTATTGTTAAAGAGATAAATGATGAAGTAATGAACAATTCAAGTTTTGAAAATCTCGAAAAAAACATCCAAATTGAATTATACTAAAGTAAAAGTAACATCAGCACTGACACTAGATGATGAAAATATTTTAATACATAGTGAAATTTGGACTGATTTTTGTAAAATTTACAATAACAAAATTAATGAATTCAAAGAAGAATTTGAAATAAACAATATTTCATATTTCATTTATAATCATGGTATTAGAACCAATATTTCTAATAGACAAGAATTTCTTAATAATTTTATTGCAAATTCTTCACATGTTCAATTGATTCAATTTCACATAGCATTAGATGTTATTGATTCTAATTTTGAAAAATGTTATACTGATGAAAATTACAGTACAATTGATAATGGTATTCAAGGAAGTAATTTACTATTTAAATTTCATAATTTGTTTCCAAAAATTAAATTAAAAATTTCCAATAAAGTAGATGACGATAATGATGATATTAATGAAAAAGAGCAATTGAAAAGTATTGAAAAAAATTAAACATTTAAAAATAAAGGTGTACAAAAATATTATGGGGTTACAAATTTTAAAGATTACGGAAACTTTACATTCAATGTTGATAGTAATTTTAAGAAACATTATACTTCAAGTAATTATAATTATATGGAAAACAATTCTAAAGATTTTAAATTCCATGACAGCATAACGTATATTCAGTCTTATAATACCTATCACAAATTAATGCCACAATGTAACAAAGAAACTATTGCATTTCAATATCTTACTTCTAATTATGGTTATATTAATAAAAATTGTGAAAGTAACATTAATTTTAATGATCATGAACAAATTGTTGACAGACACGACAAAAGAATTAATGCTGAATTAAATAAAAGGGAATTGAAAGAAGTAACTTTGGGATTTAAAGAAGATTATAGTGATACTGTAAAAAATAAAATTTTGAAACTCAATAGACATGACAGACAAACATATAAAGACGCTTTTAAACATAATTATAAATTGAAAAGTGACGATAACTTTAATTTAAAGAATAATTTAAATGTTCATGAAATTCTTAAAATAATTGCAGCAAATGGTAATGGGTAAGACTCCGTCAGAAAAAAAGCGATTTGCAAGTGGTCTTCCGATTTCTTTGAAAGCTTGGGAAATAGAAGTCTTATATGAGTTAAATTTAACCTTAAAAGGATTTTGAAAAAATTTCAAAATGGCGGCCGCTACGCCATATTGAAAATGAGTGTTGCGCTTTTTTCAAAAATTAATAACTCTGAAACTTTTTGATCGATTTTAATAAAATTTACAGGCGGTATAGTTAAAAATACGTAGTTTAATTTTATATTATGACCAAAAAAAAATTTCCAAAATTTGTCAAAAAAAAAGTCAAAAAAATTTTTTGAATTAGTTTTTAGTTCAGTTGGCCTAATTTTTGAATTTTCTAATAAGTAGATATCGATTCCTTGTAATTTCACCTTTCATTTCATAAAAAAAAATTTATGGAGACTCTAATAGTTCTCGAGATATTGCGACTTTAGTGGGAGCGCGTACCGCGGAATTAAACTACGTAGCGAGGCGGAATATAAAGCGAGCGTGCAAACGTTCACAATAGGGTATCCGTAACAATGTGACTTTCGAATTTTGTTTACGCCACCCCCCCAGTTTCCAATAAAATAAAAAAAAAGTTTCCCAAAATTTGAAGTCGATTGATTAATATTAACACGTGCTAGTGATCGATCGAAATTTTCAATTAAAAATACACAGGAAAACTGCACTTTTTAAAAAAAATTCATAAGTTTTTTTAGTTCTCATGCAAAAAATTCTCCAGGTCACATTTGCCTTCATTTTTAGCTGCACTATAAGATAGCACTTTGCCAAAAATTCAATTTTCAAAAAATTTTTAAATGGCGGATGTTTAAAGTGGGTCATAAAAATGCACCACAATATATCCAAGGTTTTAACACATAAATGTTGTCAAAAATTCAAAAAATTTCTCACTCGGGGCTATTTACGATCGTTTATCATGAATCTGATATCAGAAATTAATTTTTGAAAATTTTCGATCCAATATGGCGGGTTTAAAATTTTGATTTTCTACATTTTTGAAGTAAATATTCTAAAACAACGTCAAGGGCGATTTTTGGAAGCGCTATCTACGAATCTAATGTTAAAATTTTATTTTCTAAATTACCCGATCTAATATGGCAAGGTGGATTCAAATTTTTTTAAAAATATTCCTTTAATAATCGATTTTAAGAGCAGAGGTATAAAAAGTTAAATTTCTAAAAAAGAGTTTCTAAAACATCCCAATAATTATTTTCTGTAACTATTAATCTATAAATTAATATTTAGACTATTTACTTCAAAAATGTAGAAAATCATGATTTTGAATCCGACATATTGGATCGGATAATTAAAAAAATAAAATTTTAACATTAGATTCGTAGATAGCGCTTCCAAAAATCGCCCTTGACGTTGTTTTAAAATATTTACTTCAAAAATGTAGAAAATCAAAATTTTAAACCCGCCATATTGGATCGAAAATTTTCAAAAATTAATTTCTGATATCAGATTCATGATAAACGATCGTAAATAGCCCCGAGTGAGAAATTTTTTGAATTTTTGACAACATTTATGTGTTAAAACCTTGGATATATTGTGGTGCATTTTTATGACCCACTTTAAACATCCGCTATTTAAAAATTTTTTGAAATTTGAATTTTTGGCAAAGTGCTATCTTATAGTGCAGCTAAAAATGAAGGCAAATGTGACCTGGAGAATTTTTTGCATGAGAATTAAAAAACTTATGAATTTTTTTTTTTAAATGCAGTTTTCCTGTGTATTTTTAATTAAAAATTTCGATTGATCACTGGCACGTGTTAATATTAATCAATCGACTTCAAATTTTGGGAAACTTTTTTTTTATTTTATTAGAACGAAACTGGGGGGTGGCGTAAACAAAATTCGAAAGTCGCATTGTTACGGATACCCTATTGTGCACGTTTGTACGCTCGCTTCATATTCCGCCTCGCTACGTAGTTTAATTCCGCGGTACGCGCTCCCACTAAAGTCGCAATATCTCGAGAACTATTAGAGTCTCCATAAATTTTTTTTTATGAAATGAAAGGTGAAATTACAAGGAATCGATATCTACTTATTAGAAAATTCAAAAATTAGGCCAACTGAACTAAAAACTAATTCAAAAAATTTTTTTGTCTTTTTTTTTGACAAATTTTGGAAATTTTTTTTTGGTCATAATATAAAATTAAACTACGTATTTTTAACTATACCGCCTGTAAATTTTATTAAAATCGATCAAAAAGTTTCAGAGTTATTAATTTTTGAAAAAAGCGCCACACTCATTTTCAATATGGCGTAGCGGCCGCCATTTTGAAAATTTTTCAAAATCCTTTTAGGGTTAAATTTAACTTATATAAGACTTCTATTTCCCAAGCTTTCAAAGAAATCGGAAGACCACTTGCAAATCGCTTTTTTTCTGACGGAGTCTTACCCTAATAGTTTTTTAAATCATTTAAAATTTGTTAAAATGTTACTTTTTCATTATAAACCTTTAGAATTGAATAAATTTCAAGATATTGAATTTAATTCAACAAATTTATTAAATGCAAATAGTGGAATTGATGAAAATAATTTTCATAATATTACTTGTGAAAAAAACTTGAGTACGTTTGCTATTAATCGTCTTGAATTTGTTCATACTTTTCAAAATATTGAAAAATGTCAAGAATGGATAAATAATGACAAAAATTATGAAAAACAAAAAATTTCAGTGATTAAATTTTTATTGTCGACAGATTTGATTAATGATGACAATGAAAATGAAAAAACAAATGATTCTTCATGTTCTAAAACTCGTTTATTCAAAATTGGCGATAAAAAAATTAATAATCAACATTCACAATGGACACATTTTGTAATTAATAATTACATTAAAATTATTGATTCTTTATTAAATGTTGAACTTAAAATAGAAGAAAACTTAAAAAAGCTAACTCTACCTAATGAAATTGATGTTAAAGAAATTTATTTCAATCAAGAAAAATTACAATTTCTTTTTCATGGCAATGAAAAGTGCAATAATATTTTATTAAGTCAATTAAAAACGTCCGAAGCTTTAAAACCTTTCGAATCAATAAATTCTAATGTAATTTTATGGAATAAAGAAATTAAAATTGATGAAATTTCTTTCAATTTTGAAAATTTTTATGAAACTAATGGTACATATCTTTATAAAGATCGTTATGATTACAATTTAACTAATAATTGTATTAAAATTATTTGGGAATTACAAAACAACTATAATGAAAGAAATAATACTAAAGAAAAACTAAATGACAATAAAGTAAATTCCTTTTTGCAATTACTATTTAAAAGTCACATTCTTCATGCATTAAAAACATATCTAATTATTAATGATACATTCAAATTTTGTAAATTAAATGTAGAAGAATTGGGAAGTAAAAGTTTTTTAGGAAAACAAATTAATAAAGAAATGACTCAATTTTTAAAGAAAAATGATGTAATTACTCATGGTTTTATAACTCCAGATACATTAATAGAAATATTAGATAATCCTCTAACGAAACAATCGCAATTATTTAAGTCAACTTTTGGAGTACTTATTGGTTTACATGGTGTCTCTCAAAAATTTTCAAAAGAATTGAAAGAAATTTTTAAACAATTCATACTAAAAAATATTCAATATTGGCCAAATTATTATTTTCTTGAAAATATAACAACAAAAAATTATTCTTTTTTCCAAGTTATTGATCCAATGAACATTAATCAAACCTTTAGTTCATCATGTGAATTGTCAACATTACCATTATTAGCGTCATCATCATCATCGTCATCATCGTCGTTAATAAAAAAAAATTCAACAACTTCTCATGTTATTGAAAATAAATCTTTCTTTTCAAAAATTAAAGTAGACGACAATGAAAATAAAATTTTTTTAAACGATTTTGAAAAATTCACTTTTATTGATTTTGAAACAACTGATTTAAAGTACTAGGAAATAGTAGAACTTTGTTTATATACTGTGACAAAAAGAAATTTCATTAATTTAAGGCAATATTTAAAAACAAATTTGAAAATAAATAATTATGAAAAAATTAAAATTAACGATATCACAGAAATGTTGGACATAAATAAAATCAAGTTAGTATTTAAATCAGACGTACAAATTACAGCCAAGGCAAGTAAAATTAATGGAATTTCAAACACGTCATTAAATTCTTATAATAAATTTTCAAAAGAAACTTGTTCTTTATTAAATAATTATTTAAATAATGATCAATCTTCAACACTTATTATTGGTTTCAATAGTAATGAATTTGATTTACCTATATTGAAACGTAATTTTAATGAATACAACATTAACTTAAATTCAAATTTATTTTCATTAGATGTTTTGAAAATTGTTGAAAAAAATAAAAGTAATTTAAAATTAGTAAATGAAGAAATATTAAATTTAAGTAAAGTAAATTTAAAATTTATTTCAAAACAATTGTTTGATAGTTCTCCAACTTCAAGTTCAAATTTCATTAAAAAAAACATTTATTCACGATGCAGAAATGGATTGTTTGCAAACGTATTGTGTTCTAGCATCATTAAACGATGATATTTTAAATCAATTAAATAAAAATATTATAAATGTTGATAAAATAAATTCATTACCTAGTATTGAAGAATTGAAAGTTATTAAAAATATGCAAAAAATTGAAGACGATGATGACAGTGATGACGAACCTACAATTGATTTTTTGAAATTATTAAAAATTAAACATATTGAAAGAAAAGAGTATTTAGATTTTTCAAAATTTGAAACAATAACTTTTTTAAATATCAATAACAAAAATAATATTAATAAGAAAATAAATTTTCAAATGTCAAATTCACAATTAGAAACATCATCGCAATCAACATGTTCAACACAATCATCATCATCATTGTCAGTTGAAAATTCTTTTTCTACAAATTATGAATTATTTCTTGAAGAGGAAATTAAAAACTTAACATCATTAACTATAAGTAAATTAAAAATGAATAATTTTTTGAATTCTTTAGAAGAAAGTAATTTGAAACAATCCACCATTGATTATTACAAATTAAATGAAAATTACATTTCACCCACTTTATTTACTCAAAGTAAAATTTTCAATAATTTAAATTTTAAAGAAAAAATGTATTCTTCAAAAATACCAAGATTGTATGAAGAAATTATTTTATCTTTTGTACAAAATGAGAATGTTTTAAATAATTTTGAAAATAATTTGATTAAATTGAATGAAAAATCATGAAATTTATTGAAAGAATTTGTGTTAAATAATAATACAGAGGGAAATAATTTAATTGTCGTTACAAAGGAATCATTGGAATTTTTTGAAAGTAATGATTTATTCAATATTTTAAATTTAGAATTTAAATCAATTATTAATTTGACAAATGTTTTAAATGAAATTATCGATAGTAATTTAACAACAATGAATACTCACACAACAGAAATGATAAAGTTTATAAAAAAATTTTCCGACAATGAAATTATTTCTTCAAAAAATTTAATTGAAATTTTTACATTTCTTTCTATTAACTTTCAGTCACAGGTTTTTTAAAAGATAATAATTACTTGAAACAGTAATTTTCCTCTCAATATTAAGTTATAATGACAATTTGAAAAATGAAAACGTTTAGTAATTTAAAAATTCATTTGTGGATGTTATTTCGATATAATTAACGTAATAAAAGTGTGCGAAATAAAAATAAACAACTTAATGGTAATTAAAGTATAAATTTTAATTTGTTTTAATAATAAAATTAATTTTAATAAATCCATTTTTGTCTTCAAAAAAAAAATTTTATGCATATGATGACATACACAAAAGTGTATAATTTTCAAGAAATTAAAATTTGCGATTTAAAAACGAACACAATAATTAATTCAAAACAGAATAATTGTATTTTAAATTTAAATTTACCAACAGAAGAATATACAAATTTTAAGAAAACACATAATTCTTGGGAATTGTCATTTGAAATAGTTGATTAAGTTAAATATTGGGCCGTTCAAAAAATACGTAACGCTTTAGGGGGGAGGGGGGGGGGTCTAAATTTCCGAAAAATGGCGTTACGTATTTTTTGAACGGCCCCATATTTAACGAATTGCAAAAATCAAATTTGATTATTTGCTACTTGACGACGAAATTAATCAAAAATTAAGATTAATAATGTAAATATCGTGTAAATAGATTTCGAATACGTTTAGTAATTTAAGAATTGATTTGACAATGTTATTTCGATATAAATAACAATAAATAATATGCGAAATGAAAGTAAACAATTGTGACGACGAATGATGTTTCTTTGTTTATTATATGGCGACGAAATTAATCAAAAATTAAGATTAATAATGTAAATATCGTGTACATAGATTTCGAAAACGTTTAGTTTGAACTTTCGACTTTTGGACTACTTTGGACTTTTTTCGTAATGTACTTCAGAGTAGTCCCAAAAATTGTTCTACGAGTAACATCGACTTGTTTTAAGTTTAATAAATGTATTGGGTTTACTCGCGAAGTTAGTTGGATTAATGATTAATTAATATTATTAATTATTAATTGATCCTTCTAATTCGCGAGGTTTCTCCCTCCGTTTTAACGGAAATTCACTTATTTTATTTCGAATATTTCCACCTTCCTTTTCAAATTTTGTAACATTTTATTCGAACTTTTACATAAATTTGTGAACTTTAAGAAGAATGGTGAAAATAATTAATTCATGGTTTGTGAAATTAACAGTATTAAAATTTGAAAGCATTTCATGAATAATTTTACTAAATTAAAACCAACTATAAAACAGTATATAAATATTAAAAATTTTGAGTACAATGAACATTTAGAGGAAAAGTTGAGACTGATAAATTAATTAGTGAATTAATTGAAAGTGTGAATTTTATTTTTTTTACTTATATTAAACGTTTTTAATTTTACAAAATTTCTCTTGTTTACTTAATAAAATTAATTAAATACAATGAAACAATAGTTGAAATTGCTCTGGAAAAATTAACAAAAAAAAAAAAAAAAAAAACGGTTGCAACGAAATATAATATCTATGGTGTAACTTAAGGAGGACTTTTAGAAAATGTACGAAAAATTGGCAGTGCAAATCAAAAACAGGTAAATTTAACATAATTTTTAATTTTGTTTGTTATAAATTTTTTAAAATTCAGGATTTCTACAGAAATACGAATTTAAAATTCCATACCTTTTCCACGATTTCCAGGTCAAATTTTTACAAAATTCTAGTGAAATTCAAAATCTAATTTCAATATTTTTGGGCTCTTTAAAAATACTTTACTTATTTAATAGTCTCTACCCTTTGGTAAAAAATCTAAAATTATCTAAAATTATCAAAAATTAAGAAAACCGAATTTCTTAAAATTCAACATTTTTTCTTCTCTTTTATGCCATTTCGCTTTATTATTATTATTTGAATTTTTATTCAAGAGAAAAAATGGAAAGCAGAAAAAATTTAGAAACATTTTAAAATTCCAGGCCTTTTTCATGATTTCCCTGATCTCCAAAAGCCTTTTAAAAATTCAATACCATTTCCATGATTTCCAAATTCTGTAGGAACCCTGCTCAGTGACATATAAATAAAGGGAAACTATAAAAATAAGAAATTTAATAACATATTTTGCTAATATCTCGAGGTGGCTTTTTCCTCCTACCCGGTGGTAAAAAAAGCCATTTGCAGTACTCTTGTAAAACTTAAGTAACTCAGTCCATTCACTGGATACGAAGATTGTCTTACAATTATGTGTTTTAAAGTTGAGAAACTAAACTTTTAGAATAATAAATAAATAATAATAAATCTATAAATGGGTATACTTTTTATTTTCTTTCAACTGAAAACTATAAAGAAGAATTTTTGACAAAATTAATCAAATGCAAAACCAATCATAATCAGCAAGTAATTTTTACTCAGTTTTATACACTTTACACACACGATGACGTCAATGATAAATTTCACTCTTCTCATAATATTTCATGCATCAAATGAACATGTAAAATGCAAAATAATAATTAAAAAAACGAAAAACACTCACAACATTTCTATTCTTTTTGAAAATTGTACATAATAAAATTCAAACAAATCACGCTTTTAAAAAATGTATCCTCCTAAAGTACATGTGAAAGATGACCAAATAACTACAGCAAATGCGAGCATACTTTAAACAATCAATAATTGCCACAATATCTATACAAAAAACATCAAGCATAAAGATATATAAATATTGGTGCTTTCCATCTATCAAGCAGTGACTGCAAATTATCGAAAAATGTGTAATCAGCGTGCGTCAAATAAGTAACGCTATCCCAGAAAAAGAACCATTAGTCACCTCATTGTGATAAGCAACTTTCCATGGAATTTTATCGGCAAAATATTACTTCCTCAAGTAAATAAATACAATAACGAATCTTTGCTCGAATCTGTAAAATAAAAACAAATTATTTTTTTTTTTATACTTTACAACGATTCAATCAACTTTAATATCTCCGACTAATATCAAAGAAAATTTCTGAATCAGGACTCTAAAAAAGAATATGAAAAAACTCTAGAAGATTGAAAAAAAGTTATTTCTACTTGTACTATCATTTTTTACAATAATGAAGAAAAAATTATAACAAATGTTTTCATTGATAAAAAAATTATTCTTCACTGTGAAATCAACATTCCGAATAACACAAACCAAAGTGCACAAAAACCAAAAATATTTTACACTTAACACAACAAGTAGAATACAATAAATTTAGTTACCGTTCCATTTTGATGATCCGTATTATTGTCATTCAAACGTGATTTCAAAATTTGTATTGAATATTTTGTTTTTCTCCTCAATAAAATGATTAAACAGCTTCTGTCCTTCTAAAATATCTTTCTCCAAATAATTGATAAAATGCTTATCTTTGTCACGAGGAGAAATAATAATACTTGTACACACAAATCATGTGCTGAATAATATTAATGTTACTCAAGTGTTTCACACAACTCCATCATGAATCAGCAATTAAAATCACGAATATTACATGAAATCTCTCCAATTGAACCTTCTCAGCTGTTCATTCCTGTAACATATAAAATATTTAAAATTAATTAAATTATTTTCCAAAATTAATTATATTGCAATCAAATTGTAAAAAAATATTCAAATATTCATTCAACTTTTAATCGAAAGAAGAAACAAGAACTGACTTATGAATTGCCTATCATCAACATGCCAAAATTACATTTTCAACATGAAAAATACCATCAAAACTGACAGTAAAAAAAATTGTATAAAAAATTTTTAATTCGAAAATTAAATTTAAAAATTGAAATATTTTCAATAATTATAAATGGATTTTGACGACATTATATTTAAACGATAGGTAATTGTCCACTGAATAAAGTTTTCACGGGTCATTGCCACACAAAAATGACATCTTCATAATGAAAATTAGCCTTAAAGTTTTTTATTCGAAAATTTCTATAAAAAATTGAAAAATTAAAATTAAGATATTTTCAATAATTATAAATGGATTTTGACGATATTATATTTAAACGATAGGTAATTGTCCACTGAATAAAGTTTTCACGGGTCATTGCCACACAAAAATGACATCTTCATAATGAAAATTGGCCTTAAAGTTTTTTATTCGAAAATTTCTATAAAAAATTGAAAAATTAAAATTAAGATATTTTCAATAATTATAAATGGATTTTGACGATATTATATTTAAACGATAGGTAATTGTCCACTCAATAAAGTTTTCACGGGTCATTGCCACACAAAAATGACATCTTCATCATTAAAATTGGCCTTAAAGTATTATATTCAAAATTAAAAAAAAAAATTTACAATGTCAAATTTGAACTTAATTTACTCGAAAACGGCTGCGCAGAATTTGCTCATTGAGTACTTAAATTAAAGCTAGGAATGTCAGCTTTCAAACGCACAAGGTTTCATTTAAATCTTTTCACTCAATTGAGACTATTCGTTGATGTTCAAAATTTGATACTTTGAACCCTGTTGGAGGGGCTGCCGTTGATGTTCAAAATTTGATACTTTGAACCCTGTTGGAGGGGCTGCCGTTGATGTTCAAAATTTGATACTTTGAACCCTGTTGGAGGGGCTGCCGTTGATGTTCAAAATTTGATACTTTGAACCCTGTTGGAGGGGCTGCCGTTGATGTTCAAAATTTGATACTTTGAACCCTGTTGGAGGGGCTGCCGTTGATGTTCAAAATTTGATACTTTGAACCCTGTTGGAGGGGCTGCCGTTGATGTTCAAAATTTGATACTTTGAACCCTGTTGGAGGGGCTGCCGTTGATGTTCAAAATTTGATACTTTGAACCCTGTTGGAGGGGCTGCCGTTGATGTTCAAAATTTGATACTTTGAACCCTGTTGGAGGGGCTGCCGTTGATGTTCAAAATTTGATACTTTGAACCCTGTTGGAGGGGCTGCCGTTGATGTTCAAAATTTGATACTTTGAACCCTGTTGGAGGGGCTGCCGTTGATGTTCAAAATTTGATACTTTGAACCCTGTTGGAGGGGCTGCCGTTGATGTTCAAAATTTGATACTTTGAACCCTGTTGGGTTTAAATCACATTTTCAAAATGAAAAATTCAATCAAAGATGACAGTAAAAAAGAAAAAGTTTTATTAAAATCTTTTTACAAATAAAGTATCTCGGAAAATTGTTAAAGGAATTTTTTCATTCAACTCTTAATCGAAAAACGAAACAAGAACTGACTTAAGAATTACGTATCATTAACATGCCAAAATGACATTTTCTACATGAAAAACTCCATCAAAAATGACAGTAACGAAACAGTTTTATAAAAAATTTTTTAAAAATTAATTATCTCCGAAAATTGTTAATGGAATTTTTTCATGCAATTCTCAATCGAAAGATGACGCAAGAACTGACTTATGAATTATGTACCATCAACATGCCAAAATGACATTTTAAACATGAAAAATTCCATCAAAGATGACAGTAACGAAACAGTTTTATAAAAAATTTTTTAAAAATAAAGTATCTCGGAAAATTGTTAATGGAATTTTTCCATTCAACTCTTTATCGAAAAATGACGTTGGTGAATTTTACAACGTTTTTAATCAACGATTTAAAAGGAATAATATTTTTTTAAACAAATTTTAAATCATTTTTCTATAGAAAATACTTTTGGTTAGTTTTTTTAATAATAATTTACAAAAAGAAATATTTGTAAACCAAAAATTTTTTTCATTATGGTAAAAACATCATCAGCATGCTAAAATGACATTTTCAACTTAAAAAATAGTATCAAAAATGACAGTAACAAAAAAAATTTAATAAAAAATTTTTTAAACATCAATTATCTCGAAAAATTGTCAAAGGAATTTTTTCATTCAACTCTTAATCGAAAGATGACACAAGAACTGACTTATGAATTGCCTATAATGTACATGCCAAAATTACATTTTCAAAATGAAAAATCACATCAAAAATGACAGTAACAAAAAAATTTTATTAAACATTTTTTAAACATCAATTATCTCGAAAAATTGTCAAAGGAATTTTTTCATTCAACTCTTAATCGAAAGATGACACAAGAACTGACTTATGAATTGCCTACAATGTACATGCCAAAATTACATTTTCAACATAAAAAATTCCATGGACAATTTTTCCAGATAATTGAACATCCCAATTCTATAACTCGATCTGTTACAGTGCGAAAGTCCCTTGCGCAGCTGTGAGATGGCTCAACTAGGAGACTGTGAATGGTGCGTAGATCGAGTTATAGAATTGGGAGGTTCAATTAATGTTTACAAAATTTGTAATAAAATTTTTTTGTTACTGTCATTTTTAATGTGATTTTTCATGTTGAAAATGTAATTTTAGCATGTTGATGATGGGCAATTCACAAGTCAGATCTTGCGTCATCTTTCGACTAAAAGTTGAATGAAAAAATTCCTTGTACAATTTTCCAAGATAATTAATTTTTAAAAAATTTTTAATAAAACTTTTTTGGTACTGTTATTTTTGATGGAATTTTTCATGTAGAAAATTTCATTTTGGCATTTTTTTTATTCTGTTCACTAGTCTTAAACATTACTTACCCCCATTGTGGGGTAAAATATTTTCAGATCTGAAAAGTTTTAGATCTCATCTAAAAAACTGTATTTTCAGATCTGAAAAATAATAATTTCTCATCTAAAAAGTTATAACTTCTTATCTGAAAAGCAGTATTTTCAGATCTGAAAAATAATAATTCCTCATCTGAAAAACTGTATTTTCAGATCTGAAAAGTTATAAGTTCTCATCTGAAAAGCAGTATTTTCAGATCTGAAAAGTTATAAGTTCTCATCTGAAAAGCAGTATTTTTAGATCTGAAAAGTTATAACTTCTCATTTGAAAAGTTATAGCTTCTTATCTGAAAAACTGTATTTTCAGATCTGAAAAATAATAATTTCTCATCTGAAAAACTATTTTCAGATCTGAAAAGTTATAACTTCTCATCTGAAAAGTAGTATTTTCAAATCTGAAAAGTTATAACTTCTCATCTGAAAAGTAGTATTTTCAGATCTCAAAAGTTATAGCTTCTCATATGAAAAGTAATAACTTCTCATCTGAAAAGCAGTATTTTCAGATCTGAAAAGTTATAATTTCTCATCTGAAAAACTGAATTTTCAGATCTGAAAAGTTATAAGTTCTCATCTGAAAAGCAGTATTTCCAGATCTGAAAAGTTATAATTTCTCATCTGAAAAACTGTATTTTCAGATCTGAAAAATAATAATTTCTGATCTGAAAAACTGTATTTTTAGATCTGAAAAATAATAATTTCTGATCTGAAAAGTAGTATTTTCAGATCTGAAAAATAATAATTTCTGATCTGAAAAGTAGTATTTTTAGATCTGAAAAGTTATAGCTTCTCATCTGAAAAGTTATAACTTCTCATCTGAAAAACTGTATTTTTAGATCTGAAATGTTATAATTTCTCATCTGAAAAACTGTATTTTCAGATCTGAAAAATAATAACTTCTCATCTGAAAAACTGTCTTTTCAGATATGAAAAATAATAATTTCTGATCTGAAAAGTAGTATTTTCAGATCTGAAAAGTTATAGCTTCTTATCTGAAAAGTTATAATTTCTCATCTGAAAAACTGTATTTTCAGATCTGAAAAGTTATAACTTCTCATCTGAAAAGCAGTATTTTCAGATCTAAAAAATAATAATTTCTCATCTGAAAAACTGTATTTTCAGATCTGAAAAGTTATAAGTTCTCATCTGAAAAACTGTATTTTCAGATCCAAAAAATAATAATTTCTGATATGAAAAGAAGTATTTTCAGATCTGAAAATATTTAAATCTGAAAAAAATCAATTTCATATCTGAAAATATGCACATCTAAAAATATATATATGTTCACATCTGAAAATTTGTATTTTCACATCTGAAAATTTGTATTTTTAAGAAATTTTTAATTTTTATTTAATGTTATTTATCTTGGGAAATATTAAAGATACGAAAAAAAGAAAGAGACGAAATTTATGTAAAATTAAAAATGCTTTCGAATGGCACTATTTTCAATTATGTAGGATTATTAGTTTTTGAGTTATTTTAAAAAGAAGATTAAAAAATTAATTTTCTCGAAAACGGCGCCTCAGAATTTTCTTATTTTTTTAGGACACTTTCTTTTAACTATATCTGTCGATTCCACAATGTTAGATTAAAATGTGTTCACACCCCTACTGCACTCTGTGACTTTTGAATACTTTCAAGTCTGTTGGAGGGGAGCAGCCTAGTGACTTTTGAATACTTTCAAGTCTGTTGGAGGGGATCAGCCTAGTGACTTTTGAATACTTTCAAGTCTGTTGAAGTTTTAGCTCTTACATGAAAGATGATGCAATATTTGATAATCAAATTATCCAAAGCCAACATGATTAAATGACATTTTCAAGATAAAAATTTCATTTAATTTTTTAAAAATTAATTATCTACAAAAATTGTTAATGGAATTTTTTCATTCAACTCTTAATCGAAAGATGACACAAAAACTGACTTATGAATTGCCTATCATCAACATGCAAAAATGACATTTTCAACATGAAAAATACCATCAAATATGACAGTCACAAAAATTTTATTAAAAATGTATTAAAAATTAATTATCTTTATAATATTTTTTTAATTATAAATGGATTTTGACGATATTATATTTAAACGATAGGCAATTGTCCACTCAATAAAGTTTTCACGGGTCAATTCCACACAAAAATGGCATCTTCATCATGAAAATTGGCCATAAAGTTTTTTATTCGAAAATTAAATTTAAAAAAATTGAAATATTTGCAATAATTATAAATGGATTTTGACGATATTATATTTAAACGATAGGCAATTGTCCACTCAATAAAGTTTTCACGGGTCAATTCCACACAAAAATGGCATCTTCATCATGAAAATTGGCCATAAAGTTTTTTATTCGAAAATTAAATTTAAAAAAATTGAAATATTTGCAATAATTATAAATGGATTTTGACGATATTATATTTAAACGATAGGCAATTGTCCACTCAATAAAGTTTTCACGGGTCAATTCCACACAAAAATGGCATCTTCATCATGAAAATTGGCCATAAAGTTTTTTATTCGAAAATTAAATTTAAAAAAATTGAAATATTTGCAATAATTATAAATGGATTTTGACGATATTATATTTAAACGATAGGCAATTGTCCACTCAATAAAATTTTCACGGGTCAATTCCACACAAAAATGACATCTTCATCATGAAAATTGGCCATAAAGTTTTTTATTCAAAAATTAAATTTAAAAAAATTGAAATATTTGCAATAATTATAAATGGATTTTGACGTTATTATATTCAAACGATAGGTAATTGTCCACTCAATAAAGTTTTCACGAGTCAATTCCACACAAAAATGACATCTTCATCATGAAAATTGGCCATAAAGTTTTTTATTCGAAAATTAAATTTAAAAAAATTGAAATATTTGCAATAATTATAAATGGATTTTGACGATATTATATTTAAACGATAGGCAATTGTCCACTCAATAAAGTTTTCACGAGTCAATTCCACACAAAAATGACATCTTCATCATGAAAATTGGCCATAAAGTTTTTTATTCGAAAATTAAATTTAAAAAAATTGAAAGATTTGCAATAATTATAAATGGATTTTGACGTTATTATATTTAAACGATAGGTAATTGTCCACTCAATAAAGTTTTCACGGGTCAATTCCACACAAAAATGGCATCTTCATCATGAAAATTGGCCATAAAGTTTTTTATTCGAAAATTAAATTTAAAAAAATTCATATATTTGCAATAATTATAAATGGATTTTGACGATATTATATTTAAACGATAGGCAATTGTCCACTCAATAAAGTTTTCACGGGTCAATTCCACACAAAAATGACTAATAGATTAATTCTAGTCAGAAGTTTTAGAGATTTTTAATTTTGAAATTTCACACCTTTGAGAATTGGTAAATTTTCGTTTCTCACTGTCATTTTCAAAACAAGATTTAATGATGAAATTATTAATTTAACGTGTTGGTGATACATAAGTCATATTTTAATTGAAACATTAGCTTTCATTTGAGATTAGAATGAATAAATTCTAGCCAGAAGTTTTAGAGATTTTTAATTTTGAAATTTTAATGCCATCTTTTGAGAATTGGTAAATTTTCGTTTCTCATTATCATTTTCAAAGCAAGATTTAATGCAGTAGTTGTTAATTTAACGTGTCACTAATAGATAAATTCAAGCCAAAAGTTTTAGAGATTTTAAATTTTGAAATTTCAAGGACATCTTTGAAGACTTTACAAAGTTTGTAAGCAGGTATAAATACGCGTCACCCAACAGCAGCGGATCATTTTCTCGCCGACTGTCGACAAGAGTTATAGCATCACCTAGAGTTTTACTCTTCTTTTTCTTTTGTCGTAACGCTTAGAAGAATATTGTAATGGCTGCATCAAAGAAAGGAGGCTTCCCTACCATCGAAGATTTCTCCACGCTCATTGTGCAACGCATCATTACAACATCAACCAACAACGAACAATCACAATGGAATCTTCCTGTCGAGGAGTCTCAACTGATTGCCGTTAAACGGCAAGACATTGATGGACTCATCAAGAGAATTCAGTGGCTCGAGCGCGACAACGTGAAGCATGTAGAAGTTATTTGTTCCTTAAACGAACAGCTTGACGCACATCCAGAGAAGCTTGCAGCTTCTAGTTTTGAAGCAAAAACAGCCGATCTGTATCTTACTCTATTCAACATCACTGCAAAAGAGAGAGATACAAATGAAAAATTATTAATCAACACCATCGAATTAAATGAGAAGAAAGAAAAAATCTACGAATTGGAGGAAATTATCGATTCGTATGATTACGATTATAAAGCACTCAAAAAGGACTGTGATAATCTTCGTAGAAAATTGAAGGTGATCCGTCACGTTTTCCAAACATCAATGAATGAAGTCTTCCAGGCACAAGTGGAGATCCGCGACCCTCGTCTTCGTTCAAAAGCTGCTGAAGGATGTCTCAATTGCGGCAAAGTTGGTCATGCATATCGTCAGTGTCCTGAAGCGTACAGCGGAACATTTTGTCAAAAATGCGCCAGCCCCGATTTTTCGACGAGCGACTGTCCATGGCCACACAGTTCATCAAACAACAACATCGTCACCGAAGGCAAACGATGCAAAATATGCTGGAGGTCACCCAACAAGCCATACATCTGCTGCTACGAATGCAGAAAACGATTGCGAGATGCCACTGTAGATAAGAGACTCAACGATCATATCCAGTTTGAGATGAAGAAGATTTGTTCGAAAAAATCATTAAATGAGCCACCAAAACAGAGCCTCATCACGGTGCTGTCGTCAAAGAAGATTGTCGAGAAGAAGAAGTCGCTTCAGTTGGACTCTGACGATAGTGATGAGGAATAGAGACAATATTTTTTCAAAACCCAAAATCAAAAAAACAATCGGCCCTTTTCAGGGCCAACAAATCTTTTTTACGTTCGAATTTTTCTGTTGATTCTCAATGCATAAAAATAACAATTTTTCATTTCAGAAATTAACGCAAGTTATTACTTTTCAATAATAATAAAAGTTTTTTTTTCTTGTCATTTTCAAAGCAATTTTTGATGCTGTAGATGTTAATTTAACGCGTCACTGATAGATCAATTCTAGTCAGAAATTTAAGAGATTTTTAATTTTGAAATTTCACACCTTTGAGAATTGGAAAATTTTCGTTTCTCACTGTCATTTTCAAAGCAAGATTTAATGATGAAATTATTAATTTAACGTGTTAGTGATACATAAGTCATTTTAATTGAAACATTAGCTTTCATTTGAGATTAGAATGAATAAATTCTAGCCAGAAGTTTTAGAGATTTTTAATATTGAAATTTTAATGCCATCTTTTGAGAATTGGTAAATTTTCGTTTCTCATTATCATTTTCAAAGTAAGATTTAATGCAGTAGTTGTTAATTTAACGTGTCACTAATAGATAAATTCTAGCCAAAAGTTTTAGAGATTTTAAATTTTGAAATTTCAAGGACATCTTTGAAGACTTTACAAAGTTTGTAAGCTTCACTGAATTTAATCATTTTTTTTTTATTTGACAATTATTGTTTTATTTATTATGTTATAATTTATTATTAATATTAACGAGAAAAATAATTTATACTTTAATTATTCTTTGCATCAACGTCACGTTTCTCGAGAAACTAACTTGTAAAAAAAGTAAAGTAAATGAGTATATCTGGCACACGGACGATGAAGAGAGACCGACTTTTCCCCCACCCGACCGTAAATCGACCACTCAAGTGGGGATGACTCTCGGCGCGCG
Source organism: Leptopilina syphax (assembly GCA_032872505.1). Lineage (NCBI taxonomy): Eukaryota > Metazoa > Arthropoda > Insecta > Hymenoptera > Figitidae > Leptopilina > Leptopilina syphax. The sequence goes on along the minus strand of CM065473.1, from coordinate 47,946,738 downwards.
TATAAATACGCGTCTCCCAACAGCAGCGGATCATTATCTCGCCGACGATCGACAAGAGTTATAGAGCATCTCATAGAGTTTTACTCTTTTTTTTCTTTTGTCGTAACGCTTAGAAGAATATTGTAATGGCTGCATCAAAGGAAGGAGGTTTACCTGCCATCGAAGATTTCTCCACGCTCATTGTGCAACGCATTATTACAACAACAACCGACAACGAACAATCACAATGGAATCTTCCTGTCGAGGAGTCTGAACTGATTGCCGTTAAACGGCAAGACATTGATGGACTCATCAAGAGAATTCAGTGGCTCGAGCGCGACAACGTGAAGCATGTAGAAGTTATTCGTTCCTTAAACGAACAGATTGAAGCACATCCAGAGAAGCTTGCAGCTTCTAGTTTTGAAGCAAAAACAGCCGATTTGTATCTTACTCTATTCAACATCACTGCAAAAGAGAGAGATACAAATGAAAAATTATTAATCAACACCATCGAATTAAATGAGAAGAAAGAAAAAATCTACGAATTGGAGGAAATTATCGATTCGTATGATTACGATTATAGAGCACTCAAAAAGGACTGCGAAAATCTTCGTAGAAAATTGAAGGTGATCCGTAACGTGTTCCAAACTACAATGAATGAAGTCTTCCAGGCACAAGTGGAGATCCGACATGAAAAACTCCATCAAAAATGACAGTAAAGAAACAATTTTATTAAAAATTTTTAAAAACAACACTCTGACATGGAAATGAAATTCCAATACAAAAAAAGTGGTCAGAGGTGACTAGGACCACTAGGGGCGCTAGTAGAAAATGAGTCCTAGATACATGAATGTGATTGGTTATTTAGGTTGTCCATTATCATAAAAATTTCAAACAACTAATCACATTCATGTATCTACACGGAAAAAAAAGTACATGAATTTTTCATTGACTCGGTACTTGACTTTTGGATACGACACAAAATACTAAAAACAGTCTAGTACTTTTGCATGAGAGTTTCAAAAGCAGTCAATGAAAATTTCTAGTACCTTGCTTGAGAATTTCATTGACTTTCAAAAAAACTGTAAAATAAAAAAAATAATTTCCACTTGTTCACAGAGTTTTTCTGAAATTCACTCATTCATTCACATAATATTTGGATAATTAATCACACAAACAAAGAACAATCAATTATTGTATCACTTTTCGACGTTCGTCAACACTTATGAACTAACCTTTAGCACACACACATATATTCCCGTATAACTTAAATTTAAACACACACTTGACACTTAAAAGTACGTATTGAATTGTTCTTATACATATACTACATGGTGAATTTTTCACGACTTCTGAGACATGCTATTTCACTGAAATTCAATTCTTAAAGACAAAAAGACAAATATATATATACACTATTTGTTTTTCATAAAATAATAGTATATTCACATCTGAAATTAACGGAAACAGAGGATCAGCTAGCATTTACCTTGGGTACACTGAGAAAACTGGAGTATTGGACTAAACATCTGGAGGGACAAATCGTTAATATTTGAGAGTTAGCTATTGGATAACAATCTAAATGTTCAAATACACCATTGACAGATATTCGTGCCATTTCTCTTGGAGGAAAAATGAGTTTATAACAGAGGGACAAATTAACCATCTTGAGAAATTCCTTCCTTATCCGGCGCGAAATGAATAAATATGGCAACCTAACCCCTAAATTAAATACATAAAATGTCAGAAAAATAATTTCGCGCGCATCAGATCGTACACATTTTCTGCGCAACTTTTAACCCTCAGATATAATGGGAGAGAAAATACAAGTAAATTTCCATTATCAATTCAAAATTTATTTTAGAGGGACTATTTAACTCTCTTCATAAGCAAAGGAAACATACACTTTTTGAACCTCTGAATTTGACTCTCCAGTTTTCTCAGTGTAGAAAGGCGAAACGCACACTGCGCATGCTCTACAGAATTTTCAAGCACAGTCAACTAATCTTTCACGTACTTTATAAAACTGAACAATTAATTTTCGTTAAAATTTAAAAAACACTGTTGCCCATACTAGTACTAGAATAATTCTAGGACTTTCTTATATTTTCTAATAAACAGTATATGGAACAGCCTTGTATTTTGTGTTTTATCCAAAAGTCAAGCTCTTTCAAGGAAGGATTCACGTACGTTTTTTACGTGTAGGACTCATTTTTTACTAGCGCCCCTAGCGGTCGTCAGTCACATTTAGCTTACTTTTTGACTGCTCTTGTCAGTGGGGTGATTAAAAATTAATTATATTCGGAAAATTATAAAAGGAATTTTTTCATTCAACTTTTAATCGTAAGATAATGCAAAAAAGAGACTTGTGAATTACCCATCATCAATATGCCAAGATGACTCACAAGTTAAGTAAAAAATAAAAGATACTTCTATCTATATAGACACATGATTATTTTTAGGATCTTCAAAAATAATTTATTTATTTAATAGTTTATACACTTTGGTAAAAAATCTAAAATTATCAAAAATTCAAAAATACGAATTTCTTAAAATTAAAAATTTTTTCTTCTCTTTTATGGCATTTAGCTACAATATTTTTGGGCTCTTCAAAAACACTTTACTTATTTAATAGTCTTCACCGTTTGGTAAAAAATCTAAAATTATCCTAAATTAAAAACCGAATTTCTTAAAATTCAACATTTTTCTTCTCTTTTATGGCATTTAGCTACAATATTTTTGGGCTCTTCAAAAACACTTTACTTATTTAATAGACTCCATCCTTTGGTAAAAAATTTAAAATACTTTACTTACTTAAAAATCTCCACCCTTTGGTTAAAAATTTAAAATTATTAAAAACTAGCGGTCGAACCCGTCTTTGACGGGTTTTAGTTTCTGCTAATGCACGCATAGAAAGGGTTTGCTGTCACAACAAACCTTGTTCATTGAAATAGGGACAGCGAAAAAGTTTGCTGTGAGATCAACAAGTTCGCTATGACAGCAAACTCGCATAAATTTTTACTAATGTTTGCTGTCACAGCCAACATGTTTGCTGCCACTGCAAACTTCTTAGCTGTGGTCGCTAATTTTCAGAGATGTCACAGCAAACATCTGTTGAGAACATTTTTAACCCGTCAGCGGTCGCGCCGTGAGAAAAAGTCTCACGCAACACTACTCGACCTATAGGGCGCTCTTAGAGTGCAAGTGAGACACTAAAAAAGGCGCGACTGCTGACGGGTTAACAGTGTAATTAAAAGGGTGTCTACCAACTGGGAAATAAATTTTACTGGTAAAAACTCATAATTAGTTACCATTAACTATTTCTTTAGGAAAATATTAATATTTGAATCAGTGACAGATTTTTTTTCATCAAATTTGTTATTTAGGAACTGTATTTGTCAACAGCGTATATGCACTGATTTTCCAGCGTTTAAACAGCTGCATACTCTGGGCTGGTGAATCAGCGACTTTTCGCTGATTCAAATTTAGAGAGTAGTACTTTATATGTTTGTCTGCAACTAATGTATAGACCTTTTCATTTCAATTATTTTCTTTGCGCATGCGTTATATGGAATTGAAGTTCCGTTTCAAGTTTCGGCCCTGTTTACAGCTATTGCATTATTCAGATATGAAAAAAATTATAAAAAATGCTCTAAATTATTATATGTTGCATAAAAATGGAGTATAATAATTATAACAAATACTGGAATAAATTTAATGAAAAAATTAAGGACAGAGCATATATTAATTATTTTATCAATAAGTTATTTTTTAAATATCAATAATTTATTTTAGTTTTTTTGCATTTCTACATGCAACGTTAATAAAAACAATAAATAAAAGTGAAAGAGGTAACTATTGTGTTTTTCACATTTCATCAGCGAATAACAATATGTCAATATATAGTAAACATAACCTCACTCTGGAACCAACTCTTTTTTCTTCTTTTAGTTGACTGTTTTCTGCACTTGCAGTGATATTTTTAATTGCAAATTTAACTGCGTGTTTTTATGTTTAAATTTGATACCAATTTTGCACCGGACACATTTTCTTTTCTCTAAAAAAACATGAGCAAAAGTAAAGTTTTAACACATGTTAATAGAACAGGGCCGAAACTTTTAAAATTGGTGAACTGTCATGGTTGCTGCGCAGGCGCATTCGCGACTTCCGAATTGAAATGAAAAGGTCTATTGAAAATTAATTTTAAATTTACACCAGCTTCTGGAGTCAAAGTAGAGTCTAATTTGAAATAATTGTGTCGCAATTATATCCCAAATTACGACTGCAAAAAACCTAAATAAAATCTATATGTTTATGCTGAAAGTAGGGCCTAAATTTTGACTCGGGTCTGTATACAGAAATATTATATCAATAAAAATTAATGTAAAAAGCAGTTTTTAAAAATAAATTAATAGAATAAAACATTTTTAATTGGGTAAGAAAGTTTCCGGCTTTTCCTGGTCACATTAAATTCCCGGCTATTCTTGGTTTACCCGCGCAATTGGTATACACAAGTTTAAAAAAATTTCATTAAAAGATGTAAACTTTAAAAATTTTCAATTTTTAAAATTTTTTGAAAACATTTTTTACTTAAATCTTACTTATAGGACACTATTTTTTACAAAATTATGCTAAAATGTGACTAAATAACATGTAATACTTAATTATAGATACTTTATAAGCAACACAGGAAAAAAAAAGTCTGACTTCGTTTACACCTTAGATTCAGCCTATGTATTTCACATAAGTCTGTCCTTGTTTAACGGGACTGACTCCATTTCACCTTAAATTCAGCCTCAAAAATAGGCTAAAAGTAAAACTTTTTTTTAGTGGCAATTCATTAAAAAAATGTTAAATTTGAAAATTTGCGGTTTTTTGAATTTTTTGAAATTCATTTTTATACTTTATATGAAGATGACTTAACACGATTTGCTAAGCGGTTAAGAAATGTTGACGAATTTCCATATATTTTGGAGCATGCGAATAAATTCACGCAGCTAAACTAAAAAGAATAAAAAATCATATCAGATAGATTCAACGCTATTCGCGCTTAACTTTCAAGTGATTTTTTATTGGCACATTGTTGGAAGCCTTTATTCACGACTCTAAACATGAAAATATTAAAAATGTCATATTCGTACAAGTTAACGCAATTCGCTTATGGTATAATCGACTTTGGATTGTTAGTATTTATGGCATTTATTTAAATTCAAATGACAGTGTTTGCGGCATAATTCATTACGTGAAACCGGAAATAGAAAACGACATATGCGGTTGACTACAGAAATTCGCTTATCGCCTAAATTCACGACGCGAACATAAGAAAGAAATATTATAACCTATGATGACTGGATACGATTTGGTTAAGGTTCAAGCGTCTCATTATTGTCAGTATTCGCTCAGCGGTTAAACAATTTTCAATTTCCACATATTATGCAGTATTCGAATGTATTCTCGCAACTTATACCTAAAAAGAATAAAAAATCATAGATGAATCATCGCCATTCGCTTATCATATAACCGACATTCCATTGTCATTATTTGTAGCAATTGATCACAACGCAAAACTAAAAAAAAAAAAATAAAATTTCTCTAAAAATAGAAAAACACTCATTTTAAAATGAATTGGCAATTTTCATTGTCACAGTGTTTTTTTTAGTAAATGCACAACGCAAACATTCAAATGAAAATTATGTTATATTCGAATAACTCCAAGCGATTGGCTATGCAATTAATCGCGACATTTTATTGTCACACAGTATTTGTAGCATTTCAATAAATTTTTGTACGGGGACCTGAAAACGAAAAACAATGTTAATTCGGATGAGTTAAAACGTTTCTCGCTTAACGTTTAAGCAAATTTTGATTGTCAATGTTTGTAGTATTATGGTAAATTCTTATGCCGCGTAATTTGAATCCGAAAAAAAATTATATACGAATGACTTGACACAATTTGCATATTATTATGTGTCGTTTTAATGGCAGTGTATGGATAGTATCAATGCACGACGCAAAACCTGAAAATCGTATAATCGGCTTTTAATTGTTAGTATTTATGGCATTTAACTAAATTCAAATGACAGTGTTTGCGGCATAATTCATTACGTGAAACCAGTAATAGAAAATGTCACATGCGGTTGACTACAGCAATTCGCTTATCGCCTAAATTCACGACGCGAACATGAATTGCTTAAGGTTTAAGCATCTTATTATTGTTAGTATTTGCTCAGCGGTTAAACAATTTTGAATTTCCACATATTATGCAGCATTCGACAAATCGATCAAGATCACAACGCAAAACTAAAAATAGAAAAACACTCATATTCGGATGACTAGACAATTTTCATTGTCACAGTGTTTTTTTGAGTAAATGCGCAACGTAAACTTTTTTAGCAGTCGAATAAATTTTTCTACGCAAACCTGAAAAAAAGAAAACAGTTATATTGGGTTGAATCAAAAGTTTAAGCGCTTAACGTTTGAGCAACTTTTGATTGTCAGTGTTTGTAGCATTTATTCATGACGCGTATAATTTGAATCAGAAAAAAGTCATATACGGATGACTTGCGTCGTTTTAATGGCAGTGTAGATGAATTTAATTCACGATGGGGAAAAAAATAAATAAAAATGTCATATTCGTAAAAGTCAACGCAATTTGCTTTTTGTATAATTAAATTTTTATTATTTTTGTTTGATAAATTCAAATATATCCATGTCGGGAAAAAGTAAAACGATTAAAAAGTCATAATACGATGACTCAATAAGATTGTGGCTTAGCTTTCAAGTGCGATTATTGATTGTCGTAGTTAATTTGATGTGTTTATAAAATTCGAATAAATTGACAACGCCAACCTAATCGCCAACTTATCGTTTAAACAACTTTCAATGCTACAGTATTTGTTAGATTTGAATAAATCCACAACGCGAAACCTGAGAATAAATAAATGGCATATCAGAATTGTTAAACATGATTCGCTTAGCTTTTAAACTACTTTTGAGTGTCCTAGGTTTTGCATTGTTGGAATGAATTCACTTTACGAATCTGAAAACGAAACACAATCATATTTAAATGAATAAACACAATTTTTATTGTAGCAGTGTTTGTAGCATTAATGCACAACACAAACATTAAAACGAAAATCTGTTAATTCAGGAAATTAATGAATATATATTTGAGCTTATTTTCTTTGCACTATTATTAAAACATTCAGTGAGCCTTATACAGTAAAAAAGATGAAAATTGATGCACGTTTGGTAATGGTTGTTTTTTTTTAATCACTAGAAAAAATTTGGTGTGATTTTTGTTACGTGTTAAATTAACCAATGTTAAACGACATAGAATGTGGCGCCACCTATGACGGTTAAATTTGTTGCGTGTTATTTCAACACCAAATTCGGTGTTAAAATAACAATTTTTATTTTCTATGATATTATATTGAACCATAGTCATAAATTAATTAAGAACATTATTTACTATCCATTTCAACTCATTCGCTTTGACTTATTTACTAAAAATTCAATGATCCTTACGCAGTAGCAAAAAATGGAATTGATGCACTATTAAATAATTGTTTTTTTGACTTATTTGTGATTTTAAAATTAATAATTAATTAAGAAAGTTATTAATTATATATTTTTGCTCGTTCGCTATTCACCGTTTTTTAATCATTATGCGGGCCTTACACATTGGATAAAAATTAGAGTTGATACACTAGTAATAAATGGCTGTTTTTTTTACTAATGTGTGATTTTTAAATTACTAATTAATTTAAAAAAATTTTAATTATCCATTTTCGCTTGTTCGCAATTTACCAGTTTTCAATCGTTTTGCGAGCCTTCCACAATGGAAAAAATGGAACCGATGCACTTGTAAATAATAGCTGTTTTTTGACTAATGTGAGATTTTAAAATGACTAATTATTGAGAAAGTTATTTATCAATTTGCGCCCATTTGCTATGCCCCATTTTAAAATCTTTCTACGATCCCTACACAACGACTTGAAATGAAATGTAGTTGAAAAAAGTCGAAAAAGTCGATTGTAATCTTGAAAAAAGTCGAAAAAGTCAATTGAAATATTAAAAAAAGTCGAAATAGTCGATTTCAATATTTTGAATATTGAAATTAATAATTATATGAGAGTTATTTATTATCAATTTGCGTTAGTTCTCAATGACTCATTATTTAATCATTCTCGGAATCATACACAATGTAAAAAAATTGAAGCAATGCACTTGTAATTAATAGTTCTTTTTTAATAATATGTGGTTTTAAAATTTCAAATTAATTAAGAAACTTATTTATTATCAATTTTGCACTCGTTTGCTATGCCTCATTTTTAAATATATCTACGAGCTCTACACAACGGCAAAAAATGGAACCAACCCACTATAGTAAAGAATGGATATTTTTTGACTAATATGTGTATGGATAGCTTAGTTTTTCATCTTTTATTTCCATTAGGTTAGAATTAGTTTTGGTCACCTGCAAGAATCATTATATATTTTATACTTTCTATTTCATACTTTCAACCCTATTGGAATGTCGTAGAGTTTATAGCTTTTGAATATATTCACGAAGCAAACCTAATAATAACTTGACACAATTCGCTCAGCTGTTAAATAATGTTGAATTCCGGCATATACTTTGCAGCGTTTGAATAAATTTACACTGCGAACCTGAAATGTATAATTAAATGAAAACGATTCGTGTTTCACGTTTAAGAGAATTTTAGATGCCAGCGTATATTCAACTTTGATTTGACACAGTGTTTGTAGAAATCAATCAAGATCATGACGCAAACCTTAAAAGAGAAATACACTCATATTCGACAGACTTGACATAATTTTCATTGTCACAGTGTTTTTTCGAGTAAATGCACAACGCAAATATTAAAATTAAATTCTGTCATATTCGAATCACTGAAATCGCCTCGCTTTGCGATTAAACGAGTTCTCATTGTCTCACAGTATTTGTAGTATTCGAATGAAATTTTCTACGCGAACCGGAAAACGAAAGACAATCATTTCCACAGATGAATCAAGACGTTTCGCGCTTAACGTTGAAGGAACTCTTGATTATCAGTTTTTTGTAGCATTCGGGTAAATTCATGACGTGTAATTTGAATCCGAAAAAAGTCAAATACAAATGACTTGACACAATTCGCCTACTATTTGTGTATCGTTTTAATAATAGTGTAGATAACGCGAGTACATTTACGACGCGAAATATCAAAAGCATAAAAATGTCTTATTCGTAAAGGAGTAAAAACTCAATTCTTGTTTGTTGAATTAGAATAAATCCATGTCGCGAAACATGAAAATAAATAAAACAAGTCTTATGAGGATGATTAAACACGATTCGCTCAACTTTTCAGCGATTTTTAACTATTGACTCTTCTCATTCGAATAAATTCACGATGCGACACTCGTAAAAAGAGAAATAGTCATATTCGAATTATTAATCCGATTCGCTTAACGATTAGAGACGTCTGGTCTAAATCTTGATAATTATCGCAGAATCGATTTTTGATTCTTAGTAGCATTAGATAAAATTCACGTCGCAATTTCTACAAGTAAGTAAAAGTCATATACAAGTGACTCATCAACACATCGTAGTTTTTCCTTCATTCGAAAAAATTCACGTTACGAACCTGAAAACGAAATACTGTCAAATGCTGATGACTTGACATGATTTTCATTGTCACATTTTTTTGCATTTGAGTAAATCGATGAAGCAAAAACTAAAAATAAATTAAATTCATATGCGGATGACTCAACATGATTTTCAAAGCGGTTAAACAATGTTAATGAATTTCAATATATTTTAGGGCATGTGAATAAATCCACGCAGCTAAACTAAAAAGAATAAAAAAACATATCCGATCGAGTCAACGCAATTCGCGTTGTGTGATTGTGTGATTTTTTATTGTCACATTGTTGGAATCGTTCATTCACGACTCTAAACGTGAAAAGTATACAAATGTCATATTCGTATGAGTAAACGCAATTAGCTAATCGTATAAGCTACCTTTGACTATTCTTGTTTCTTGAATTAGAATAAATCCATGTCGCGAAACATGAAAGAAAATAAAAAAGTGATGTGCCGATGACTTAATACGATTGGGAAATCTTTTAAACGCGACTTTTTATTGTCGTTGTGTTTATAGAATTCAAATAAATTTACGTCACGATTGCCAACTTATCGTTTATGCCACTTTTGATTCTAATTATTTGTAGCAATTCGCTCGAAGGTTTAAAAAATGTTGAATTTCTAGTATTCGGCTAAATTCACGAAACAAACATGAATAGAAAGAAAATGTTCTAATCTGATGAGTCGATTCAATTTGCTTAACGTTTAAGCCCGACTTTTGATTGTCGCAGTAATATTGGTGTAGCAATCAAGTAAATTCACGATACGAGCATGAAAGAAACAATATATATAGTCATATGCGGATGACTCAACGCGATACTCGCTTAGCTTTTAAGGGACTTTTAATTTTCTTCATGGTGTTTGTAGCATTCGAATAAATTCATGACGCAAACATGAAATATAAAAAAGGCAGGTATGGTTTACTACACGATTCACTTAGTGTTTAAGAGTCACTTTTGATTGTCAATGTCCTTAGAAATTAATTAAATTTGAGACAAGAAAGTACAAGTGAAATAGAGAAATTTCTCTTCATAACAGCCAAATTTTTCGTCAAACACGAAAGCCAGCGGTATTAGCAATATCGCTCAAGTCGCGATATTCAATTTTACTTGTAAGACAGCATAACCGTAAAATAACGGATACAATGAAAATTGTGTGAAAAGTAAAATTAAATGCGCATTTATTTCATTTTTTTAATCGACTATATCCATTTAAGCTAATTCGCTATGACTTATTTGAGAAAAATTCAGTGAGCCCTACACAGTTTACCCTCCGTCACACACCTAGAGAGGGATTCCCTTTACGGTTTCAGTATTTTTTAAATAACTTTTGTTTTCCTCATTGCGAAATAAAATCAGTTTCTATACATTTAGACATTTTACTCCTCAACACATTTCTAAAAAACATTTAGTTTAAACATAATTTATATTTACTTATGAAGTTTTGAAGCCAGAAAAAACTCGAAAAAGTGCGGTTATGTTAAATAAAAAAAATCAAGTTTTCAAAACATTTTTTGTTCCACTGTTGGTAAATGACAAAATTATATTATAAATAATTTTAAATAAATTATTTAATGATTTTTTTGCTTATTTGTTAATCTTACATTATTTTTCAGGATTCCTACAGAAATCAGAATTTAAAATTCCATACCTTTTCCATGATTTCCAGGTCAAATTCTAATTTCATTATTTTTGGGCACTTTAAAAACACTTTACATATTTAATTGTCTCCACTCTTTGGTAAAAATTCTAAAATTATCAAAATATATCAAAAATTCGAAAAACCGAATTTCTTAAAATTCAACATTTTTTCCTCTCTTTTATGGGATTTAGCTTCATTATTTTCTGGCTCTTGGAACATAATTTACTTAATTAATAGTTACCACTCTTTGGTAAAAAATTTTAAATTATCTAAAATTATCAAAAATTCAAAAATTCAAAAATCCGAATTTCTTAAAGTTCATCTTTTTTTGCTCTCTTTTACGGGATTTAGCTATATTATTTTTGGGCTCTTGGAAAATACTTTACATAATTAATAGTTACCACTCTTTTGGTAAAAAATCTAAAATTATCAATAATTCAAAAATCTGAATTTCTAAAAATTCAACATTTATTCCTCTCTTTTATGAGATTTAGCTTCATTACTTTTGGGCTCTTGGAAAATACTTTACATAATTAATAGTTACCACTCTTTTGGTAAAAAGTCTAAAATTGAGCCTCCCAATTCAAGAACTCGCCCGACGCTCGAATGAACACTCTAACGCCAGTCAAACGTTAAGAAAAGTCACAAAAATTAAAATTTGAAATTTTGATTTTTTAGAAGCACTACCTTGTAGGAAATTGAATAGCGCATCTTTTTTTCCTTTGAATTTTTTTCGTAGGATGAATATTGTCGGAAATAATGACGAAAAATGGTAAAATTTTGTTTTTCAAATTTCATTGCTTTTTAAAACATAAATCATCGTATCTTCGACAATTATTGTCGAATTGACTTCAAATTTGGTATGCAAGTCTATTTGGGTTCTGGGAAGACGATAAAATGATCAGAATGTAAAAATTTTCTAATTGTTTACTAATTTGTTAATGTAAATAAAGGCTTGTCAATTTTAGGTTAACTTACCTTCGTCGACAAAAAGTCTGCGGTGAACTTTCGAATTGAAAAAACTTCCAGTGAGACATTTGTTTATTAGTATATAAGGAAGTTTTTTGGAAAATATCAGATTGATTTAGTAAAAAATGTGGAAAATATTAAGGTTTAAAGACAGCGCGGAGAGCGCGACATCGAGTCGCTGCGTGCAAATATCACTAAACACCAACTTTATAGGACGTCAGTTCTTGAATTTGTTCTTATTACCTCGGTTATTACTCAGTACTTTAAAAAAAGCAAAAATATAATAATAATAAAAAAAATAATAATAATAAAATAATTGAAAAATTCAATTATTTTCAAAAATTATTAGAAAAATTTTTGAAAATAATTGAAATTAGGACAAGAATTTCTTTGACATTTAGGAAAATAATTAAACTTTGGAAAAGAATTTTGTTATTTATAAAGATAATCGGGATTTTTACAACATTTTTTTTCAAATTTTGTACATAGTTGAATTTTATAAGAAGAATTTTATTATTTTTTTTTTTTTTGAAAATAGTTGAATTTCTGCAATTATTTGTAATTTCTCCAAAATTGAATTTTTTTAGTGTTTTCAACAAAAATTTAAATTAGAAAGTTTTCAAATTCTATTATTTTTAAAATTGCTAATTTTATTTATAAAATGTAGTAAAAAGTTAGCCGCGCGAATTGTTGCTAGTTCTTTATTATTTATAGAATTTTTATGTTTGTTATAATGTTAAACATAGCGTTATAATTATATCCTAATAATTTATTTAATGCTTTTTTTAAAGTACTGAGTAATAACCGAGGTAATAAGAACAAATTCAACAACTGACGTCCTATAAAGTTGGTGTTTAGTGATATTTGCACGCCGCGACTCGATGTCGCGCTCTCCGCGCTGTCTTTAAACCTTAATATTTTCCACATTTTTTACTAAATAAATCTAATATTTTCCAAAAAACTTCCTTATATACTAATAAACAAATGTCTCACTGGAAGTTTTTTCAATTCGAAAGTTCACCGCAGACTTTTTGTCGACGAAGGTAAGTTAACCTAAAATTGACAAGCCTTTATTTACATTAACAAATTAGTGAACAATTAGGAAATTTTTTACATTCTGATCATTTTATCGTCTTCCCAGAACGCAAATAGACTTGCATACCAAATTTGAAGTCAATTCGACAATAATTGTCGAAGATACGATGATTTATGTTTTAAAAAGCAATGAAATTTGAAAAACAAAATTTTACCATTTTTCGTCATTATTTCCGACAATATTCATCCTACGAAAAAAATTCAAAGGAAAAAAAGATGCGCTATTCAATTTCCTACAAGGTAGTGCTTCTAAAAAATCAAAATTTCAAATTTTAATTTTTGTGACTTTTCTTAACGTTTGACTGGCGTTAGAGTGTTCATCCGAGCGTCGGGCGAGTTCTTGAATTGGGAGGCTCAATTATCAATAATTCAAAAATCCGAATTTCTTTAAATTCAACATTTATTCCTCTCTTTTATGGGATTTAGCTTCATTACCTTTGGGCTCTTAGAAAATACTTTACATAATAATTAATAGTTACCACTCTTTGGTAAAAAATCTAAAATTATCAAAAATCCGAATTGCTTAAAATTCAACATTTTTTCTTCTCTCTTTTATGGGATTTAGCTTAATTATTTTTGTTCTCTTGGAAAATACTTTACTTATTAAATAGTCTCGACTCTTTGATAAAAAATTTAAAATTATCGAAAATTATCAAAAATTGGCAATTTTTTTGAAAAAAAGAAAAGGCAGTTGGCAAATTTATAAATTTAAAGTCATAAATAAAAAATTTATTCATAATTTAATCAAGTATATTATTTACTCTGCTAATTTAAATTGAAAAAATTTTTTCAAAAAACGCGTTTTAAACAGGAAAGGTTACTTAATGAAAATGAAATACAAATTAGTAAATAGTATGCATGCAACCAACTTGTCAAGTGGCATCACAGTTTGTGACGGTCCACTTTGTTGTTCCCTCGGTGGATGCTGAGCCCACGTTGTGGCGATGGGTTCCATCTTCGCAACATCACCTCTTCTGGGCCACCCCTAAAGATCCCTGGCTCTTGATTGCACTTCTGCGCCAGATTGGGGGTCACACGGAACCGTAAAATTAGAAAATTTGAATTAAAAATAAATAAAAAATAAACTGAATGAAATGCTTTGAAAAAATAAAAAAAAATAGCCTAGACAGAAAAGAATTTAATATATAAACGGCAGTGTGCAGGGACCACTTTTCTTCTCCACATATATTTCCTCGTGTCCTTTCTCCTTTTTTTAAACTGCCATGTGCACTGAAAAAAAACAAATTGAACACTTAACATACATAGCTCTTTTTTAATTGGTTTAAAGTCAATTTTTAAAAAGTATATTACAAAATAATTGAGAAAACCAAAGAGTTCAAAAACAATAGCAGTTTAAAAAAAAAAAGAATTAATAATTATGCATCTTTGTTCAAAGTGAATAAACACCAGGGCTTGAACCAGTGAAAGTATTTAAAAATACATACTTTACGGACCAAAAATAAAAAATTACGGCCCAATTACTGACAAAAATATAACCAGTCCGAGTCAAATAAGAGAACATTTTACTTAAAACTATAAATTAAAATTGCCATAACTATATATCGATTTCTTCATGTTTTATAATAATTAAAGATGATAGAGTGATAAAATTATTGTTAATTCAATTATTATTTTCAAGAATTTTTAACAAAAATTCTTCTTAAAATCGATTATTTTGAATAATTTTCGAAAAAGTTCTTTGACAATTTTCAAATTCAATTTGTTTACAATATTCAATTTTTCGAAATTTCTATTATTCGTAAATTCTTCAATTAAATATATATTAGAAAATAAAAACTTCGAATAATATTAAAAAAATCCCCAATTAAAGTTTCTCAAAAAAATGTATTCCACAAAATTGTTAGTTAAAAATATGAAAAACTCAAATTTTCAAAGATTTCAATTTGAAACCTTTTCAAAATTCAATTATTTCTAAAAATGTACGCTCTAATGCTTTTTTAATATTCAATTATAACCTAAAATTTTAACAGAAATCCATTTTTAAATCAATTTTTATAAGGAAATTCTACTAGAATTCAATTATTTAAATACCAAAAAACAATTTATTGAATAATTGCATGTTTCTTAAAATTAAATTCTCATAAAGAATTTTATTAATCAATTTTTAAATAATTGAATTCTTTTGACGAATTTTAATTAAATTTTTAAGAATAATGACATTTTTTTGAGAAATTCGATTAAAAATAATAAAAATTCTGCAATGAGTTGTATTATTCATCAAAATAATTGAATTCCCAATAAGAAATTTATTATTTACCAAAATAATTGAATCCCTGTAAAAATTTTATTATTTATGAAAATAATTGAATGACTGCGAAGAAATTTATAAAAAAAACTTTTAAATAATAAAATTTCTGTAAAATTTTAATTATTTTGTGAAAATAATTAAAATTTTATTAAATTTTTTTTTGTAATTGAAGTCTTTTGGAAAATTTTATTAAAATAGTAGATGCCTATTAAAAATCATTGAATTGAGGAAAATTTTTATAAAAAATTGAAATTTTGACAAGAATTTTATTAAAATTTTCGAAAATAATTAAATTTTGGAGAAGAATTTTATTATTTTTAAAGATAATTGAAATTTTGACAATAATTTTATTAAAAGTTTTGAAAACAATTTTGCGAAGAATTCTATTACATATTTGAAAAGATAATAATTACAATTTCCACGAAAACTTTTAAAAACAATAATTATTCTACAGAATTGTTAGTTGAAAAGTACGAAAAATTCTGATTTTTCAAGGTTTTTAATTTGAAACCTTTTCAAAATTCTATTTTTTCTAAAAATTCATGCTGCAATGCTATTAATATTCAATTATTATCTAAAATTTAAAAAAAAAAATTTTCAAATCAGTTTTGATTTGAAAATTCTACGAGAATTCAATTATTTAAATACAAAAATAAATAATTGATTGCTTCTTAAAAATAAATTCTCATAAAGAATTTTATCAACTAATTTTTAGATAATTGAATTCTTTTGCAAAATTTAAAATTGCAATTTTAATTGTTTCTGTAATTAGTTTCTGTAATTAGTAGAAACGAAAGAAAATAAAATTTTTACATCTTTCCTTTACGCACCATGCGTGCGAGAGAAAATAAAAAAAAAGAAAATATACTTTTAGAAAGGCAATAAAATTATCAAGAAATGAGAAAATTTTATAATTTTTCGTTTCCATGTTAAAATATCTCTTTTACAAAATGTAGTATGCAGCTTTTTTCGCTGAAAAAATATTAACCTGCGCACTACCAACAATTTTTTATAACGCGGGCTCCGATGCGGTCAACCGGGGTGACCAAACTCTTTTTTATTTTTGTTTTCTATAAAAACGATTTAAATTCATCAAAGTTTTTCCATATAATTGTAAGTTAATACGAATACTGTATTTCAATCATGATTTTATGCATATTGCAAATAAAGAATAAAAATTAAATTATTATTTAAACATTGTTTAAACAAATTAATAATTTGTTTATAAATTGTAATCTGTAATCATAACATATAAGGTTTAGTAAATTGCAAAATTAGGAAAAAATTGCAACTTTCTAAGTGCATTCCGTAAAAAGTTGGTAAATATCAACAATAATTTGTTTAAAAAATAATTCATTTTTTATTCTTTATCTGTAATCATATAGAGTTTAGCAAATTGCAAAATTAAGGAAGAAAAATGCAACTTTCTAGGTGCATTCTGTAAAGAATTGGTAAGTAACAATAATTTGTTTAAACAAATAAAAAATTCATGTATTATCAAAATATATTGTATTTATTGATATAAAACAACAATTTTACTGTAAAAATTTGATAATTTTATTTTTTTGTAATGTACAAATTAAACACCCGGGCAATTTTCAGTAGTCTTGTATTTCTTTTGTTAAATTGTCTCCACTTCATTTTCATATTTAGTTGTTTTTTTAAAAACTTTTTTTAATTTATCTAAACGTTAGCTTGTCTGTACATTGAAATATTAAAAACTGTTTATTGTGACTGGCCAAATAGAGACCCTCTTTTATTTGGCAAGATTTAGATATTAATTGTATATTTTTTTAGATACACTAAAGAAAGTTTATTCAAAATAAATGCAGTCTTCAACTATTTTGCAAAAATTTGAAAAAATCAGCCAAAAAATGTAAAAACTAAAAGAGAAATAAAGTTGTGTAAAAATGAGAAACTTAGACATTTTTTCGTAAATGTCTTAAATAAAATGTCTAATTTAGAAGCAAATTTATTTTTATAAACAATTAAAATGTATACAGCTATATTCGAACCGAAAAATAAAGCTTTCTAACAAAGTTTAAGGAAAATTAAAAAATTATAATAATTATTGAAAAAGAAATTAAATTATCGAAAAATTATAAAATTTGGCATTTTTTTGTTGTTGCGGTAGCAAAAAATCAAATTCACAAAGAACATTTGTTAAAAAAATAAAATGCATGTTATGTAGGTATTTTCGCACCGAGAATTTAAACTTGCTTGCAAAAATTGTGAAAATATCGACAAAAATTTGAAATTTCTTAGAAAAAAATTATAATTTTATCGGGAAAAGAGAAAATTTGCCATATTTGTTTGCGGAGTATAAGAAAATCTAATTTTTTTCATAAAATAAGAAGACAAAAAATGTACATTCAAAACCAGACAAACATTTATTTGTTTGTACAATTTGCATTGAGAAAAGAGTTTTTCTGTCATGCCTGTTATACGCCTTAATTATATAGTATTTTATTAACGCAATTATCAACTGCCAGTAGTAATGTAGTTGAAGAAAAAGAAAATTGTTTAAACTTACAGTTCTTAGTCTCTCAGCCTTTAACCCATCTCCATTATTCTAAATTCCTTTTCAATTTAAAAAAGTCAAACACGCACATTTACACAAAAAAAAGCACTTGTAAAATAAATAAAACTGAATTAATCTCTATGAATTGAAAGTTTAACATAAATTAATTATTCACATAAACATATAGTAAAGAAAATAACAAATGACGGAAATTGTTTCTCTAAAATGCGTTTCGAATTTAAAAAAAGAAAAAATACGCACTTTCAGATCTAATACTCCCGTAAAATTAAAAACACTATCGTTCACTTCAAGCAAAAATGTTTAAAATTGCTAAAAACATTATTTAAAAACAAACTATAATTATACTGAAATCACAATACACATTACCACAATTAACACTAGCAAAAAAGGAACTTCAAGCTTAAAAAAAACACTATTAAAGAAAAACACTTTTTTATATTATTATTTTTAAGAGAATATTTCTATTTTACGCGACCGTTCACAAGCGCGGGTAAAACAAGACTGAACATGCAATCTATCTATGCGCGAGTCGCTTGGTGGCCAAAATGCTAAATTGCCATTTTACTAAATTAAAATTTTACACAGTAAGAGGTTATGTTCGGAACACTCAGTCGGTAAAACAGTTTTTCTGTGTGTGGTTTAGCGAAATGGCAATTTAGCATTTTGGCCACCAAGCCTTCTCATTTTTGCATAATTACCAACAGTAGTTATTAAAGATTTAAGGTTTTAAGGAGGCATAATTTTTCAAAAAAAAAAAAGAAAAAAAATCTAAAAAATGGTATGGGAGATGAAGCTATAGTTAAAGAATTGAAATTTGAAAATACTAAAGCAAAATTAAAGTTTTAAAATTATTAAACGATAGGATTATTAGTTTTTAATAAATAGCAAAAGAAAGAAAAAATGACACAATTTATGAGAGTATATAAATTTTTACTTACATTCAAATCTGCTTCAAGTTGAATATAGAAATAATGATTTTTCACAATCAGCAAAAAATAAAAAAATGTGGTAAAACAAAAAGGCAATGCAAATCAAACGTAAAAAATTAAAAAGTTAATAAAAAACTTTTTTAAAAAAACAATGAAAAGTTTTCAATAAATATTTATATATAAACTAAGAGACTATTATTATTTAAAAATAATACAATACTATTAATTAAAAAAAAATGTGGAGACGCACACAAATACATAAAAGAAATAAACAGTAAAATTAAACACGAGACACGTCTCTTTTTTAATATACACTATTAATAATTTTATTTGAAAAACCAAAACACAATAATTTTAATACATTTATTAAATATTAATCTCCACCTCCTCCTTCTCCTCCTCATTAACAATCTCCTCCATTTCATTTAATTTTTTAATTAAAACATCCTCCTCATATCGCTGTACAGCATCTTCCTTCATTTTAATCTCTTTCTCTTCCTCCTTATAATACTCATCAATTAAATCACCATTATCATAATCATCATCTTCGACATCACTTAAATAATTCATCTCCTCATCCATCTCTTCCTCCATTCTCATTATCATTTCCTCCTCTTCATTAAACCCCTCTTGCCTCAATCTCATTTCATTTTCTTCATCCATTTCAGCAAATTCCAACATTTGGTCCATCTCCTGATAACCATTTGAATTCTCCATTATTGTTTAATTGAATAAAAAGAAAACCAAAGAATGATTGAAGATTCAGAAAGATCTAAAACAAAATTTTTGTATATTTATAATTAAAGAATTATATTATATTAAAAACAAACACGCATATTTTAAAAATAATTATTTAATTTGTAATATTAAAATTGAAAATTTGATTTCTTCTTAAATGTAAACATATTTAATCTCTATATATGTATAGTAATATTACAAAATAAATCATTATTTTTAATAAATAGCAAAATAAAGGAAAAAAAGACAATTTATAATAGTGAATAAAAATTTTTACTTACGTTGTGTTCTCTTCTATGGTCAATTTAAAACTGAGATGTTTATGATTCTTGTCGTTGTCGTCGTCGTCGTTGTTATTGTTATGATGGGGTTTCCAATTTGAAATTAAAGAGGGTTTATAAGTATGTGTGTGTGTGTATGTGTGTTTATAATTAAAAGTGTTGGTGTCTGATTATGAATGTGTTTGAATCTGAAAAAAAAGGTAAACACACTAAGGATTTTGAAAAGATTCTTCTATTTCACTAAAATAATAAGAAGTAGAATAATAATAATAAGAAGAAGAAGAAGAAAATTAATAGATAAATTATAAAAATGGAATTTTGATAAAACAGAATGGTGGATTAAATATAAAATTTAATTATATGAATATATGGAAAATTAATATTACTTTTGTTTATAATATTATTTGAAATGTTATTTTCTTTAATAATTTAAAAAATTAAAATATGACATTATATTGAATTAATTGTCTGAAACGTGATTGTCAACTGCCAAAACAATAATGGAAGATATTGACAGAACACGTGTAACGCGGCCAACGCAAAATGGTGCTTTCGCCCCTGGCCGGAGGGGTTGGGTGGGTGGAACCCCTTGCCTCAAAAAAAAAACCAAATTCAAAGTAAATAAAAAAGTGTGAAGGATTTTTTTTTAAAGAATTTTTTAATTTGTAAACAAACATGCAATATATATTATAATAGAAAATACGTATAATAGAAAATGTCGGTCATCCCACAACTCGCGCGCAAATTAGAATACGCGATCGTGAATCCAACTACTTTCAAAGTTGAATTAAAATAAAGCCGATTCAGAAATTAATTATCTCGGCAAATTATTAATGGAATTTTTTCATTCAACTCTTAATCGAAAGATGACGCAAAAACTGACTTATGAATTATGTATCATCAACATGCCAAAATGACATTTTCAACATGAAAAATGGCATCAAAAATGACTGTAACAAAAAAAATTTTATTAAAAAATTTTTAAAAATTAATATAATTAAAATTCACAAGTATACTTACATATGAGAATATGTTTTCCTAATTGTGGTGAAAAATTAAATTATAATTATTTAAAAAAACAAAAATGAGTATGGAGAATAATATGGAGGAGAAAATTATAGTGCCAGAATTTCCATATTCGCAATTCGAAATGTAAGTTTTTTTTTGTCAATGACAATTTCCAAATTAATTATTTAATCGCTCTTCTTTTTTTTTTTTTTTTAATTTTTTTATTTATTATTATATCATTACTATAGAAAAAAAAAGAAAAAAATATACAACATTAATTTTGGGGGGGGAAAATAAAAGAAATGTATAAAAAACTCTTTTCTTATATATACATATATATGTGTATATATTTGTATTATATTTGTGTCATTATTATTCTCATTTTTGTAATATTTTAATAAAAAAAAAAGAATCAATTGATTCCAATGTATTGATTAAATTTTAAAATATATAAAAATAAAATAAAAATTTACTTTTTTTAAAAAAAAAGTAAATTTTTATTTTTTCAATAATAATAATAATATTAATTGATTTTTTTTCAACAGTGAATTATTCAAAAAAATGACTGCAAATGAGTTACAAACATGCCATGACAATCTGCAATCGTGGTATCGGGCTGCAACAATTCTATTGCCGGATGGCATCGAACTCAATTTCCCTCCACAATCTCAGAGATCAATAAGAAAATCATCATCATCATCATCGCTGTCATCGCTGTCATCATTATCATCATCATCATCATCAGAAAAGGAAAAATTAATTAACGACAAATGCAGCAGCAGCAGCATCAACTCATCATCAACAACAACAACAATAACAACAGCCTCCTCCTCCTCATCCTCCTCTTCTTTATCATCATCATCATTATCATTAACAGCAACATTAATACCAGAGGAAACGAGGAGGGTAATTGAAGAAATAAGAAAGAAAGAAGAACAACAACAACAACTCACTGATACTTGTGATAGTAATGATAATGTAATTCATTATAATTATGTGGAAAAAGTAAAATTATGTTTATTCTTTTTTTCACGTTTTATTTTTTTAAGTAATGTTTAATTAAAATTAAATTTTCTTTTAATTAATAGAGATAATAAGAAAGAAATTTTTATTCTGTTAAGCGCATGTAATACACCATTGAAACAGATAACAAAAATTTTAAAAAATTCTTTTTCTTGTACAAACATGCTTTTACATAATTAAACACATGTTGAGGTGATGGATTGTAGCAGTCGTTTTTAATTGAATGTTATATTTAGAGAAACAAGATAGTGGTTATTGAATTACAAAATTCCAGTTTTGCCGACGCAAGATTCTTAATTTGCGCTTATCCACTTTTTTTACAATTTCGTATACAGAGCGCGCGAAATTTTAAAGACTTACATACACACACATTATTTTTTTACATCGTTTCTTTATTGTTAACCGTCTTTTCATATCAATCTGAAAATCACTCTATTACTATGCGAGTAATTTCTCTCTGAATAACACGTTGACATTTTTTAGAAAATCCGATTTCATCGTCTTTTTTATATAATATAATGTAGTGTAGAATTTTTATCAACTAATATAACTGTATTAATCACTTTTGAATTTAACTGAAAAATTTTTTTTTACAACTTTTTAGGCCTTGCGATGAACTATAATTTTTATCGTCAAGATAAAAACTTGTGTCGCTCGCTCCCACATTACTAATAATAAAAATAATAATAATAATAAAAAATTATAATATACGATTAATAAAATAATAAATGATAATAATAATTGTAATAATATTACTCATATTAATGTGTAGTAACAGTTCTACCGGAATTATACAAAATAATTTTAAACAGTTAATTGCGAAATATATTACATTTTCGACTATAATGTTATTATACGATTATAATAATTTTGTTTTTCAATTTTTTCACACACATTATTTATCATCATCATCATTGAACAAAGCATTCTGTAATATTTAATAATGTAAAAAATTAATGCTAAACTAATAACACAAATATAAAACATTTTATGGTGTGAAATTAACTGAAAACAATTTTTTTGTATAGGGTTGTAGAGTTTCGTTGCTAATTGTTGCGCAATTTCTTGTTAAAATAATTGCATCGCGCTTTCTATACTCTTTCGCGCGCGCAGTAAGCCTATACGTACGCAATTCATTATTTTTTAGTAATGAAAAATAATGAAGTTAATAAAGAATTAGATTGAGATACAAAGTTTTATTAAAGATGGAATTATCACAAATAAATAGTTTTTATATTTTGCAATAGTTTAAACTTAATTTGCTATATATTATGTACATAAACATTTGTGTCCTTACTTATAATATATACTAAGAAAGCGCGATACGATTTTTAAAAATCATCCTTTGCAATTCTTTTCTTGATTTTTCTTTTTTTTTGTTTTTTTGTAGTTTTTTGTCATCAGTTTTGTTATACATTCTTTAATAATGCAAAACTGTTTATTCTTTTTATTTATTTTTTTTTAATTGCACACATTCATGCTCTAATATGAAATATTTATGTCACTTGAAACATATATCATTTATACTTTTATAATTAATTTAAATGACGTACTTTCGGATGTGTAACACTAAAATTTATACACAAGTTACTCTCACTCATGCGTTATTTTTTATCTTTAAATGCATTGATATATAATTAAGTAGCATTTGTCACTGGGTTTTTTCGTGTTTATAGCTATGAATGAAATGAGGCATGCAGCGTTGATGATTCAAAAACTCTCTAATCAATTGAATAAAGATTAAAGAGGTTAATGTCTTTTTTTCTTTTCTATTTTTATTAAAACCCATCTTTGTTTGGCATATTAAATTTTGAAATGTAGTTATTATTATTATTATTGTTATTTTCTTTTTTATCCTATTTATGCATATATTTTTAATTATAAATTTCAATTTTGTTTCAGATTTTTCTTCAATTTTTCATCCTATTTTTTTCTCTCTTCAGGAATTATGCTTGTTATTAACCCTCCGTCACACACCTAGGGAGGGATTCCCTCTACGGTTTCAGTATTTTTTAAATAACTTTTGTTTTCCTCATTGCAAAATATAATCAGTTTCTATACCTTTCGAAAATTTACTCCTCAACACATTTCTAAAAAATCATTTAGTTTAAACATAATTAATATTTAATTATGAAGCTTCAAAGCTAGAAAAAACTCGAAAAAGTGAGGTTATGTTAAATAAAAAAATCAAGTTTTCAAAACATTTTTTGTTCCACTGTTGGTTAATGAGAAAATTATATTATAAATATAATTAAAATGAATTGTTTAATGACTTTTTTGCTTATTTGTTAATGTTACATTATTTTTACATGTCAAGTGGAATTCCTTCGAAGATGTGCATTCGTGTAATTAATTTTTATTTTTGAGACCGAAAATTAATTTTATAATTTAGAATAATTTACTACATATTTGTAAGTTTGTGTTAAAACTAAATTTTTGTTGATTCCTTTGTTTATATTGTAATGTTGCTTATGTTACAATGTGGTGAGGGATTCCCTCTAAACGTGTGTAAAGTCGTAATTTTTCCCATGTGTGTGACGGAGGGTTAAAGAATCAAAAAAATCAATGATCATTAATGATAATGATCATATTGCAATTTTAAAATCTTTACAAAATGAGGATGAGGAGATGATGAAAATGAGGGAAGAGGCACTAGAAGAATGGGAAAAAGAGGAAGAATTGAAAATGATAGGGAGTATGAGAATAATTATTATCCGAAATAAAACCCAATTTTTTTTAATTAATAAATTTAAAAAAAACTTTATTTTCTCTCTCCATCTCCTATTCAATCAAACCTAAATTTATTATTTTTTTATATATTCTCGAGAATGAATAATTCGACAACCTCCGCAAATTTCCCAAAACAACATCATTATAATGTTGGTAGGAGCTGATTGCTTCTGTCACATTCTGCAATGAAAATTGCTCACCATAGTTTCATTGCATTACATTTAACAGCATTTTTTTTTAATGACAAAATCAATTTATAAATAATTTTTTCCACATTTTTTTCAGAATCGTACAAAATTTCAATTTAAATTGAAAAAAACGGATGCCAAAAAGTCTGAAGAAAATAAAGATTTAGGATTTTTATCACTACTTCTGACTACTTCAGAAGAAAGCGAGAATAAAATTGTTGAAAATGAGGTAAATAACAAAAACAACTATTTATTATTGAAAAGGAGGGGAACCAAAGTCAATTATCATCATGAGATGTTTATGATTTTTGTCGTTGTCGTCGTCGTCGTTGTTATTGTTATGATGGGGTTTCCAATTTGAAATTAAAGAGGGTTTATAAGTATGTGTGTGTGTGTGTATGTGTGTTTATAATTAAAAGTGTTGGTGTCTGATTATGAATGTGTTTGAATCTGAAAAAAAAGGTAAACACACTAAGGATTTTGAAAAGATTCTTCTATTTCACTAAAATAATAAGAAGTAGAATAATAATAATAAGAAGAAGAAGAAGAAGAAGAAGAAAATTAATAGATAAATTATAAAAATGGAATTTTGATAAAACAGAATGGTGGATTAAATATAAAATTTAATTATATGAATATATGGAAAATTAATATTACTTTTGTTTATAATATTAATTGAAATGTTATTTTCTTTAATAATTTAAAAAATTAAAATATGACATTTTATTGAATGAATTGTCTGAAACGTGATTGTCAACTGACAAAACAATAATGGAAGATATTGACAGAACACGTGTAACGCGGCCAACGCAAAATGGTGCTTTCGCTCCTGGCCGGAGGGGTTGGGTGGGTGGAACCCCCCGCCTCAAAAAAAAACCAAATTCAAAGTAAATAAAAAAGTGTGAAGGATTTTTTTTTAAAGAATTTTTTAATTTGTAAACAAACATGCAATAATTATTATAATAGAAAATACGTATAATAGAAAATCTCGGTCATCCCACAACTCGCGCGCAAATTAGAATACGCGATCGTGAATCCAACTACTTTCAAAGTTGAATTAAAATAAAGCCGATTCAGAAATTAATTATCTCGGCAAATTATTAATGGAATTTTTTCATTCAACTCTCAATTGAAAGATGATGCAAAAACTCACTTATCAATTGCCTATCATCAACACGGTAAAATGAAAATTTCTACACGAAAAAATACCATCAAAAATGAGAGTAGAGAAAAAAAATAAAAAATTCGATTAATAATTTAATTATAACGGAAAATTATTAATGGAATTTTTTTATTCAACTCTCAATTGAAAGATGATGCAAAAACTCACTTATCAATTGCCTATCATCAACACGGTAAAATGAAAATTTCTACACGAAAAAATACCATCAAAAATGAGAGTAGAGAAAAAAATAAAAAATTCGATTAATAATTTAATTATAGCGGAAAATTATTAATGGAATTTTTTCATTCAACTCTTAATTGAAAGATGATGCAAAAACTCACTTATCAATTGCCTATCATCAACACGGTAAAATGAAAATTTCTACACGAAAAAATACCATCAAAAATGAGAGTAGAGAAAAAAATAAAAAATTCGATTAATAATTTAATTATAACGGAAAATTATTAATGGAATTTTTTCATTCAACTCTCAATTGAAAGATGATGCAAAAACTCACTTATCAATTGCCTATCATCAACACGGTAAAATGAAATTTTCTACACGAAAAAATACTTAAAAGTGTGTTAGTAGCAAAATTTGTAATGCATGTTAGTATTATTGCGATTTTTAAATAGTTTAACTGCGCAACGCATACTAAAGATATAATTTTTTTTTGATAACCAGCTCGTTATGTGGCACTTGATTTTCTGCAATAATAGTCGCACAATAATTGGTGTTTCATTCATAAATGTCACACAATAATACTCGCGCGTCAAAAGAAAACATATGTTGACAATTTGTTTTTAATTTATTTTTATAAATATAAATAATTAACGAAATTTAATTTAGTTAAATGATTTGGAAAATATAATAATTGAACTTTATTTTCTATAACACCTTACGTCAAAAACTCGACTAAAGTGCGGTTTTAGACGCACTAGTGCGAGAAAAGAGGGGAGGTAGAAGATTCTCGCATAGTTCCTCCCACCTTCCATGCTACTATAGCACTGTTACCAACCTAACATAAATATTTGATAACTAGCAAATATAAAGAGATATCACTGCGCATGCTTTACGTGTTGTTGACAGCAGACGATGCCTAACCTCAATTTTCCTCGGGATTACTAAAAACGTAAAGTGTCACACTCTACGTATATTCCTACTGGCTACAGTAATAGTACATTTATAAACTGGTGCTATCGCTTTTTTTCACTTCTTCATTTGCATTTTCTTCTTGAGCCTCTTCTCTTGTCTCTTACCTCACTGGATAACAACTTTGTTCTCTGATTGTTGTGAGTTTGTCATGATGAGTGAACGGCGTCAGACACGTTCTAGTGGGCCACCAGAGCCATTAAAAAATCCAATTTTGAATAAAGCCAGGGATCAGAAGACATATCCTGAAGCTGGTAGACCTGATTTATTCAAGTTGTTTTGTAAGTTCGATGTAATGTTGTTTGATTCAAAATTAAGACGTGTGGGTTTCACGTTTGCGTACACCGATCTTAGAAAATGGTGCGGTGTTACGGACACGAGAACCCACAGAGTGTCAATAAGTCTCAAGCACCATTACATCGAAGAGAAGAAAAACTGGAATGTGAGGAGGATCAAGCAAACTTTATTGCATGAAATGATTCACATTTTGGTATATGCCACACATCCATCAAATGTGGACAATTTCCATCAACATGGGGATCATTTCATGCAATATTTGGATGACATCAATCAAAAATTAAAAAAAAAGAAGTTGCGCTTGAAAGCGACTGTCGAACAAGCCATTGAGACTGCCTTGTTCAATGAAATAAATAAATATAAATGGCTCTGCACCAATTGTAACTATGAAGTTAGATTGACCAAACCTAAACCCCCAGATTTCTTAAGGGGGAAACATGACAATTGCGACAACCATCAATGGCAAAAATTGAATCCCCTTTAAGAAATCTGGGTGGTTGTTTGATTGATGTGCAGAGCCATCTATATTTATTTACACAGTGACTTTCAAACGCATCTTTTTGATGTATGTATGGATGTATGTACGGATGTATGGATGTATGTATGGATGTATGGATGTATGTATGGATGTATGTATGTATGTATGTATGTATTTGGTATTTATTGCGTGAGTAGGCGTGCGTTACTAATTCTACCTACTGTGTTGCCTCTCTTATTTTTTTCATACAATTTATTTCTTTGTAAATCTTAATAATCTAATGATGACAAGTTACCATCAATCACTCGCACACACAAATACCTCATAGTATTTATTCAAAAGTGTGTTTGCGTGTTGCTGATGAAGATAATTTATCGACTGTGTTGATATATGGTATTACAATTGTTGATAATGATGATGATGATGATGATGATAAGTTACCATCACCAACAACACACAAACACAACAACATCAATTATTACAATTACCTTATGTAAGAAATTCTAATAGTGTCCTATGTTGCTGATGATAATTTATCGACTCTGTTGATATATTTTAATTATTGTTGAGAATGATAATGGTGTAATGATGATAATAATGTTTAATAATTATTTTTTGAAACATAATTTTTACTCTGCCACTGATTTTTAAACATTTAAAATAGTGAAATAATTATTGTAAATATTTAAAAAAGTGAAAATAAGACGAAGAAAAAAAAGAAGAAGAAGAAGAATGTGATTTGAGATAATAATTTTCAATTTTTGGAGAAATATGAAAAATAATGGTAAATTTATAAATTTTTATTCTCAAATTTATAAAGATAAAAACACAGATATATATATTTATATATATAAAGTGACCTAGTCATGGATGTACATATTAAAGGGGCATATTCTATTGCAGAAATTAAGACGAAAAGTCCTTTGCACTTTTTAAAAATGTTTAGTAGTTTTTTCGTAAATTGCAATTAAAAATTTAAAAACTACGCATTGAAATTGACCGCGTAAGCTGAATGATCAAGCCCAGGCCTGAAAACGGTGGAAAAGTACCCCCGCCTACCTGATCATTCAGCTTACGCGGCCAATTGCAATGCGTAGTTTTTAAATTTTCAATTGCAATTTACGAAAAAACTACTAAACATTTTTAAAAAGTGCAAAGGACTTTTCGTCTTAATTTCTGCAATAGAATATGCCCCTTTAATATGTACACCCATGACTGTATATACAAGTATATTATTGTGTATATACATTTCGATTCTTTTTCATGCTGCTGATGATATGGGTTTTCAAAATATTTTCTTCTCACAACAGTTTTGGCAGTCAAACGTGGTGCGTGTGTTTTTCTTTATATTGTGTGTATAATCTTATTCAAAAAATGAAAAAAAAAGCTTAAATGAATACAATTTAAGGAATTTAATTAAAATTTTTTGTTTCTGTTTCTTAAATAATTCTTTTTCGAAAATATTAATCAATTTTTTGTTTGTATTCAATTAAATAATCTTTTATATTAAATTTTATTTTTTCTTCCTCTTTTTCCATTCGAGTAAATTAGAAATGTTCTATTTTGTGTGTTTAGATTTATGTAAAATACTTTAATTAAGAAATTAAAAATCATTATAATTCTTTTTATTGTTGTAAACATGTGTCTATGTGTGTGTGTGTGTTTGTTTAAAGAAAATAGATTGATAATGTTAAATTTTTTATTTTGTTTCAGTGATTATTATTACAATAAACAAACCAAAAAAAAATGGATAATTCCAAAAAAAATTCAAATTTTAATGAGGATGAGAATCATGATGATGAGGAAAAGTTGGGATTTCTCACTTTACTGCTGTCCACATCTGAGGAAGAGGATGAAGGACATGAAACGAAAAATGACGAGAAAACCAAAAAAAGAAAGAAGAAAATTGAAAAACTTTTATCTACATTAAACCGGCAGTGTCCAAGGAATGAGAATAATAGTTTAAAGAAAAAAACGAAGAAAGAAGAAGAAGAAGAAGAAGATTTAAGAGGAACAACAAAGACGGCGATAAATGTAAATAAAATTGTAAAAAAATATTGTAGATTAAGTATAGATGATGATGTGAATGATGAATCTTGTGTGAATGTTGAAGGAGCGAAAGATGTTAAGGATGAATCGTGTGTGAATGTTAATGTAATGAATGATGAAGATGATGAATGGTTGAGTGAATTTGCCAATAATTATGAAAATGATCGGATGAAATTAAATAAAAATGAAATAATTATTGACAATAAAAAATATTTAAAAATGTATAATCGTCATGGACATTTGAAATTGGAATTATTAAATGATGAGGATGATGATGAGGATGACGATTATGAGGAGAATGATGAGAAGGAGGATGAGAAGGAGGTTGATGATGAGAAGGATGATGATGAGAAGGATGATGATGAGAAGGATGATGAAGAGGATTATGTGGATGAGAAGGATGAGGATTATGTGGATGATGATGAGAAGGAAGAGGATGAGAAGGATGAGGATTATGTGGATGATGATGATGAGAAGGATGAGGAGGATGAGGAGGATTATGAGAAGGATGAGGATGAGGAGCATGAGGAGGATTATGTGGATGATGATGAGGATGAGGATGAAGAGGATGAGGATTATGTGGATGATGATGATGAGAAGGATGAGGATTATGTGGATGATGATGATGAGGAGGATTATGATGATGATGAAGAGGATGAGGATTATGTGGATGATGATGAGAAGGATGAGGATGAAGAGGATATTGATGATGATGAAGAGAATGAGGATTATGTGGATGATGAAGAGGATTATGATGAGGATGAGGATGATGATGATGAGGATGATGATGATGAGAAGGATGAGGATTATGTGGATGATGAAGAGGATTATGATGAGGATGAGGATTATGTGGATGATGAAGAGGATTATGATGAGGATGAATGAAGAATCCTGTTTATTTTTTCATTTGTAATTTTTCTTTTTGTTAAAAATAATGATAATAATTTCCATATGTAAAATAAGTAAAGTTAATAAATGTATATGTGTAAATGAAATAGAAAACCAGTTTTTTATTTAAATTAACCTCGAATGTTTCGTTTCTCGCCCTCTCAATTTATTTTTCTTTTGTAAAATGTATTTCTCACAATTTATCAAATATTGATAATATAATAGTAAATTGAGAATATATTAAATTTATTAAATACAATAGTGTTTATAATATTTTTTGAAATTTTATTTTTTTTAATAATTTAAAGAATTAAAATATGACATTATATTGAATTAATAAATAAGGTTTTGTGTTTCATTTTGGTTTTTATTTCTATTCTGTATTTGTCTTTATTATTATTTACTAAAGGATATTATTCCCTCTATTTATTTCTCTATTTATTGATTTTTTATTTAATTTCTTTCTGCTATTTGATTTTGACGTTGATTGGTAAATCACAATCATAAGCATTTCACTTTAATATTCAACTTTGAAAGGAAAAGAATGTAAGTAGCTTTTATTTTATAATGTAATATTAGAAATTTTTCTTTTTTTGGATCATGTCAACAATTTGATTAAGAATAATTAATATGATTATTTTTTAATATAGTGATGTTCGTCATTTTTGGATTATAATAATTTAATATCAAGATGTTCAATGTTTTTTTATAAGTAATCCATATATTTATTTAAGCGCGAAGCTTTTCGTCCATACACGATGGACCTCATCAGGCGTTTCAGTCACTGCAAATTATATCATTGTCAATATTCAGAAAATACATAAAAACCTTCATAAAATACATAAAAGACAAAAATGAAAAATTTTAAAATATTTAAACATATTCAACATTAAAACAAAAAAACTTCCCATTCATTTCTCCATTACATAACCTCAAACTTACATTTGTGGATTACTTCCTTCACACAATTATTTTACATATCACAAAGAACAAAAAATTATTGTGATATTTTGTTTAGAGATGAGCGTTTGAATTTTCAAACTTAGGGCCATGGCCGTACGTTGTAAAAAGCAAACATAAGTATACACCATGTGCCCTTTATGATAAATGAACATTGATAGAAAAAGGAAATGCTTCAAAATATAAACGGAATCTAAGTTATCTACATGAATCAGAAAGATGGAAATCTACCTTATCATACATAGTGTGAGTATGCAAAAAGCGCGCAATTTTTTTAAAAAATTCCAAAACACTATGTGTTCATGATCAGAGAGTGATAGATCTTGTTAAGCGATGTTAAATCACTCTTTTTATTAACCGAGTCGTTTTTAAGGATGTGAAACATCTCCCTAAACTTTCTCCTGTTGTTATTAGGTTCGTTACATATAATTCTAGCATTTTTAAAAAGAAATTGATGATCGTATTCATGCGAATGTTCAACCAGAGCCGTACTTCTCTTATCAAATTTACAATCTCTCTTGTGTTCATAAAGTCTGTCCTTGATATACCTGCTGGTCTCGCCAATATAACATGCCCCACACTGACATGGAATACTATAAACTACGTGATTTCTATGCTCAAAATCGGTAACATCTTTGTTTTTTAAAAACACACCAAACGGATCTTTCTCATATGAGAAAACCAACCGGATATTATATTCTTTAAATAAGTTTATATAAAAAGATTTTAATTCGTTTACAAAAGGTAAAGCAATTACATTATTATTGTTAAAAGATTCTTTTGATGTATTATTATGACTCGAAATATGAAAAAATCTTAAATTTATATATTTAGATAAAAAAGAAGGCGGATAATCATTTTCAATAAGAGTATCAAAAATAAATTTTAAATTATTATCATAAAACATCACATCAGATAATTTAATAGCCCTGTCAACCAGGCCGTATACGATGGATATTTTATCCTTATCAGATACATTAGAGTTAAAATTAACAAATCTGCCCGAGAAAGTATCTTTATGATACCAATTAGTGATAATACGGTTGTTTTCCCTTATGATGGTGGTATCAAGGAAGTTAATACGGTTATTTTGTTCAACTTCAATAGTGAACTGTATATGTTTATTATAATTATTAAAAGCATTTAAAAGGTTATCGATGTTATCTTCCTCAATCATGACGAAAATATCATCTACATAACGACGATAAAAAAGGTATGGAAACTGAAACTTCCTTAACACCTCCGTTTCGAGCTTTTCCATCACCAGGTCCGCGATCACACCAGACAGTGGAGAGCCCATAGGCGTACCAAAAACCTGTTTATAGAACTTTCCATCAAATGTACAATATGCACTATCAATACAGAATTCTAAGATTTCAAGGAAATCATTATCCGGTAGTTTAGTATGTTCACGAATTTCGTGCCATTTTAGTTTTATACACTTAAGAACAAGAGATTTTGGAATATTGGTAAAAAGAGACTTTGCATCCAAAGATATCAATCTAAATTTTGAAGGAATATTTAGACCTGTAATTTGTTTAATAAATTCAAAACTATTTACTACATGTGCATCTGTTTTACGAATGACTTTTTTAATAGGTATACTAATAAATTTGGAAAGATTATACATGGGTGAACCACAAAAAGAAGTAACAGGTCTCATTGGACATCCGCTTTTGTGTATCTTAGGGAGACCATAAAATTTAGGCGCAACGGAATTATAAGAATGTAAGAATTTTGAAGTAGGGCAATTTATGAAATTTTTATGAAGTAAGGAAGTTATTCTTTTATTTAAATCTCTCTGTATCGATGGAGTGGGGTCAGAATTTAGTTTCTTATAAACATTATTATCATCAAGTAAAACCAAACATTTTTTAAAGTACTCATCCCTGTCTAGAATGACTGTAACATTTCCCTTATCTATACCACAAGATGTTTTGTATTTTTTAAGTTTGGGGGATAAGTTTTATATAAATCCCACTAATAAAAGTAAAATCGTTGAAAAAACACTTGCCATAGTAGAGGACAAAATTAACATCATCCCCAATGATAATAAAAATGAGTTCAGAAGTAAATTGTCTAGTGGCCTGCAAAACTACTTGCACACAAATTACAATACTGTGTGTTCTTCCACTGTTGACAAAATTGGTAAAAAAACTCGTGACTTTCTCAAGCAGAACCGTGACATTATTGTATGCAGGGCAGATAAGAACTATACCACAAGATGTTTTGTATTTTTTAAGTTTGGGGGATAAGTTTTATATAAATCCCACTAATAAAAGTAAAATCGTTGAAAAAACACTTGCCATAGTAGAGGACAAAATTAACATCATCCCCAATGATAATAAAAATGAGTTCAGAAGTAAATTGTCTAGTGGCCTGCAAAACTACTTGCACACAAATTACAATACTGTGTGTTCTTCCACTGTTGACAAAATTGGTAAAAAAACTCGTGACTTTCTCAAGCAGAACCGTGACATTATTGTATGCAGGGCAGATAAGGGAAATGTTACAGTCATTCTAGACAGGGATGAGTACTTTAAAAAATGTTTGGTTTTACTTGATGATAATAATGTTTATAAGAAACTAAATTCTGACCCCACTCCATCGATACAGAGAGATTTAAATAAAAGAATAACTTCCTTACTTCATAAAAATTTCATAAATTGCCCTACTTCAAAATTCTTACATTCTTATAATTCCGTTGCGCCTAAATTTTATGGTCTCCCTAAGATACACAAAAGCGGATGTCCAATGAGACCTGTTACTTCTTTTTGTGGTTCACCCATGTATAATCTTTCCAAATTTATTAGTATACCTATTAAAAAAGTCATTCGTAAAACAGATGCACATGTAGTAAATAGTTTTGAATTTATTAAACAAATTACAGGTCTAAATATTCCTTCAAAATTTAGATTGATATCTTTGGATGCAAAGTCTCTTTTTACCAATATTCCAAAATCTCTTGTTCTTAAGTGTATAAAACTAAAATGGCACGAAATTCGTGAACATACTAAACTACCGGATAATGATTTCCTTGAAATCTTAGAATTCTGTATTGATAGTGCATATTGTACATTTGATGGAAAGTTCTATAAACAGGTTTTTGGTACGCCTATGGGCTCTCCACTGTCTGGTGTGATCGCGGACCTGGTGATGGAAAAGCTCGAAACGGAGGTGTTAAGGAAGTTTCAGTTTCCATACCTTTTTTATCGTCGTTATGTAGATGATATTTTCGTCATGATTGAGGAAGATAACATCGATAACCTTTTAAATGCTTTTAATAATTATAACAAACATATACAGTTCACTATTGAAGTTGAACAAAATAACCGTATTAACTTCCTTGATACCACCATCATAAGGGAAAACAACCGTATTATCACTAATTGGTATCATAAAGATACTTTCTCGGGCAGATTTGTTAATTTTAACTCTAATGTATCTGATAAGGATAAAATATCCATCGTATACGGCCTGGTTGACAGGGCTATTAAATTATCTGATGTGATGTTTTATGATAATAATTTAAAATTTATTTTTGATACTCTTATTGAAAATGATTATCCGCCTTCTTTTTTATCTAAATATATAAATTTAAGATTTTTTCATATTTCGAGTCATAATAATACATCAAAAGAATCTTTTAACAATAATAATGTAATTGCTTTACCTTTTGTAAACGAATTAAAATCTTTTTATATAAACTTATTTAAAGAATATAATATCCGGTTGGTTTTCTCATATGAGAAAGATCCGTTTGGTGTGTTTTTAAAAAACAAAGATGTTACCGATTTTGAGCATAGAAATCACGTAGTTTATAGTATTCCATGTCAGTGTGGGGCATGTTATATTGGCGAGACCAGCAGGTATATCAAGGACAGACTTTATGAACACAAGAGAGATTGTAAATTTGATAAGAGAAGTACGGCTCTGGTTGAACATTCGCATGAATACGATCATCAATTTCTTTTTAAAAATGCTAGAATTATATGTAACGAACCTAATAACAACAGGAGAAAGTTTAGGGAGATGTTTCACATCCTTAAAAACGACTCGGTTAATAAAAAGAGTGATTTAACATCGCTTAACAAGATCTATCACTCTCTGATCATGAACACATAGTGTTTTGGAATTTTTTAAAAAAATTGCGCGCTTTTTGCATACTCACACTATGTATGATAAGGTAGATTTCCATCTTTCTGATTCATGTAGATAACTTAGATTCCGTTTATATTTTGAAGCATTTCCTTTTTCTATCAATGTTCATTTATCATAAAGGGCACATGGTGTATACTTATGTTTGCTTTTTACAACGTACGGCCATGGCCCTAAGTTTGAAAATTCAAACGCTCATCTCTAAACAAAATATCACAATAATTTTTTGTTCTTTGTGATATGTAAAATAATTGTGTGAAGGAAGTAATCCACAAATGTAAGTTTGAGGTTATGTAATGGAGAAATGAATGGGAAGTTTTTTTGTTTTAATGTTGAATATGTTTAAATATTTTAAAATTTTTCATTTTTGTCTTTTATGTATTTTATGAAGGTTTTTATGTATTTTCTGAATATTGACAATGATATAATTTGCAGTGACTGAAACGCCTGATGAGGTCCATCGTGTATGGACGAAAAGCTTCGCGCTTAAATAAATATATGGATTACTTATAAAAAAACATTGAACATCTTGATATTATTTTTTAATATTAATAAATATATGTATTATAGAGAATTATGTGATTGAATGAAAATTGCAATTTTCTTCGTTTTTTTTTTGTTTATCCTTTAATATTTTAATTTTTGTGCTTTTAATTAGATCAAAAAAATGGCGGATGAGAAAAATGAATT
This sequence comes from Leptopilina syphax, assembly GCA_032872505.1. Classification (NCBI taxonomy): domain Eukaryota; kingdom Metazoa; phylum Arthropoda; class Insecta; order Hymenoptera; family Figitidae; genus Leptopilina; species Leptopilina syphax. Next base: position 47,909,863 of record CM065473.1, on the reverse strand, counting down.
GGAGGTAAATAAGAAATTTATTGATGATGATGATGACGACGATGGTGATGGTGGTAGAAGACTAAATTTCAGAGATGCGGTTAAAGGATTAGATGAGGAGAGTAATAAGATGGAGGTGGAGGAGAAGGAGGACGAGGAGGATGCGAATGATCGTTTTGTTGAATTTCTTGATAAAGAAATGGACGATTTTTTGAAGAAACTTGAAAGAGAAGAAAAAGAAGAAAGAGAAGAGAAAGAAGAAGAAGAATTAATGAAAAAAATGGATTTAATGGAGATTGATGATTAAAAAAAAATGAATATTAAACAAAATTGTTTTTATTTCTTTCTAAAAATTTGAATTGTGTTTAAATTTATTCTTTATGTATTGTGTTTGTGTGTACTTTTATTCTTCCTTTTTTTATTTTTGAAAAAATATAAAGATGTTAAATGTAATTGTAAAGTTGGGGGTGTGTGGAGTTCGGGGGGCTTCTCATCGACGGGGTCCAGGGGCGGAGCCCCGGCCGGGGGAGATTGAGGGGTTGGAATTAATAAAGTAAGTATCTCTGATTGTTTAATATCATTATTATTATTATTATTATTATTATTATTATTATTATTATTATTATTATTATTATTATTATTATTATTATTATTATTATTATTATTATTATTATTATTATTATTATTATTAAACGATCAAACGAACTTACCTAAAAGTGAAGTTCGATCGTAATTATATGAATAAGCCTCGTTCAAGAGATTACAACTGTAGTACTTCCTTCGGTACTGCAAGAGGCCACTACGTTTATAGAAAGAGTATACCTGGGTATACCTTTTTTTGAAAATTTTCCCCACTGCGTCCCGCTGTGCTCCCCTCTTCCGCTTGATCCTCATATTTTCAGAGTGTTTAAAATTGTTAATTATTATGGGAGATTTAGGGAGAAGGAAATGGAATTTTCTGTTGGGTGGGAAAGTAATCTCTTGAACGAGGCTTATTCATATAATTACGATCGAACTTCACTTTTAGGTAAGTTCGTTTGATCGTTTAATTATATTTCATTTGCCTCGTTCCTTCGATTACAACTGTAGTTGTTTAGAGATACAGCAATTTTAAACTTTTTTAATATTAAGTTTTATTGTTTTAGAACACATTTTGAAGTTTTTACAATCACAATAATTATTTATATCGCAATAACAATTGCTAAAGAAAAATCGACATTATTTGCGATTATTGGCATATTATAAAATTTAGCAAAGACGGAGGAACTGTTTGTCCATCCTGCCGTTTTCTAATTGTTGACAATTCAACTCCCCTTAGCAAAGCTGCGGACGTTACCGCATGTCTAGTAGGGTAAGATGAGAATATAGTGGTGTCTATGTCACTTTTGGTTTATGTGTTTTTTGCCCATCTACTAATGGTCTGGGATGTAACTGGCTTATGCTACTTTTTAATCGAGATACATTATTTGTCTATATCATTTCTTGACGTCCTAGTATTTTCTATATAATTCGAAATAACTAATACAATACATAACGAAAGGTCTTATTGAAACCTTGAAAAAATTAACAAAGGCTGATATCGCCCTGGCCCTGATGTCTTTATAATATCGGAAATTTTTATTTGTAAGCTTTATGGTGTCATTTTGATATTACTTATGTTTATTGATGCTAATGTTTGTGGTCTATGGGCCGTAGATAAGGCTAATAACGTTACTGTATTTTCTGTTAAAATAAGTTTTGAATTAAGATGCTGAGAATTTAATGTTCGTAAATAACTTAATACAACTGAAACGTCCCAGGTGTAGTTATATTTTGGTGTAATTGGTTTTAGTCTATATACACCCTTTAGGAATCGCCGATTCTCGCCTATTTTATTTTTTGAAACTAATGAAACAGCAGATCTATATGTATTTATTGTGCTATATGAGGCACCCTCTTTAAAACGCTTAGTAAGGAAATTAAGTAGAGGTAATATCAATCGATTCCAAGGGAATGTTTTTTATTCAGAAACGCATTCTTGAGATTTTGTAATCCATCAAGGACAGATTCTGAGCCTGAGGGTGTATTTTTCTCCTGCAAGGAGACAATAATAAATTATTATTTGGTTTAAAATAAATCAGTTTTTCTTACAAGCAATTCTATTAGGAGTGGATACCACGTTTGGTTTGATCCATTAGGTATAACAATAATTGCCATTAATTCGTCTTTCTTTATTTTTACAAGCGTTCTTAATACTAAACTGAAAGGTGGGAAGGCATAATATTTTAGATCCGTCCAGTTGACGGTGAATGCATCTACCTGTAAGGTACCAGTGCTAGGTTTTGCACTACTATTTCGAAGTAATTTTGTATTTAATTCCCATTTAGTATCGTTATTTTTTATTCTAGGTAGAAAGTCTGCCTGTCTGTTATTTGCTGATGCTATATAGGATGCAAAGACGAATATTTTTCTTTTTTATCACTTTCCTTATATCTTTGGCTAATTTATTATACGGGGAGTAACAGGTACCACCCATTTTATTAACATGCGACAAGGCAGTCTTATTATTTGTTCTTACAAGAACTTGAGAATCATGCTCGTTTTTATATTTTATAGTCGCCTGTTTTAATACTATTTTGTGTAACTGGTAAATTTTTTAACCACCACTTTAAATTTGATAAGACATTTTTTGGAACTAACATTTTTCTATTGTAATCAGAGTTGTTCCATATTAAAGCGATTGTTTTTTCTCTTTCTAGTTGCCTAGTGTACATTAGATCACATTCAACTGCAGGGCATGCTGCAGTTAATTTTCCTACAAGCGACGCGAATTTTTTATTTTATTTTTATCAATACATAAGATGTTATCTAAATAAATGACTGAGGTTAGGCCCTTGTATCTTAAATAATTTACTACGAGTTTCATAATTTTAGTAAAAATTAACGAACTTAAGCTTAGGCCGAAAAGTAGACAGGTAAATTGATATAGGGTCTTCATGAATTCAAATCTTAAATATTTTTGGCTTTGTTTATAAATGGGAACTAGAATAAAAAAGCGTCTTTTGAAACAATTATTCCCATGTAATGTTACGTAACCCATGTAAGGTTACGGAATATTAATTTTTGCTGCAGTTTGAATGCCCTATATTTTAAAATGACTAGTTTTGATACATTTATTAAATCAAAAGGAACCATTAGGATTAAGAGCTTAACTTTCTCGATTGCTCCTTTCTGAAATAAGTTATTAATTGCCTGTTTATGTTCTTTATTTCTTTTGAAGAATTAAGCCTAACAACTGGTGCTCTTTTTTGTATCACATTTCTACAAAATTATATTTGATAGCGTTTGAGACAATTTGGTATAAATTTATGTCAGTTGGTTCGGATTTCGGTTGGTTTGGTCCTGAATTGCAGATGCTGCATTGGCTCGAAGCCCTGTGGAGGCCCTGGTATCACTGACAATGGTCAACTTGCATACTGGGGGTTGAAGTTTAAAGATCTTTAGAAGTTAAAGGTTTTTTGAGTCTTTATCAACACACGCAAGAATAAAGGTTATTCTCGACTTTGTTTGGCTGTGAAAAATGTTGATGAGTATTTTTCCTGTGTCATTAAGGGTGTTTTCGGCATGTTTGCGGATCATGATCCGGATTACTCAGTAACCAATCACAGCATTCGAAAAGTGATCTGGATCACTTAAGTAACGAATGCTATCGAATTCTTCCATTAAAGTTGACATGGCTGAACCATAAGCGGCCAATGCTGCACCGAATAGCCGTTGCTTTTTTGCCATGAGGCTGTCTCTAGTTTTTGAGTGCTTTTGAAGCGTTTGGATTTGATACAAATATATCAACAAAGTATTCATTAATAGAAGGTGCACTATCATTTGTATCCTGCGCGGCAGGGGGATTAATGATTTCTGAAAATGCAATGAACGATTGCTATGTATTTTGATTACGTCTTGAGAGCGTATTTATTTATTTATTTATTTTTATTTATTTATTTATTTTTTTGAAAATGCAATGAACGATTGCTTTGTATTTTCATTACATCTGGTGAGCGTATTTTTTTTTTTTTTTTTTTTTTTTTTAAATGCAATTAACGATTGCTTTATATTTTGATTACGACTTGTAGCCGATTTTTTATTTATGTATTTATTTTATTTTATTTATTTATTTTTGTAAATGCAATGTACAATTATTTTAAATAGTGGTTACGTCTTGTGATCGTATTTTTTATTTATTTATTATTTTTCAAAAAGGCAATGAACGATTGCTTTGTATTTTGATTACGTCTTGCGAGCGTGTTTTTGAAATGCAATGAACGATTGCTTTGTATTTTGATTACGTCTTGAGAGCGTAATAATTTTTGTTTTTTTGTTTTTGTTTTTTTTTTTTTTTTGTTTTGTTTTTTTTTTTTTTTGTTTTTTGAAAATGTAATGAATGACTGCTTCGTATTTTGATTACGTCTTGCGAGCGTAATTATTTATTTACTGATTTATTTTTATATTTATTTTTTGAAAATGCAATGAACGATTGCTTCATGTATTTATTTATATATTTATTTATTATTTTGAAAATGCAATGAACAATTGCTTTGTATTTATTTATTATTTTTGAAAATGCAATGAATGATTGCTTTGTATTTTGATTACGTCTTGCAAGCGTATTTTTGAAATGCAATGAACGATTGCTTTGAATTTTAATTACGTCTTGCGAGCGTATATTTCTTTTGATATTTCGACTAAAATTTTATATTCATATATATGTATGTACATACACATATATACATGTACAGTAAGAAAAAATCTACCAGCCAGTCACAGGAAAACATGCGTTTTGCATAAGTCTGTCTCATTCCCACTCATGGGCTGTGACTGACATAGCAGCTCCCCTCAACGCACATGCGGAGCACATACATATATACATACATACATCACACATACACGAATACACACAGTAAGAGTATCTAACCATGAACCACCCCTAAGCGTGAGTGCGAGTGAGCGAACATTGAACGCCGCATAAGAGTGTCCTCTTCGCACTCGTGGACCGATTCATAGTCAGGTACTCCCACTGTATACCTGTATATAGAGTAGATGAGTAATTTCTAATAAGTAAAGAGACACGTTTCGCAGCGTGTTTATAAATTTTGTCTTGGACAATAGTTTAAAGGTGACTCTTAGGTCGTTTAAGCCTGAAGATAATAGGCATTGTATTATATTTATTATTATGACTCTTATTATAAGAGGGAATTTAGTTTATTCTTCAGGTAAATTTTATTATAATTTTTTATTTAATTTGATTTTTTTTTTTTGCAAGAAAGGAAAACAATTTTTTCTTTTTACTTACTCTCTGATGTTGATTGATGATCAGAATTCCTTTGGTTTTGGGTATTCTTCGTCCTAGTCACCCATCTCTTCTGTTGCACTGCCGGATTCGTAATCTTCATTTTCACTTGATAATTCACTCCCGTTATTTTAAGTATAACACTTTAACATTTTTTAGTTTTCTTTTAACATTGTTATTTGAAATATTAGAGAAAACGCGTGTGACCTCAAGCGCACTACGAAAGAATATGAGGATCAAGCGGAAGAGGGGAGCACAGCGGGACGCAGTGGGGAAAATTTTCAAAAAAAGGTATACCCAGGTATACTCTTTCTATAAACGTAGTGGCCTCTTGCAGTACCGAAGGAAGTACTACAGTTGTAATCGAAGGAACGAGGCAAATGAAATATAATTATTATTATTATTATTTTGAATGATGTGTCTAATGAGAAAAAGTTAATTTTCACCTTTATCAATTTCTCTCTCTCTTTCTCTCCTTATCTCTCTTTTTTTTCTTTCTCTATTTATCTTTTTTTTCTCTTCTTTTCTATTCTCTCTGTGTTTTGAATAACATTGGGCAATGTTTTCAGAAAATAAATCCTTGTTGGCATCATTGTCGTTATCTTTGTCCTTGTTGTTGGCTTTAGAATCAAAATATATATTGTCAATTTTGAAAAATACTTTCAGTATTCTTCATTTCAATTTGAAGGAAGGACGGAAAAGTAAAGCTCCCCATTTTCCCAAACAAGTGAAAATTATTTTTCTTAATTGCGCTGAAAAATTAAATTATAATTATTTAAATAAACAAAAATCAGTATGGAAAATAATATGGGGGAGAAAATTATAGTGCCAGAATTTCCATATTCGGAATTCGAAATGTAAGTTTTTTCTTATTTTTTCTTATTTATTCTTATTACATTCTCATCAAAAATGAGAAAGTCTTGGATTTGTGCGATTTTGAGAAATTTCTAATTTTGAAAAATCTTCACGTTTCATGACTCCCTGATTTCAAAAAAAAATGGTTTTTAGCAAAGTGTCTGTCTGTCTGTCTGTTTGTTTGTCTGTCTGTAGAAAATTTTGTCTCGACGATAACTCGAATTAATTTTAATGAATCGACTTGCAATTTGGGGTGCTTTTTTAGTCCTCTAAAATGAAGTCTGAGTTCGTTGGACAGCTCATTTCGTCAAAAAACCACAAAAATACAAAAGTTTTAAATTTTCAAAATTTCGTATTTTTTTGAATTTTCAAAAAAATATTTTTTTCTAATTTTTTCCTTAAAATTTGTTCAAAAACAAACAACTTTTCCTTTAGACATTTTTTTGTATAACAAAAAACAAAAAAGTTATGAATTTTTTTAAAATTTTGAAATTTTCAAAATTTTGGATTTTTGACAATTTTTTTTTTTTTTGTAATATTTTAATAAAAAAAAAAGAATCAGTTGATTTCAATGTACTGATTTAATTTCAAAATATATAAAAATAAAATATAAATTTACTTATTTTAAAGAAAAAAATTAAAATAATATTTTTTCAATAATAATAATAATAATAATAATATTAATTTCATTTTTTTTTAACAGTGAATTATTTAAAAAAATGACTGCAAATGAGTTGCAAACATGCCATGACAACCTGCAATCGTGGTATCCGGCTGCAATAATTCTATTGCCGGATGACATCGAACTCAATTTCCCTCCAGAATCTCCGAGATCAATAAGAAACTCATCATCATCATCATCGCTGTCATCGCTGTCATCATTATCATCATCATCATCAGAAAAGGAAAAATTAAACGACACATGCTGCAGCAGCTGCAGCATCAATTCATCATCATTATCAACGACAACAACAAGAACAACAGCCTCCTCCTCCTTCTCTTATTCTTCTTTATCATCATCATCAACATTAATACCAGAGGAAACGAGGAGGGTAATTGAAGAGTTAAGAAAGAAAGAAGAAGAACAACAACAACAACAACAACAATTCACTGATACTTGTGATAGTAATGATAATGTAATTCATTATAATTATGTGGAAAAAGTAAAATTATGTTTATTCTTTTTTTCACGTTTTATTTTTTTAAGTAATGTTTAATTAAAATTAAATTTTCTTTTAATTAATAGAGATAATAAGAAAGAAATTTTTATTTTGTTAAGCGCATGTAATACACCATTGAAACAGATAACAAAAATTTTTAAAAATTTTTTTTCTTGTACAAACATGCTTTTACATAATCAAACACATGTTGAGGTGATGGATTGTAGCAGTCGTTTTTAATTGAATGTTATATTTAGAGAAACAAGATAGTGGTTATTGAATTACAAAATTCCAGTTTTGCCGACTATAATGTTATTATACGATTATAATAATTTTGTTTTTCAATTTTTTCACACACATTATTTATCATCATCATCATTGAACAAAGCATTCTGTAATATTTAATAATGTAAAAAATTAATGCTAAACTAATAACACAAATATAAAACATTTTATGGTGTGAAATTAACTGAAAACAATTTTTTTGTATAGGGTTGTAGTTTCGTTGCTAATTGTTGCGCAATTTCTTGTTAAAATAATTGCATCGCGCTTTCTATACTCTTTCGCGCGCGCAGTAAGCCTATACGTACGCAATTCATTATTTTTTAGTAATGAAAAATAATGAAGCTAATAAAGAATTAGATTGAGATACAAAGTTTTATTAAAGATGGAATTATCACAAATAAATAGTTTTTATATTTTGCAATAGTTTAAACTTAATTTCAAAAACTCTCTAATCAATTGAATAAAGATTAAAGAGGTTAATGTCTTTTTTTCTTTTCTATTTTTATTAAAACCCATCTTTGTTTGGCATATTAAATTTTGAAATGTAGTTATTATTATTATTATTGTTATTTTCTTTTTTATCCTATTTATGCATATATTTTTAATTATAAATTTCAATTTTGTTTCAGATTTTTCTTCAATTTTTCATCCTATTTTTTTCTCTCTTCAGGAATTATGCTTGTTATTAACCCTCCGTCACACACCTAGGGAGGGATTCCCTCTACGGTTTCAGTATTTTTTAAATAACTTTTGTTTTCCTCATTGCAAAATATAATCAGTTTCTATACCTTTCGAAAATTTACTCCTCAACACATTTCTAAAAAAACATTTAGTTTAAACATAATTAATATTTAATTATGAAGCTTCAAAGCTAGAAAAAACTCGAAAAAGTGAGGTTATGTTAAATAAAAAAATCAAGTTTTCAAAACATTTTTTGTTCCACTGTTGGTTAATGAGAAAATTATATTATAAATATAATTAAAATGAATTGTTTAATGACTTTTTTGCTTATTTGTTAATGTTACATTATTTTTACATGTCAAGTGGAATTCCTTCGAAGATGTGCATTCGTGTAATTAATTTTTATTTTTGAGACCGAAAATTAATTTTATAATTTAGAATAATTTACTACATATTTGTAAGTTTGTGTTAAAACTAAATTTTTGTTGATTCCTTTGTTTATATTGTAATGTTGCTTATGTTACAATGTGGTGAGGGATTCCCTCTAAACGTGTGTAAAGTCGTAATTTTTCCCATGTGTGTGACGGAGGGTTAAAGAATCAAAAAAATCAATGATCATTAATGATAATGATCATATTGCAATTTTAAAATCTTTACAAAATGAGGATGAGGAGATGATGAAAATGAGGGAAGAGGCACTAGAAGAATGGGAAAAAGAGGAAGAATTGAAAATGATAGGGAGTATGAGAATAATTATTATCCGAAATAAAACCAAATTTTTTTTTAATTAATAAATTTAAAAAAAACTTTATTTTCTCTCTCCATCTCCTATTCAATCAAACCTAAATTTATTATTTTTTTATATATTCTCGAGAATGAATAATTCGACAACCTCCGCAAATTTCCCAAAACAACATCATTATAATGTTGGTAGGAGCTGATTGCTTCTGTCACATTCTGCAATGAAAATTGCTCACCATAGTTCCATTGCATTACATTTAACAGCATTTTTTTTTAATGACAAAATCAATTTATAAATAATTTTTTCCACATTTTTTTCAGAATCGTACAAAATTTTAATTTAAATTGAAAAAAACGGATGCCAAAAAGTCTGAAGAAAATAAAGATTTAGGATTTTTATCACTACTTCTGACTACTTCAGAAGAAAGCGAGAATGAAATTGTTGAAAATGAGGTAAAAAACAAAAACAACTATTTATTATTGAAAAGGAGGGGAACCAAAGTCAATTATCATCATGAGATGTTTATGATTTTTGTCGTTGTCGTCGTCGTCGTTGTTATTGTTATGATGGGGTTTCCAATTTGAAATTAAAGAGGGTTTATAAGTATGTGTGTGTGTGTGTATGTGTGTTTATAATTAAAAGTGTTGGTGTCTGATTATGAATGTGTTTGAATCTGAAAAAAAGGTAAACACACTAAGGATTTTGAAAAGATTCTTCTATTTCACTAAAATAATAAGAAGTAGAATAATAATAATAAGAAGAAGAAGAAGAAGAAGAAGAAAATTAATAGATAAATTATAAAAATGGAATTTTGATAAAACAGAATGGTGGATTAAATATAAAATTTAATTATATGAATATATGGAAAATTAATATTACTTTTGTTTATAATATTATTTGAAATGTTATTTTCTTTAATAATTTAAAAAATTAAAATATGACATTTTATTGAATGAATTGTCTGAAACGTGATTGTCAACTGACAAAACAATAATGGAAGATATTGACAGAACACGTGTAACGCGGCCAACGCAAAATGGTGCTTTCGCTCCTGGCCGGAGGGGTTGGGTGGGTGGAACCCCCCGCCTCAAAAAAAAACCAAATTCAAAGTAAATAAAAAAGTGTGAAGGATTTTTTTTTAAAGAATTTTTTAATTTGTAAACAAACATGCAATAATTATTATAATAGAAAATACGTATAATAGAAAATCTCGGTCATCCCACAACTCGCGCGCAAATTAGAATACGCGATCGTGAATCCAACTACTTTCAAAGTTGAATTAAAATAAAGCCGATTCAGAAATTAATTATCTCGGCAAATTATTAATGGAATTTTTTCATTCAACTCTCAATTGAAAGATGATGCAAAAACTCACTTATCAATTGCCTATCATCAACACGGTAAAATGAAAATTTCTACACGAAAAAATACCATCAAAAATGAGAGTAGAGAAAAAAATAAAAAATTCGATTAATAATTTAATTATAACGGAAAATTATTAATGGAATTTTTTTATTCAACTCTCAATTGAAAGATGATGCAAAAACTCACTTATCAATTGCCTATCATCAACACGGTAAAATGAAAATTTCTACACGAAAAAATACCATCAAAAATGAGAGTAGAGAAAAAAATAAAAAATTCGATTAATAATTTAATTATAGCGGAAAATTATTAATGGAATTTTTTCATTCAACTCTTAATTGAAAGATGATGCAAAAACTCACTTATCAATTGCCTATCATCAACACGGTAAAATGAAAATTTCTACACGAAAAAATACCATCAAAAATGAGAGTAGAGAAAAAAATAAAAAATTCGATTAATAATTTAATTATAACGGAAAATTATTAATGGAATTTTTTCATTCAACTCTCAATTGAAAGATGATGCAAAAACTCACTTATCAATTGCCTATCATCAACACGGTAAAATGAAATTTTCTACACGAAAAAATACTTAAAAGTGTGTTAGTAGCAAAATTTGTAATGCATGTTAGTATTATTGCGATTTTTAAATAGTTTAACTGCGCAACGCATACTAAAGATATAATTTTTTTTTGATAACCAGCTCGTTATGTGGCACTTGATTTTCTGCAATAATAGTCGCACAATAATTGGTGTTTCATTCATAAATGTCACACAATAATACTCGCGCGTCAAAAGAAAACATATGTTGACAATTTGTTTTTAATTTATTTTTATAAATATAAATAATTAACGAAATTTAATTTAGTTAAATGATTTGGAAAATATAATAATTGAACTTTATTTTCTATAACACCTTACGTCAAAAACTCGACTAAAGTGCGGTTTTAGACGCACTAGTGCGAGAAAAGAGGGGAGGTAGAAGATTCTCGCATAGTTCCTCCCACCTTCCATGCTACTATAGCACTGTTACCAACCTAACATAAATATTTGATAACTAGCAAATATAAAGAGATATCACTGCGCATGCTTTACGTGTTGTTGACAGCAGACGATGCCTAACCTCAATTTTCCTCGGGATTACTAAAAACGTAAAGTGTCACACTCTACGTATATTCCTACTGGCTACAGTAATAGTACATTTATAAACTGGTGCTATCGCTTTTTTTCACTTCTTCATTTGCATTTTCTTCTTGAGCCTCTTCTCTTGTCTCTTACCTCACTGGATAACAACTTTGTTCTCTGATTGTTGTGAGTTTGTCATGATGAGTGAACGGCGTCAGACACGTTCTAGTGGGCCACCAGAGCCATTAAAAAATCCAATTTTGAATAAAGCCAGGGATCAGAAGACATATCCTGAAGCTGGTAGACCTGATTTATTCAAGTTGTTTTGTAAGTTCGATGTAATGTTGTTTGATTCAAAATTAAGACGTGTGGGTTTCACGTTTGCGTACACCGATCTTAGAAAATGGTGCGGTGTTACGGACACGAGAACCCACAGAGTGTCAATAAGTCTCAAGCACCATTACATCGAAGAGAAGAAAAACTGGAATGTGAGGAGGATCAAGCAAACTTTATTGCATGAAATGATTCACATTTTGGTATATGCCACACATCCATCAAATGTGGACAATTTCCATCAACATGGGGATCATTTCATGCAATATTTGGATGACATCAATCAAAAATTAAAAAAAAAGAAGTTGCGCTTGAAAGCGACTGTCGAACAAGCCATTGAGACTGCCTTGTTCAATGAAATAAATAAATATAAATGGCTCTGCACCAATTGTAACTATGAAGTTAGATTGACCAAACCTAAACCCCCAGATTTCTTAAGGGGGAAACATGACAATTGCGACAACCATCAATGGCAAAAATTGAATCCCCTTTAAGAAATCTGGGTGGTTGTTTGATTGATGTGCAGAGCCATCTATATTTATTTACACAGTGACTTTCAAACGCATCTTTTTGATGTATGTATGGATGTATGTACGGATGTATGGATGTATGTATGGATGTATGGATGTATGTATGGATGTATGTATGTATGTATGTATGTATTTGGTATTTATTGCGTGAGTAGGCGTGCGTTACTAATTCTACCTACTGTGTTGCCTCTCTTATTTTTTTCATACAATTTATTTCTTTGTAAATCTTAATAATCTAATGATGACAAGTTACCATCAATCACTCGCACACACAAATACCTCATAGTATTTATTCAAAAGTGTGTTTGCGTGTTGCTGATGAAGATAATTTATCGACTGTGTTGATATATGGTATTACAGTTGTTGATAATGATGATGATGATGATGATGATAAGTTACCATCACCAACAACACACAAACACAACAACATCAATTATTACAATTACCTTATGTAAGAAATTCTAATAGTGTCCTATGTTGCTGATGATAATTTATCGACTCTGTTGATATATTTTAATTATTGTTGAGAATGATAATGGTGTAATGATGATAATAATGTTTAATAATTATTTTTTGAAACATAATTTTTACTCTGCCACTGATTTTTAAACATTTAAAATAGTGAAATAATTATTGTAAATATTTAAAAAAGTGAAAATAAGACGAAGAAAAAAAAGAAAAAGAAGAAGAATGTGATTTGAGATAATAATTTTCAATTTTTGGAGAAATATGAAAAATAATGGTAAATTTATAAATTTTTATTCTCAAATTTATAAAGATAAAAACACAGATATATATATTTATATATATAAAGTGACCTAGTCATGGATGTACATATTAAAGGGGCATATTCTATTGCAGAAATTAAGACGAAAAGTCCTTTGCACTTTTTAAAAATGTTTAGTAGTTTTTTCGTAAATTGCAATTGAAAATTTAAAAACTACGCATTGAAATTGACCGCGTAAGCTGAATGATCAAGCCCAGGCCTGAAAACGGTGGAAAAGTACCCCCCGCCTACCTGATCATTCAGCTTACGCGGCCAATTGCAATGCGTAGTTTTTAAATTTTCAATTGCAATTTACGAAAAAACTACTAAACATTTTTAAAAAGTGCAAAGGACTTTTCCTCTTAATTTCTGCAATAGAATATGCCCCTTTAATATGTACACCCATGACTGTATATACAAGTATATTATTGTGTATATACATTTCGATTCTTTTTCATGCTGCTGATGATATGGGTTTTCAAAATATTTTCTTCTCACAACAGTTTTGGCAGTCAAACGTGGTGCGTGTGTTTTTCTTTATATTGTGTGTATAATCTTATTCAAAAAATGAAAAAAAAAGCTTAAATGAATACAATTTAAGGAATTTAATTAAAATTTTTTGTTTCTGTTTCTTAAATAATTCTTTTTCGAAAATATTAATCAATTTTTTGTTTGTATTCAATTAAATAATCTTTTATATTAAATTTTATTTTTTTCTTCCTCTTTTTCCATTCGAGTAAATTAGAAATGTTCTATTTTGTGTGTTTAGATTTATGTAAAATACTTTAATTAAGAAATTAAAAATCATTATAATTCTTTTTATTGTTGTAAACATGTGTCTATGTGTGTGTGTGTTTGTTTAAAGAAAATAGATTGATAATGTTAAATTTTTTATTTTGTTTCAGTGATTATTATTACAATAAACAAACCAAAAAAAAATGGATACTTCCAAAAAAAATTCAAATTTTAATGAGGATGAGAATCATGATGATGAGGAAAAGTTGGGATTTCTCACTTTACTGCTGTCCACATCAGAGGAAGAGGATGAAGGACATGAAACGAAAAATTACGAGAAAAACAAAAAAAGAAGGAAGAAAATTGAAAAACTTTTATCGACATTAAACCGGCAAGGTCCAAGCAATGAGAATAATAGTTTAAAGAAAAAAACGAAGAAAGAAGAAGAAGAAGAAGAAGATGGAGATTTAGGAACAACAACGACGACGGCAACAACTGTAAATAAAATTGTAAAAAAATATTGTAGATTAAGTATAGATGATGATGGTGTGAATGTTGAATCATGTGTGAATGTTGATGGAGCGAATGATGTTGAGGATGAATCGCGTGTGAATGTCAATATAATGAATGATGAAGATGATGAATGGTTGTGTGAAGTTGGTAATGATGTGAATGATGAATCATGTGTGAATGTTGATGGAGCGAATGATGTCAAGGATGAATCGTGTGTGAATGTTGATGGAGCGAATGATGTTGAGGATGAATCGCGTGTGAATGTCAATATAATGAATGATGAAGATGATGAATGGTTGTGTCAAGTTGGTAATGATGTGAATGATGAATCATGTGTGAATGTTGATGAAGCGAATGATGTCAAGGATGAATCGCGTGTGAATGTCAATGTAATGAATGATGAAGATGATGAATGGTTGTGTGAAGTTGCTAATAATTGTGAAAATGAACGGATGAAATCAAAGAAAAAGGAAATAATTATTATTGATAATAAAAAATACCTCAAAATGCATAATCGTCATGGGCATTTAAAATTAGAATTAGTAAATGATGAGAAGGATGATGATGAGGATGACGATTATGAGGATGACAATGATGAGAAGGATGAGGATGACGATTATGAGGATGAGAAGGAGGATGATGAAGAGGATGAGGATGACGATTATGAAGAGGATGAGGATGTGGATGATGAAGAGGATGAGGATGTGGATGATGATGATGAGAAGGATGAGGATTATGTGGATGATGAAGAGGATGAGGATGAGGATGATGAAGAGGAGGATTATGTAGATGAAGAGGAGGATGATGAGGATGAGGATGTGGATGATGAAGAGGATGATGAAGAGGATGAGGATGGGGATTATGTGGATGATGAAGAGGAGGATGGGGATTATGTGGATGATGAAGAGGATGATGAAGAGGATGAGGATGGGGATTATGTGGATGATGAAGAGGAGGATGAGGATTATGAAGAGGATTATGTGGATGATGAAGAGGATGATGATGTGGATGATGATGATGAGAAGGATGAGGATTATGAGGATGATGAAGAGGATGAGGATGAGGATGATGAAGAGGATGAATGAAGAGGATGAATGAAGAGGATGAATGAAGAGGATGAATGAAGAGGATGAATGAAGAATCATGTTTATTTTTTTGATTTGTAATTTTTTTTTTTTTTTTTTTAAAAATAATGATAATAATTTTTATATGTAAGATAAGTAGTGTTAATAAATGTTTATTTGTAAATGAAATAGAAAACCAGTTTTTTTATTTAAATTAACCACGAATGTTTCGTTTCTAGCCCTCTCAATTTTTTTTTTTTTTTCTTTTGTAAAATGTATTTCTCATAATTTATCTAATATTGATAATATAATAGTAAATTGATAATTCATTAAATTTATTAAATACAATAGTGTTTATAATATTTTTTGAAATTTTATTTTATTTAATAATTGAAAGAATTAAAATATGACATTATATTGAATTAATAAATAAGGTTTTGTGTTTTATTTTGGTTTTTATTTCCATTCTGTATTTGTCTTTATTATTATTTACTAAAGGATATTATTCCCTCTATTTATTTCTCTATTTATTGATTTATTATTCAATTTCTTTCTGCTATTTGATTTTGACGTTGATTGGTAAATCACAATCATAAGCATTTTATTTTAATATTCAACTTTAAAAGGAAAAGAATGTAAGTAGCTTTTATTTTTTAATGTAATGTTTGAAATTTTTCTTTTTTTTTTGGATTATGTCAACAATTTGATTAAAAATAATTAATATCATTATTTTTTAATATTAATAAATATATGTATTATAGAGAATTATGTGATTGAATGAAAATTACAATGTTCTTTGTTTTTTTTTTTTTTTGTTTATTCTTTAATATTTTAATTTTTGTGTTTTTAATTAGATTAAAAAAATGGCGGATGAGAAAAATGAATTGGAGGAAAATAATAAATTTATTGATGATGACGATGATGATGATGATGATGATGACGATGGTGGTAGAAGACTTAATTTTAGAGATGCGGTTAAAGGATCAGATGGGGAGAGTAATAAGATGGAGGTGGAGGAGAAGGAGGACGAGGAGGATGCGAATGATTGTTTTGTTGAATTTCTTGATCAAGAAATGGACGATTTTTTCAAGAAACTTGAAAGAGAAGAAAAAGAAGAAAGAGAAGAGAAAGAAGAAGAAGAATTAATGAAAAAAAATGGATTTAATGGAGATTGATGATGATTAAAAAAAAATGAATATTAAAACAAAATTGTTTTTATTTCTTTCTAAAAATTTGTATGGTATTTAAATTTATTATTTATGTATTGTGTTTTTTTGTGTACTTTTATTCTTCCTTTTTTTATTTTTGAATAAATTATAAATATGTTAAATGTAATTGTAAAGTTGGGGGTGTGTGGGGTTCGGGGGGGTTCTCATCGATGGGGTCCAGGGGCGGAGCTTCTGGCCGGGGGAGATTGAGGGGTTGGAACCCATAAAGTAAGTATCTTTGATTGTTTATTATTATTATTATTATTATTATTATCATTATTATTATTATTATTATTATTATTATTATTTTGAATGATGTGTCTAATGAGACAAAATTAATTTTCACCTTTATCAATTTCTCTCTCTCTCTTTCTCTCCCTATCTCTCTTTTTTTTTTTTCTTTCTCTATTTTATCTTTTTTTTTCTTCTTTCTCTATTCCCTGTATGTTTTGAATAACATTGGGCAATGTTCTCAGAAAATAAATCCTTGTTGGCATCATTGTCGTTATCTTTGTCCTTGTAGTTGGCTTTAGAATCAAAATATATACTGTCAATTTTGAAAAATACTTTCAGTATTCTTCAGTTCAATGTAAAGGAAGGACGGAAAAGTGAAGCTCCCCATATTCTTCCAATCTCAAGTGAAAATTATTCTTTTGAATTACGTTGAAAAATTAAGAAAATTAATTAATTAATTAAGAAAGAAAAATCATTATGGAAAATAATATGGGGGAAAAAATTATCGTGCCAGAATTTCCATATTCGGAATTTGAAATGTAAGTTTTTTCTTATTTTTTCTTATTACATTCTTATTACATTCTCATCAAAAATGAAAAAGTCTTGGATTTGTGCGATTTTCAGAAATTTCTAATTTTGCAAAATCTTTACGTTTCATGACTCACTGATTCAAAAAAAAAAAAAAAATGGTTTTTAGCAAAGTGTCTGTCTATCTGTCTGTTTGTCTGTCTGTAGAAAATTTTGTCTCGACGCTAATTCGAATTAATTTTAATGAATTGAATTGCAATTTGGGGTGCTTTTTTAGTCGTCTCTAAAATAAAGTCAGAGTTCTTTGGACAGCTCATTTCTTAAAAAAAACCATAAAAATACAAAAGTTTTAAATTTTCAAAATTTCGTATTTTTTCCAATTTTCAAAAAAATAATTTTTTTCTAATTTTTTCCTTAAAATTTGTACAAAAACAAACAACTTTTCCTTTAGACATTTTTTTGTATAACAAAAAACAAAAAAATTGTGAATTTTTTTAAAATTTTGAAATTTTCAAACTTTTGCATTTTTGACATTTTTTTTTTTTTTTTGTAATATTTTAATAAAAAAAAAAGAATCAGTGAATTTCAATGTACTAATTTAATTTCAAAATATATAAAAATAAAATATAAATTTACTTATTTTAAAGAAAAAAATTAAAATAATATTTTTTCAACAATAATAATAGTAATAATATTAATTTCATTTTTTTTTTAACAGTGAATTATTTAAAAATATGACTGCAGAAGAGGTGCAAACATGCCACGATAACTTGCAGTCGTGGTATCCGGCTGCAATAATTTTATTGCCGGATGACATCGAATTGAATTTCCCTCCTGAATCGCCGACAGCAATAAGGAAATCAATATCATCATCATCGCTGTCATCGTTGTCATCGCTGTCATCGCTGTCATCGCCAGAGAAGGAAAAAGTACGTGACACATGCTGCAGCATTAATTCGTCATCAACGACAACAACAAGAGCAACAGCCTCCTCCTCCTGCTCCTCCTCTTCATCTTCTTCTTTATCAGCATCATCATCAACATTAGTACCAGAGGAAACGAGGAGGGTGATTGAAGAGTTGAGAAGGAAAGAAGAAGATGAAGAAGAACAACAACGACAACAACAACAATTCACTGATACTTGTGATGGTAATGATAATGTTGTTGTTGGTGGTGGTGGTGGTGGTGTTGTTGTTGCTGACAATGATGCTGAAGATGATGTTGATTTAAAATTACGAATGACTCTGTCAACAATCTGGCTCATGTGTAATGTTGGATTATGGAATAAAATGTTGAGTAATCCATGGGAAAAATTGTTAAATTTTTTAAATTTTCCAATAATTCCCGAGGATTATCACAATTTATTCCATAACGGGATTTACGATGAGCTGGATTTGCATGACAGAGTCATCGCATTTGGCTACGCAAATCGTGTACCCACAAATTTATTAATTGCAGTATTACGTCACAATTATCCTCACGAGTTTAACTCAAATCGTGAGGATAATGTGATGTTCATGTATGAAAACTTCAATGATAAATCTGTGCTTGGTGAAGAATTGCGTAGCCTATACGATACATACAGTGTGTTGCTTGAATGTAATGTGGATTTAAATTTAAAAAAATTATAGGAATGAATGATGTGTGAGTGTGTGTGTGTATGCGTATGTATTCGTATGTATCAACATCATTAGCAGCATATTTTAACAGCAACAACAACAACAACAACAAAAATATTACTATCACAAGTATCAAGAATTGTCAATTGTTGTTTTCTCTTTTTGTTTTTAATTTTTTTTTTCCATACAATGTTCAATAATTGATAATAATGTTGATTGTTAATTAATGCAAAGTTTTGTAAAAAAAATTTTCACATTTCAATGAATAAATAATTTAAAATTAAAAAGCATTTATTTTGAAATTTATTACTTGAAAAATTAAATTAAAAAAATTTAGGTAGTTGAATTTATTTTTAAAATATACATTTCTATTTTTTTTTTTTTTTTTTTGCGTTTTTTACAAAAGTGAAGGCCTTGACTAATTGTTAATCTGCGTTTTCTCGTGTCGGTAACACCACACTTGTCTCTTAAATCAGTGTACCCAAACGTGAAACCCGCAGATTTCAATTCAGAATTAAATAATTCATGATCATATTCTTTATATAAACTAGCTAAATCAGGTCGACCTTCAATTGGGTATTTTTTTGATTGATCTTGAGGGGTATTTAAAATTGGATTAACCAAAGGATCTGGTTGCCCCTGAGATCTTGTTTTCCGTTGTCCACTCATATTAATACTGTATTTATTTACGTGAATGTGTGTGTATATATATAATTGTTAAAATAATAAAAAAATTATAAATTTATATATAAGTCAAGAAGAAGAAGAAGAATATAGAGGAAAAGAGGGAATAGCGTAACGAGTGGAGATGAAATAAGGAATGAGGATAATGAAGAAATATTCTTTCTGTAGGTATGTGGAGGGGAGGGGATGACGAAAAATCGTCTACTACGCAGGTATCCATCACAATTCACAAGAAGACTAGAGAGAGAGAGAGAGACACACGAGAACCAATTCAAGTGTTTCCGATGGGTGTCGTCGATTATAACCGACAAATGGGCATGTACTATCCACGAGGCTCCAATAATGGGTGTTGAGATTTTAACTGACGAATGGGCTTATACTACCACGAGGCACCAATAATGGGTATTGAGATTTTAATTAACGATTAGGCATCAAGTGGCGCAACACATGCATAACTGTGTGTGTATATTCTATATATTCCAACTGACAGCTGTAACAGCTGCAAATTTGTTATTATCTCCTTTATATTAAATAATATAAATGTAAATATTAAAAAACCTAAATATTTTTAATAAATAAGTTTCTAGAAAAAGTGAAAAAGTATATTTAACACTAGTTGTTACGACCCGAGCTAAGGTTAGGTTAATTTACTAATTTATTAGTAAAATAGAGACAAGTTACTGATTAGTCAAATTGGTACGACGTGACATTTATTTTTAAATGTGGATTTATTTAAACAACACTATACGGTTCTACAGTAAATGTTGGTTTGTAATTCCAAATGATGATTTAAAAAATTTATTAAACTTGATAAGAATTAAAAGTTCATACTTGACAGTTGCTCTAGATCCAGAGTTAAATGTCAAAATATATTATCAAGATAAATTGGTAAATTGAATTTTTTTTCTGTCATATTTGATGCAATTTTTCATGTTGAAAATGTCATTTTAACATGCTAATGATATATAATTCAAAAGTCATTTATTACATCATCTTTCGATTAATAGTTGAAAGAAAAAATTCCTTGGACAATTTTCCGAGATAATTAATTTTAAAAAAAAATTATTTTTTTTTACTGCCATTTTTGATGCAATTTTTCATGTTGAAAATGTCATTTTAACATGCTCATGATATATAATTCAAAAGTCAATTATTACATCATCTTTCAATTAATAGTTGAAAGAAAAAATCCCTTGGACAATAAGACCAGCGACGATTCTATTGTGCTATTTTATAAACTATATTTATTATATTAATTTATATGTATATTTTATTTTACATCTTAATTTCATCACTTTATAATTTCTAGTAAATTTTATATTTCTTATGTTGAATATTTTCTTTCAAGATTATTTTATTGTATACAATTTGTCACAATACGTCGTAGGTAAATAGAAGAATCCGTCATCTAGCTAAACGCCTTATAGCCTGTTACTTATACTATCAATGTTAAATTTGAATTTATTTATATAGTTGACAGAATTAATAATATCTCATATTGAATTGATAGAAAAATAGAGAAGTTCTTAATTTAAGTTACAAGTTATAAAAGCGGTCTTCTTAAGCTTAATAAAGCAATAGTTTAACAACAAAAAATAATCACATTTATTTAAAAATAAAAGAATGAAAATATCATAAATTATATCATAAAGAAAATAACAAGGCCAAATCTGTCACTAGGCCTGAGAGCACAATTAGTTTTATTTTCTATTTAATAGAATTATTTAGGCAAACCAAAATTCTGCCTTACTGACATAATTAATATAGTTGACTATCCTTTATTTATTTCACGTTTTTGTGAATTTCTACTTTAAATTATTTTTACTTTTATTTCCTTTTTATAAGGGATCTGTCCAACGTGACGTTCTAGATGTAAAGACCGGGAAGGCGTCGATCGCCTTTCGGCCTTAGCTCGCTGGATACATTATTTCAGTAGGGCGCAACCCTGTCGATAAAGTATTATTCTAATTTATTAGACTGATTGACGGGTTGTGGTCCTACTAGCGCTAACTATCTTATTTTTAGTGAGACAACAACTAATTTTGGACTGGCCGTTATTGGGACTCCGGAGTCATGTACAAATGAACAATTTAAATGCAATCATTACTATACAGTAATGTTTATTATGAAGCCAAAATAATTTTCAGCTCTTTATACTTTTGTTTCTTGTCCCTTGACTTAAAACGCCCTCAAGTTGTGCCTCCGGTTCTGCTTACTCCGGAACTGAGAACCAAGTGGATTTG
Source organism: Leptopilina syphax (assembly GCA_032872505.1). NCBI lineage: Eukaryota > Metazoa > Arthropoda > Insecta > Hymenoptera > Figitidae > Leptopilina > Leptopilina syphax. The sequence continues at coordinate 47,887,889 of CM065473.1, read as the reverse complement.
TTATAGTCTCACGTCTTGAAAACTATGCAACCAGCGAGCTTAAAATAAAATAAACAAAAGAGCAGACTACTTTCTTTAATTCTCAATATAGGTAAGATACGCTCTCAGACTTATTACACTGGAATTATTAAGATTTACTTCATTCTTCTGATTCGTGATTTTGTTTTTTGTTACAATTATGGTAATTTACCCTTTTGGTTTTTACAATTTTTAATAAAAAAGGGGCTTTACATGCACCTCTTCACGGTCGTGGAATCTAAAGAATGTCAGAATTCAAAAGGTTACAGCCTAGGCAGGTAGCTAACCGGTTCTGAATAGACGAACGAGCTTATTATTAGTATTGTTTGTCTATTCGCCTAAAAAGATTAGGCAATTAGCTAACTGGCTCTGCATTTAGCTATTTGACAAACGCAGTTTAAGCTAATGGAAGAAAATGATATATTTAATAAAATAAAAACGTTTAGCTAAATGGCGGATTTTTCTATGTGCCTACGACATATGTTTTTAATAATTTTTTGTTTCTGTTTCTTAAATAATCTTCTATATTGAATTTTATTTTTTCTTCCTCTTTTTCCATTCGAGTAAATTAGAAATGTTCTATTGTGTGTGTTTATATTTATGTAAAATACTTTAAATTAAGAAATTAAAAATTATCATAATTCTTGTTATTGTTGTAAACATGTGTCTGTGTGTGTGTTTGTTTAAAGAAAATAGTTTGATAATGTTAAATTTTTTATTTTGTATCAGTGGTTATTATTAGATTAAACAAACCAAAAAAAAAATGGATAATTCCAAAAAAAATTTAAATCTCAATGAGGATGATAATCATGATGATGAAGAAAAGTTGGGATTTCTCAGTTTATTGCTATCCACATCTGAGGAAGATGAGGAAGGACAGGAAATGAAAAATGACGAGAAAACCAAAAAAAGAAGGAAAAATACTGACAAACTTTTATCAACATTAAACCGGCAGTGTCCAAGTAATGAGAATAATAGTTCAAAAAAAAAACGAAGAAAGAAGAAGAAGAAGAAGTTGGCGATTTAAGAAGAACAACAACGACGGCGACAAATGTAAATAAAATTGAAAAAAAATATTGTACATTGAGTGTTGCTAATGATGATGTGAATGATGAATCATGTGTGAATGTTGATGGAGCGAATGATGTTGAGGATGAATCGCGTGTGAATGTCAATGTAATGAATGATGAAGATGATGAATGGTTGTGTGAATGTTAATGTAATGAATGATGAAGATGATGAATGGTTGAGTGAATTTGCGAATAATTATGAAAATGATCAAATGAAATTAAATGCAAATGAAATAATTATTCACAATAAAAAATATTTAAAGATGTATAATCGTCATGGACATTTGAAACTTGAATTATTAAATGATGAGGATGATGAGGATTATGAGGAGGAGGATGATGTGGAGGATGATGTGGAGGAGGATGAGGATGAGGATTATGAGGAGGATGAGGATGAGGATTATGAGGAGGATGATGTGGAGGATGATGTGGAGGAGGATGAGAAGGATGATCAGGAGGATGAGTATTATGTGGATGATGTGGAGGAGGAGGATGATGAGGAGGATGATGAATAAAGAATGCTGTTTATTCTCTTATTTGTAATTTTTCTTTTTGTTAAAAATAATTTCTATATGTAAAATAATTAAAGTTAATAAATATATATATGTAAATGGATTAGAAAATCAGTTTTTTATTTAACTTAACCTCGAATGTTTCGTTTCTCGATCTCTCAATTTTTTTTTCTATTGTAAAATGTATTTTTCACAAAAATGTGGTAAAACAAAAAGGCAATGCAAATCACACGTAAAAAATTAAAAAGTTAATAAAAAACTTTTTTAAAAAAACAATGAAAAGTTTTCAATAAATATTTATATATAAACTAAGAGACTATTATTATTTAAAAATAATACAATACTATTAATTAAAAAAAAAATTTGGAGACGCACACAAATACACAAAAGAAATAAACAGTAAAATTAAACACGAGACACGTCTCTTTTTTAATATACACTATTAATAATTTTATTTGAAAAACCAATATATTGTGTTTCACACAATAATTTTAATACATTTAATAAATATTAATCTCCACCTCCTCCTCCTCCTCATTAACAATCTCCTCCATTCTTTGGTTTTCTTTTTATTCAATTAAACAATAATGGAGAATTCAAATGGTTATCAGGAGATGGACCAAATGTTGGAATTTGCTGAAATGGATGAAGAAAATGAAATGTGATTGAGGCAAGAGGGGTTTAATGAAGAGGAGGAAATGATAATGAGAATGGAGGAAGAGATGGATGAGGAGATGAATTATTTAAGTGATGTCGAAGATGATGATTATGATGATGGTGATTTAATTGATGAGTATTATAAGGAGGAAGAGAAAGAGATTAAAATGAGGGAAGATGCTGTACAGCGATATGAGGAGGATGTTTTAATTGAAAAATTAAATGAAATGGAGGAGATTGTTAATGAGGAGGAGGAGGAGATTAATATTTATTAAATGTATTAAAATTATTGTGTGAAACACAATATATTGGTTTTTCAAATAAAATTATTAATAGTGTATATTAAAACATGGTTGCCACAGAATCTAGATTTCAAAATTCCAGGCTTTTTCCAGGTTTTCCAGGTCAAAAATATGAAAAATTCCAGGTTGAAATTTAAATTTAGTTTGACAATTTAGGGATTATTTGTGATGAAAAAACAAGTATTTTACAAAACAGTGTTAACAATATTTATTATTATATATAGTTATAAATTTATGCTCTCTTAAACAGTTAAAATCACAGGCATTTTTATGTCGAAGTGAGACAATAATACACATTTATATAATTAGAACACTGAAGTCATGTTTAAATTAAATAATTTTAATCTTCAAAACTTTGTTCAAAATTTTGAACAAAAAGCAACTAGTAATAATAAACTTTGACAATCGTAATACTGATAAAGATATAAAATCCTTTTTTTAGAATAATCTTAACTACATTTTTCACAGTAGAATTATAATCACAAGTTTTGTAGAATTATTATAAGATTAAGTAATAAAAGCTTTAAATTCTATAAATTAACTATTTCATTCACTTATAATAGTTAAATAACATATATGTTTCAACATTGCAATAAACTTTTGTTAAAAATTTGGAAAAAAAGTATCTTAGAACAATTTAATATAAAAAGATTTAGGCAAAATAACTTTGACATACTCTATTTTTATAAATTTAACCTACTCGATTTTCAACAAGTTTTTGAATCTGATTCTCAATATCATCGATTTCTTTTCGATTTTCAAGCTGAATTTTTCTCTTTTTCTCTTTTAACTCTTGTATTTCTTCACCAATTCTTTTTTTTTCAAAGATTTTTCTACTAAAAGACTATTCTCTTTTTTCTTCTCTTGAACTGACAAATCATACTGCACTCTTGCATTGCGGAATTTTGAGATCATCTTGTGGTTGATTTCTACATTATCAATTCCTCCAACAGCTTGTATCCCATCATATATCCTTCTCTGAGCTACAAGTGATTTCGGCAATTGGTTTTCAACTATGAACTCTTTGTTTATAGAGAATCCTCTCTCTACAAATGCGTTTCCGTGGCTTATGAGCAATACCTTTTTTATAAAACTCTTTAACAATTTTGAGACATCATTTAATATCCAAATGGTTTTCCAAAAGTGATCTATTCTCTCAGTTTTCCTGTTGTACATTTTAATAGCATCAATTACGGCTGATTTTTTTATCAATAACTTAAATTCATTTTCGATGCTGTCGCAGTCCTTTGCGGATAACCTCTTTTTTTCTAAAAATATTTCTAAAGTTGTTCGAAGACGATCGACACAAAAAGTTTTAGATATTTTAATAATGTTTGGATCACAAAAAGTGATAGCCTTACATAATTTGTACTTTAATGGCGATTTTTCTAACAGTTTCTGACAAAAAAGTATGAGCATAGTTCGACATTCGTTTTTAAACAAAGCTTTCTCTTTGTCAGATGCGTCTTTTATTTTTCGAAGCTCAGCTTCTGCAGAGTAACCGATTTTTATATTTCGTGAAAATACGAAGTTCTCTTTATTCTCTAGGTCAACTTTATATACATTGCTATTTTTTTCTAAGACTTCTTTTTTCACGAACATGCCCATCAACGTAGTCATAATGATCGTCAATTCTGTATAAAGAAATGGTGCTAGAGGATCATTACTTTGGAATTCTGTTAAAAAAGGTTCAACAATATTCGCGACGTACGAGAAGAAAGCTAACTGTGCTCCAATAAATTTATCTTTTAAAGATTCATCCACTATCTTATAGCTGCTTGAAGTAGGTTCTTTTTTATCTTTCTTTACACCGGCTACATATTTTCGTAAATTAGGTAGAATTAGTAATGCTCTTTCAGCTACTGTAGCATTTTCGAGCCATCTTGAAGAACAGAATTTTTTTGGAAACTGCGAGCAATTGGAGTAAGTGATGAAGTCATTTCTTCTAGAAGGCACATCTTTAAAAATATTATAGATGGATCGCAAGAATGAAATAATATTCCATCCTGTACTTTGAACGCCAATTTTCAAACCATTATTACAGACGTGTAATCCACACGAGCCCATCTTAAGAAGTTGAGGATCTTCTACGTCGTTTTTCTCCATCATATAGGCATCTATATCTTTCAAAAATTTAAAATTGACGTTTGGTCCATCCATCGAGATATGCAACAGTTTTTTAAAATCCAAAAATTCTACTTCTCTTCTAAAAGCCTCTAGCAAGTCAGTAGCTGTCGCTCGATTTAAAAAAGCAGAAGCAAAGTAATTTGTGCAAACTTCATCTCGATTTGCGCTCCAAAATCTAATGGCGATATCCATTTGTTGCATTTGAGCCACCTTGTTAAGACTTTCGTCGAAATATGCGACATAACAATCACTGTTGAGTATTTCATCTCGAATATTTTCATGAAAATATGGTGACAAACCAAAAACGCAAGCGTAAGAAATTTTTGTTCTTCCCAATTTCATCCTTGAAGCAATATCGCTATCTGGAAACATTTTTGCGAATATTCTAGTTAAATTGCCAGCAGCCTTTAACGATAAGTGACAATATACACTTTCAAGGCACCATAAAATTTCTGCTTTGGAGATGTCGTCCTTTATAAGATAATTATCTAAACCGTTCATTCCACTCGTTTTTGGCATATCATTGGGATTCAATAATCGTTCATCACTGACATTCTGGTCTTTTGGCAACAAAGGCACCTTAAAAAATTTTTTTTAGATTTAAAATTAACAAAAAAAAAATTACTTTAGAATAAAAAGTAAAAAATTTCAATGCATTTATTTATTGTTAATAATAAAAAAAATTTTCTTAAATTTTTCAATTATTCATTCGTAGCAAATAGTAAATTGTCAATACGATACTCAAAATGATGCAAATTTATTTAATTACTTAAAAATATAATTAATTATATTAAAAAATATTTAAATCTTTAAAATAAATCAAAAATTCCACACATACCTGTTCATTTTGACTACTGAATATACGAATATTGTAGCTTTGTTTTCTTGCTTTTTCTTTTGATGAATGCGTGTTGCTTTTAGAATGACTGTCAACAGCACTTTTGCCCATATTGCTAAGAAAAATATGCTTATCACATAATATACAATACGCGTAATTTTTTCCTTTCGTTGACTCCCTGACAAAATGAAATTCTGGCTTTTCAAGCCATTCTTTTAAAAAGCACGCTTTACTCATGTTTTTCTAAGGAAAAAGTTTTCTGCTTAGTTTATTACATAAAAATAATTTACTAAACAATGTTGTCATCAGTAAGATTTCAAACTTTATATTTACTTACCACAAAAATTCATAAAATTAGAAAATATTATTATTGCATTTCTATTAAACTTAATTTTTTTTCCAATATACTAGAATCACATCACAGTACAGAGTACAGGTTAGAAAAAGAGCCGATAACAAAATAGACAAAATAAGATGGGCGACAAGATTTAGAATAATATGCTCCTTAAAAGTACGCAGTTTAAGCGTTAGAGGCGGGCTATATTTTTGGTAATTGTAGGCAGGGTTGTGTAGTGACACCTCACTCGACGTAAAATACGTCAAAAATTTTCTCAATTATGAGTAAAAACATTTTCACTTACACATATTTTTTAATAGAAAACAAATTTCGTTAAACAAGGAAATAATTGAAAGAGAAAAAACATGGAAAAGGAAAGTTACATGTTAAAATTTTTAAAGACAAATAACATGCTGAATGGAATTTTTCTTAATATCTTTAATGAACAAAAAAATTCCAGAAATTTTATCAAATTCCATGCTATTTCCAGGTTTTCCATACACTTTTTCAAATTCCATGCTATTTCCATGTTTTCCAGGTTTTCCAGGTAGTGTGGCAACCATGTAAAAAAGAGACGTGTCTCGTGTTTAATTTTACTGTTTATTTCTTTTGTGTATTTGTGTGCGTCTCCAAATTTTTTTTTAATTAATAGTATTGTATTATTTTTAAATAATAATAGTCTCTTAGTTTATATATAAATATTTATTGAAAACTTTTGATTGTTTTTTTAGACGAAAGCCAGCGGTATTTAATGATTAATGATTTTTTTGCTTATTTGTGGACGTCCACATGAAAAGGGTCCACTTTGGCACTATTGGAGTTATCTATATGGGCGTATTCCTGGCAAAATTTGGAAAATTTTGAATTTGTCTTGGAACTTTTTTAGTTAAAAATTCGCCGAGTTACGTAATTTCAAAGTTTAGAACGCCGAAAACCTCATTTCGAGAAAAACGGAATTAAAGATTGCGATACCAACTAATTGTTGTATCTCTGGTTCTTCTTGGAAGTTATTCATATAAGAATTGTTTCCAGTTCAGGGCACCTTGAAGATAAAAAACCAACAGGTTTAAAATTTTTAAAACCACCCCCCCCCCCCTTAATTTTGAAAATACGAAAAATCGACAATATGGTCCCTTCTCTAAAAAGGACAGTTTTTCTATTAAAAACCCATTTTTTACAAGATTAATGATCAGGTATAATTTTATTGTGCCATTTGAAGAAAAAGAATACATATGAAACTTATTTAAAATTTTTTGACAGTCTCTATTATGAAAATATTGACGTAACATCTAAATTTTTATTTCGACAATTACGAAAAAAGAGACTCAAACATATTGATGTTTGAGTTCTCTGGTTCTTCTAGGAAGTTATTTAGATAAGAATTGTTTACAGTCCAGGACACCTTAAAGATGAAAAATCAAGAGGTTTTAAATTTTTCCACACCTCCATTTTTAAAATACGGATTACTTTTGCAAATGACCGACAAAGTGGACTCTTTTCATTTTTCTAAAAAACTAATGAAATCAAACAGTTAAATTAATGAAAACCGCATGATTCGACTTGTTAAAACATGTAGATTGATAAAAAGAAAAAAAAATTCAGATTTTGCTCAAAAATTATTAAATTGCGGTTATCTCAAAAACTAGAACCGACAATATGGGCCCTTTTCATGTGGACATCCACATTTGATAATGTTACATTATTTTTAAGGATTCCTACAGAAATCCGAATTTAAAATTCCATACCTTTTCCCTGATTTTCAGGTCAAATTTTTACGAAATTCCAGTGGAATTTTAAATCTAACTTCATTATTTTTAGGCTCTTTAAATAGACTTTACTTATTTAATAGTCTCCACCCTTTGGCAAAAAATCTAAAATTATCGAAAATTATCAAAAATTCAAAAATGCGAATATCTTAAAATTCAACATTTTTTTCTCTCTTTTATGGGATTCAGCTTTATTATTTTTGAGCTCTTGGGAAATACTTTACTTATTGAATAGTCTCGACTCTTTGGTAAAAAATCAATAATTATCAAAAATTCAAAAAACCGAATGTCTCATGGCTCTTGGAAAATACTTTACTTAATTAATAGTCTCCACCCTTTGGTAAAAAATCTAAAATTATCGAAAATTATCAACATTTTTTCCTCTCTTTAAAGAGAGGAAAAAATGTTGAATTTTTTCCTCTCTTTAAAGAGAGGAAAAAATGTTGAATTTCCCGTAAATTTACGGGATTTAGCTTCATTATTTTTGGGCTCTCGGAAAATATACTTTCCTTATTAAATAGTCTCGACTCTTTGGTAAAAAATCTAAAATTTTCAAAAATTCAAAAATCTGAATTTCTTAAAAGTCAACATTTTTTCCTCTCTTTTATTATATTTACCTCTATTATTTTTGGGCTTTTGAAAAACTCTTTACTTATTAAATAGACTCGATTCTTTGGTAAAAAATCTAAAATTATCAAAAATTCATAAAAACGAATTTCTTAAAATTGAAACATTTTTTCTTCTCTTTTATGGCATTTGGCTTCATTATTTTTGGGCTCTTTAAAAATACTTTTTTATTTAAAAGTCTGGAGACTCTTTGCTAAAAATTATCGAAAATTATCAAAAATTGGCAATTTTTTTGAAAAAAAGAAAAGGCAGTTGGCAAATTTAGAAATTTTAAGTCATAAATAAAAAATTTATTCATAATTTAACAAAGTATATTATTTACTCTGCTAATTAAAATTAAAAAAATTCTTTCAAAAAACGTTTTAAACAGGAAAGGTTAATTAATGATAAAATGAAATACATATTAGTAAATAGTATGCATGCAACTAACTTGTCAAGTGGCATCACAGTTTGTGACAGTCCACTTTGTTGTTCCCTCGGTGGATGCTGAGCCCACGTGGTGGCGATGGGTTCCATCTTCGCAACATCACCTCTTCTGGGCCACCCCTAAAGATCCCTGGCTCTTGATTGCACTTCTGCGCCAGATTAGGGGCCACACGGAACCGTAAAATTAAAAAGTTTAACTAAAAAAAATTTTTTAACAATACTAAATGGAATGCTTTGAAAAAATAAAGAAATAGCTTAAACCGAAAAGAATTTAAAATACACTGCAGTGTGCAGGGACCACTTTTCTTCTCCACATATATTTCCTCCTCTCCTTTCTCCTTTTTTAAAGTGCCATGCGCACTGGAAAAAAACATAATGAACACTCAACAAACATGATTTCAAAAAAAAAAGAATTATTATGCAATATGACAACAAATGATAATGAGAAAAAATAAGAGAAAATGAGTGAGAATAAGAGAGAATGAGAGAGAATAAGAGAGAAAAAGAGAGATTAAGAAAAAGTAAGGAGGAATAAGAAAAAATAAGAAAGAAATTTTAAAAAAAGAATTTTTATGCAATATGACAATAAGAGAGAATGAGAAAGAATAAGTGAAAATAAGAGAAAATGAGTGAAAATAAGAGAAAATGAGAGACAGTAACAGGAAATGAGAGAAAGAGAGAGATTAAGAAAAACCAAGTAGGAATAAGAGAAAATAAGAAAGAAAAAAAATACAATAAGGAAGAATAAGAGAACACCAGAGAATGAGAGACAATTAGAGATAATGAGAGAGAATAATAGAAAATAAGAAATAATGAGAGAAAATGAGAAAGAACCCGTGTGGAAAAATTTTAGGGCGCTGACCAAGCGCTTATTAGACTGTCTAACGTCTTTCTAGACCCAGGGCAGACGGTCTTGTCGAGCGGCTGTTCAGAATTAAAACGAAACTTCCACGCTATCGTCTAGAATAGACCAGCGTTTTTGGTCTAATCAGCAGTGCTAGTAAATTCTAATCTACGTCTATTAAAAATTTCTCATTATATGTTATGACAACTATTCTTAAAATGATAAAACTTAATTATATTTGAAATAATTTTGATGACTTTTTTTTACATAAAAAGTATAAAAAAATATTTTAATTTTCTGTATTTTTTACTTCAACTGCGAAAGGCTTTGTGTCCCTCCCAATTTTTGGCATTGGAGATATAGTAGTCTTTTTGTAAAATAAAATTTACTGCAAATCAAAACAGCCGGATGAAACTAGCAGTCGTACTCAGCACCAATCTTTAGGCGTCAACCACTAATTAATGAAATTAATAAATAAAAACTTACTAAATTTGCTATTTAGTGTACAATTTATTCTCAAATAACAATATTCGATGGTTTTTTAAATCATTAAGTATTACTAAATTTGAAGGAGAGGCATATTTGTAGATGACGCCTAAACATTGATGCTGAGTACGACTGCTAGCTTCAGCCGACTAGTCAAAACACATAGAAACACATCAAAATCTATTTTTTCAGTGCACATTTAAAATTAAATTATACAGAAAACAGCAACAACATAGCACATTATTATTCACATAAAACAGAAACCACAACGAATACTAAAATTCACAAAGAAAATGCACCATACGCTGACTGATCTAACGACGCCAAACGACGCGACGCCATTAGGCGCCATGTTAATTAACAGCTGGGTATACATCGACGCATGCGCATATTAAATCCTAGACCAAATCTAGACGGTCTTTATAACACCGTACTAGGCGGACATATTTGACTTAGATATTTTTTAATAAGCCCATCCCTTAAGTCACTGATTCGGGACTTGATGGACCGTCTAGAATTAGACGGACTTGATGATTGCTAATCGGGAAATCATTGGACTCTAGACTGCCACAATATTTTTCCACACGGGAATAAGAGATAATGAGAAAGAATAAGAGGTAATAAGAGTTATTGTGGAGAATGAGAGAAAATGATAAACAATAATACAAAATAAGAGAGAATAAGAGCGAATGAGTGGGAATAAAAGAGAATGAGAGAGTATAGCAAGAATAAGAGAGAATAAGATATAATAAGATACAATGATATAGAATGAGAGATAATAAGAGAGAATTAGAGATAATGAGAGACAATGTGAGAGAATAATAGAAAATAAGAAATAATGAAAGAAAATGAGAAAGAATAAGAAAATATAAGAGATAATGAGAAAGAATAAGAGGGAATAAGAGAAAATAAGAGTTAATGTGGAGATCGAGAGAAAATGATAAAAAATAATACAAAATAAGAGAGAATATGAGCGAATGAGTGGGAATAAAAGAGAATTAGAGAGTATAGCAAGAATAAGAGAGAATAAGATATAATAAGATACAATGATAAAGAATGAGAGATAATAAGAAAGAATAAGAGACAATGAGAGAGTTAGCAAGAATAAGAGAGCATAAGATATAAGAGACAATGAAAAAGGAATGAAAGATAATAAGCTAGAATAAGACATTAAGGAAGAATAAGAGAGAATGAGAGACAATAAGAGAAAATAAAGGAGAATAAGAGAGAATGACAGAAAATGAGATACAAAAAGAGATAATAAGAGAGAATTAGATATAATAAGAAATAATGATAAAGCATGAGAGAGAATAGACGAGAATAACAGTAAATAAGAGTGAATGAGAGAGAATAAGCGAGAATAAGAAAATAAAAGAGAATGAGGGATAAAAAGATAGAATGAGAGACAGTAAAAGAAAATGAGAAAAAAAGATAGATGTAATAATAATATAATAAGAGAACAATGATAAAGAATGAGAGATAATAAGAGAGAATGAGAGAGAGTATGCAAGAATAAGAGTGAATAATAGAAAATAAGAAATAATGAGAGAAAATGAGAAAGAATAAGAGAAAATATGAAAGAATAAGAGAAAATGAAACAATAATATAAAATAAGAGATAATGATAGACAATGAGAAAGAATAAGAGATAATAAACGAGAATAAAAGCGAATGAGTGAGAATGAGAGAATAAAGCAACAATAAGATATTATGAAAAATAATGATATAGAATGAAACATAATAAGAGAGCATGAGATACAAAAAAAAGAGAATAAGATATAATAAGAGATAATGATAAAGCATGAGAGAGAATAAGAGAAAATAAATGAAAGTAAGAGAGAATAGGTGAGATTCAGAAAGAATGATTAAAAATAAGAGATAATGAGTGATAGTGAGAGACAATAAGAAAAAATAAAAGGGAAAAACAAAAAGTACGAAAGAATGAGAATGGATGAAATAGAATAAGAGTGAATAAGCAAGAATAGAAGAAAATATGAAAGAATATGTGTGAATGAGTAAGATTAAGAGAGAATGGGTGAGAATGTGAAAGAATAAGTGGGAAAAAGAATGAGAGACAATAAGAGAATAAGAGGGAATAATAAAAGTTAAGAGATAATGAGAGAAAATGAGAAAGAATAAGAGAGAATAAGACATTAAGAAAGAATAAGAGAGAATGAGTAAAAATAAACGAGATTAAGAGTGAATAAAAGAGAAAATGAGTGAGAATAAGAGAGAATAATATATAATGAGTGAGAATAAGAGAGAAGAGAAAATAAGAAATAATGAGAGAGAATAAGAAAATAGAATAAGAGAGAATGGGAGACAGTAATAGAAAATAATAGGAAATGCAAGAATAAGAGAGAATAAGAGAAAATAAAAGGGAATAACAAAAAATAAGAAAAAAAGAGAGACAATAAGAGAGAATAAGAGGGAATAAGAAAAGATAAGAGAGGATAAGAGAAAACAAGAGAGAATGAGAAATAATAAGAGAGAATAAGGTATAATGAGAAACAATGTGAAAAAATGAAAGAAAATAAGAGATAATGCGAGAAAATAAGAGAGAATAAGATAAAATAAGGCATTAAGAAAAATGAGAGAGAATGAGAGACATTAAGAGAAAATAAAAGAAAATATTAGAGAATGACAGAAAACGATATACAAAAAGAGATAATAAAATATAATAAGAAATAATGCTAAACCATGAGAGAAAATAAACGAAAATATGAGTGAATTGGGGATTTAAAATTGCAATGCGACACATAGTGACCATAACGTGAACTAAAAAAAATGGCTGCTGTGGGTGTACAAGGTTGCAAAAAATGTTAATATTTAAAGTATTTTAATGTTTAAGAAATATTTGTTAAGATTGTTGGTCATTATTTATCTTTTTATTGAAAAACTACTTAAAATTAAAACAGAAAAGTCACAATATAAGTTTATATTTTTTTAAATTTGTACACCCATTTCGTCCATTTTTGGTGTAAAACACTAGCGGCACCGAGCCCGCGGTGGTAATTTTCATTGCCAATAAGAGAGAATAAGAGAAAATGAGTGAAAATAAGAAAAAATGACTGACGTTACGAAAGAATGAGTAAAAATAAAATAAAATGAGTGAGAATGAGAGACAATGAGAGAAAATGAGAAAGAATAAGAGAGAATAAGCGAAAATAAGACATTAAGAAAGAATAAGAGACAATAAAAGAAAATGACAGAAAATGAGATAAAAAAAAAGATAATAAGAGAGAATGAGAAAGAATAAAAGAGAATAAACGAGAATAAGAGAATAAGCGAGAATGAGAATGAATAAGAAAGAATGAGAAACAATTAAATTTTAAAAGTAAAATTTGAAGAAATAAAAATCGAAACTTCACATAGAGATAGTTATTGACTTTAAAATGAAAAATTTGAAAAGGAAAAAAATCTTTATTTTTTTTTACTTCTCGGGAAAAGTGTGATACATTTTTAGATTTTTGTTTTACAAAAAAGTGTTTAAAGGCAAAGTTGCTTGTTTTTGCACCAAATTTAAGGAAAAAAGCTAAAAAGCAAATTTTATTGTAATTTTATAAAGATACCAAACCTTGAAATTTTTAAAGTCAATACAGTGAGTTCTCGCGAGTCGTTCAATTCTCGAAAATTTTCAAGATCATAAAACTCACGAGTCGTTCAACGCATAACCCACGCCTCCAAGGCGATTTCAGGGATGTGTGAAACATATTTATCGCCCCGAAAGACACAATATTCAATGGCTTTGGTCCGTTTAAATTACACAGCACTGAGCACCAGCGCGCGCATACCAGAAATTGAACGACTCGTGAATCGGACACTGATCAGCTGTTGAACGACTGACGAGTTTGAACGACTCGCGAGAACTCACTGTAAATCTCAATTTTTTGGACTTGTTTTTAGAAAATGTAATAACTTTTTCGAATCTTGTTGTACAAAAAAGTGTCTAAAGGAAAAGTTTTTTGATTTGGCAGAAAATTTAAGGGAAAAAGCAGAAAAGCAAGTTTTATTGTAATTTTAAAAAGATACACGGAGAGAAATCTGCTGCTAATATTACTCGAAAGGGCACATTACTTAAATTGCTTAACGTTTCTCATATATTTTTAGCATGGATTCATATACTTATTGTAAAAATACTTCCAATGCAATAAGCATAAGAGACAGTAGCTAAGTTTGCACGAAATCTTTATTATAAATACAAAGAGAACGTGCTATAAAAGTATTAGATTCTTCTTATAAGAATCGCTCGAACTCCGACTGATTTTCAGGCGGACTTTATACAACACAATCTTACCTGTGTATACGCACATATAACTTACACACACACACATATATTTCTCTCTCTCTCTCTCTCTGTCTCTCTATTTGATATTTCTCTGTCCTGTAAAACATTATATATTATATGTAGTATTTAATACTTGTTGCTCTTATAAAAAGATAATATTTATTTAATAGTAAGGATATTAGTTAAAAATTATTGCATTTTTATTCGTGTTTGAATGTATAAGCAACATGTGAAAATTGTTAGGTTATGTTATTGCAAACGTCACCGACTTGTACGCGTTCCGTTCCTCGAAACCATCCAGAGAAATATTATGTGTGTGTGTGAGTTGTATGTGCGTACACGCAAGTAAGATTGTGTTGTATAAAGTCCGCCTGAAAATCAGTCGGAGTTCGAGCGATTCTTATAAGAAGAATCTAATACTTTTATAGCACGTTCTCTTTATATTTATAATAAAGATTTCGTGCAAAATTAGCAGCTGCTTTTTGTTTTTATTGCATCGAACTCTCCATTACATTAAATAGATGATTTCGTATATAAATTATTATAATCTCAAGCTAAAATTCTATTCAGCAGTGACTAATAAAATTTGTAAAGATTCTGCAAGCAATAATAGCAACAAATTTCTCTCCGTGTACCAAACCTTGAAATTTTTAAAGTCAATATATCTCAATTTTTTGGACTTGTTTTTAGAAAATGTAATAACTTTTTTGATTTTTGTTGTTCAAAAAAGTGTCTAAAGGAAAAGTTTTTTGTTTTCGCACAAAATTTAAGGAAAAAAGCAGAAAATGAATTTTTTTTTAAGAATTGAGAAAAATACCAAGGTTTGAATTTTTCACAGCAAAAAAATCACAATTTTTTGTACTTTTCGGGAAAACTGTAATACCTTTTTTAATTTTTGTTGTACAGAAAAGTGTGTAAAGGAAAAGTTGTTTGTTTTTGCACAAAATTTAAGAAAAAAAAGCAGAAAATCAATTTTTTTTAAGAATTGAGAAAAATACCAAGGTTTGAATTTTTCACAGCAAAGAAATCACAATTTTTTGTACTTTTCGGGAAAACTGTAATACCTTTTTTGATTTTTGTTGTACAAAAAAGTGTTTCTCCAACACTTGCTCTGAAAGGAGTACTTTTCTTGGTAGAAAAGTGTGGCGAAAGTAGAACTTTTCTCAACTGTTCTGAAGAGCGTGGCGAAAGTAAAATTTGGCGTGGCGAAAGTAAATTCAGCGTAGCGAAAGTAATTTTTAGCGTGGCGAAAGTAAATTATAACCTAATTCTTTTTTCTTGTTCTTTGAACGAGATGTATTTTGTATCTAACTTCTTCCCCACTCAAAACATTCGTTTTTTATTATATTAAACACAGGAAAAAAAAATGTTAAAATTTACCCCTTTTTAAGGATAAAAATTACCTGCAACAAAAGTTCACTACGAAAGCTAAATTTTACCTAAAAACCAGGGAAATTTTTAATGTTTCATCCACGATGAAGAAAAAATTGTCGTCTGCTTTGTTTCTATATCTGTACATAAATTACAAATGTAATTGTGTATATTTAATATTCCAGTGAAGATTTGATTAGTAACAAACAAATTATTTTTTATTTCATATCTTCACTATATTAAATATATGTTTTTTGAAATACAAATATCTCTGACACTATTAATAATTGTAAAGTAAGTGATTTATTCATATCTGTTGATGTTTTTTTAGTCATGAAATATAAAGTCATAAGATTTCACTGAAACATTTAAACACTAAAGGTACTGTCACAACTTGGCTGTTATGTCTTCTGCTATTCTCGAAATCATGTGGATATCGCATTTTATGTAGTTTGCGTGCAAGCATCAACAGTGTGGACAAATTTTATACCTGATAATTTTGAAACATGAGTGAATTCTTTTATTTTCTTATTTCATGCCCGTAAAATATTGTTGAATTCTTGTTGTTTTGTTGACATATTATATAGATTATATATACATATGTGTGTGTTTATAAGATTTAATTAAATAATTTTCTCCATGCTTATCGGGTAAGTATAATTTAATAGTAAAAGATTTTTACTATAGAAAATTTGTAGTATAATAGTAATAAAATTGTATTTAATAAATAAGAGTGACATATTTCGAGGTTATAACTTTATTTAATGCATGTATTTTTGGCATTAGTTATTTACGGTTTTTATTTACATGAAAATTCATAAAATTAACATATTAAATAAGATTATGTTTATAATTTTATTGTAGCAGTTTTCATTTTTAATGAAATATTTCTTTCAACAAAAAATAAAACGTTTTTTTTCACTTATATTTAAAAACCAGTCCCATTTCAGCGTGAAAACGGGAAACGAAAAACGTTTTGCCAATAACAACTTCCGATTCAATGGAAATCATTCTAAAAGAAAATTCTTATTGGTTGAACGTTTTCCGTTTCACGCTGATATGGAACTCTACCTTTACACCTAAAACATTATTACGAAAATTGAAATTGGTAAATTTTAAAGAAAGTATGAAAAACAGGTACTTCGAAATAATAATCATCATTTTATTGAATACAAACAATATTAATGGTTTTAAGGTTAGAATTAATTCTAGTTTCATTTTGCAGTGCTTACGGAAATACACATTGTACACAACAATTATCTTTACTTTTTGGATGGTCAATTTTAAATAATCCGATAGAGTATTTACGTGGTAAGTTTAATTTGAATAAGAAATACATTATTATATTTTTTATAAAAAATGTTTTTCAATTACATTAGAAAGTATTAAGTAACTTATAAAATATAAACTGTTACCCCATAATTCACGATTTCTTTTAATGTTTACTATGCTATAATTTAGTGTCCACATAAATGTAGACGATCATGTATTACAGAACACAATTTTTGGTTTTCATTTTTGTAAATACAAATACATTATTTTGATTTGATCTAATAATTTTATCTGCTTATCATAAAAATTGTCATTTAAAATTTTTTTTTATTACAACTTAAGATTTTTTAAAAGTAAAATAACATCCGTGGTATTTGGCGCAGAGCAAAATGAATAATAATAATTTTTAAATGCTAATTAAAATTCATATTGTCCTAATTTAATATTTTGTTTTATTGATTAATTGTGATAAATATATAAATATTTATATTAATAATTAATAATAGTAGATATTAATATTTTTTTTGTAAAAGTCTGCATATTAATGTTAATCAAAATTTCTGCATAGGAAATATAATTTTTATTATGTATAATAAAATTGATTTGGGAGAGTCGAACCTATTAAAACTTTAATTTTTTTAAACACTGGTTTCTAAAAAATGAATTTTCCAAAAATTGAAAATTAAACTTTTACGTTCCTTTTATTTAAAATGTGTTACTCTGTATATATATAGACTGTAATATCATGAAAAATTACAATAAGATAGTTTAAAATATTCTTAATAAAAATTACGAAATTCTTCTAGGATATTCGAGATTATCAAGAAAACTTTAGTGGTCAACTTGTTAAAAAAATGGATCCTGTTGGAGATATCGAATACAAATGCAATTACAATGGTTGTAATGCCACTTATTCTTCTGCAAATTCTCTTCGTACACATGTACATAGAAAGCATAAGCGACCAGTGGTTAGAAGAAACAAAGCACTTGGTGGTGAGAGACAAAACTCAGCTGATCTTGATTTCATAGATGATGATGATGATGATGGTGATCTTGGAAATAGTAATCCCACTTGTGATAATTTCGACGATAATCTCAGCGATGAAAATTATTACCCACATGACGATCCAGGTGATGATGATCCAGATAATGACGATGATCCGGAAGGTGATGATGGACAAGAAGATGAGGATGATTCAGGAAATGATGATCAAGATGATGATGATGATTTGGACGTTAATTCTGACGGAAATATTGAGAATGACATGCCCAATTTTGTTGACGATGTTCCTGATAATCCACAGAAGGAAGTACTTGGGAAATATCTTCTATATTTGAGAAGTAAAACCAGAGCCACTAATAATGATGTTCTTTCAATTTTACACAATCTTCAACATGTTGTAAATTCATACGTAGAGTACTACTTACGCAAAGTAAACTCTATAATATTTGAAGAAGCCGGTTTTCGTCTTACAGACCACATTTCAATTGAGGATACTATCAATAACATCGATTGTACTCAAGGATTGAACACTATTCACAATCAAAATAAATATTTTGAAAAAAAATTTGGAGTTGTGCAACCATACAGAGTAAAATTAAGCGGCAATTTTGCACCTTTTCTTAGCGCAACTAATGAAGGAGGTCAGAAATTGAAATTAAAAATTGACGAGTTCATACATATTCCTATAGGAAGTGTTGTAAAACAGTGGATGTCAAACGAAACTTTAAATAATATTCTTTGTTTAAGAAAAAAAACGCACAGATGATGTGTTAGCATCCTATGCAGATGGTCGTCAATTTTTGAAACATCCTTATCGATTAAAACATCCTAAATCATTGCTTTTAAAATTATATTATGACGAGGTAGACATGTGCGATGTTGCAGGTTCGAAATCCAGTGGAGAACAAAAATTTGGCATGTTCTATTGGATGTTCGAAGATATGTCTCCAGCTTTTAGTTCTCTCACTAAATATATTAATTTAACTGCAATCGTTCGAAATTCTACTGTTAAAAAGTATGGGATGCAAACTATATTAAATTATATTCTTAATGATTTCAAAGAAATTGAAAAAGGAATTAAGCTTTCTGATGGTACAACAGTTTATGTTACTATTTCAACTTTAATTGGGGACAACCTTGCCATACACGAATGCTGCGGCTTAAAACTGTCATTTACTTCAACTCACCCGTGTAGATATTGTAATGCATCGCTTGAAGAAGTAAGATCATGGACAAAGGAAGACGCGAATGTTTTGAGAAATTCATTAGAATTTGATCACCAAGTTTCTTTAATAGAAAATGCAGTTGAGCCTGATAGAAATGTATTAAGTACTGCATTCGGCATAAATGAAAGATGTGTGTTAAATCAATTGTGTGGATTTCATGTGACAACTTCTACGCCACCAGATTTAGCACATGACGATTTACTAGGCCATGGTATTGTCACCATAAAAAACTTTTTAAAAGAAATATGTTTAATACAAAAGCTAATTAGCCTTAAAGATTTAAATGAACGGATTCAAAACTATGACTACGGTTACTCGGAAAAATGTTCAAAACCTTCTCTAATTAAAGAAGTTCACTTAACAGATCCAAAACACAAATTGAAACAAAATTCAGCACAAATGTGGCAATTACTAGGAATGATGCCACTAATACTTTTAGATGCCGTTCCAGAAATAGAAGGATTCAGACACTTCAAACATTTCATTAAAATGTTGGAAATAATAAATATTTCCTTCGCTGATGAAATAAGTGTGCGGTCATTAAATTATTTGAGCTGTTGTATAAGAGAATACTTGGAGGACTTCAAATCAATTTACAAACTACATTTAACACCTAAACAACACTTTCTGACACATCGTCCTCGATTGATAATGGAATTTGGACCCCTTATTCAGTACTCGTCTTTAAGGCCAGAATCAAAGCATCAGTGGTTCAAGAGATATTCGCAATGTGCACGAACTTTCAAAAATTTGCCTATTACATTAGCTCGAAGACACCAACTATTTCAAGCTGCAGTTTTAAGAGAAAATTTTGAAAGAAATCTTGAATACGGTCCAAAGGAAAGAGTATATGCCCCAATTCTAACTTTCAGTCGCTTGTTTCCGAATGAAATAAATCTGGTTACCTCGTCATGGGTGAAAATTAACGGAATCAAATATGTTTCTCAGAAGTGTTTCCTCGTTATACGTTACAATGAAGAAAATTTGCCAGAATTTGCCTCTTTACATGCTATCGTCCTTGAAAATAACGTTCCTATATTTGTATGCAAAAAAATTGTAACTGTTCACCATGATATGTCTTTAATGGCATATAAAATAGAAATTACTGATGAATTCATTCTTATTTCCACATCGGACGTGTTATCTCACGAAGTGTTTCATGCACATCAATGTAGAGGAAAAAAAGTGATCATTGTAAAAAAAGCTTTGGGTGATCTACATTGATCGTGAATGAAAATTAAATAAGCACTGTCATCTTCGTGTATTGTAATATAGTATGTTAATTATTGCGACTTTTTAAAAAATACTATTATTGACTACTTTTCTAGCACTTTTACCCATTACTAAAATGAATTACGACATATAACAAAGCATTGAAAAAGCCGTGAAAAAATTTCTTTTATAATAAAGTATAACATGTAACTTTATGTGTATAACATATTTGATAACTATTTGAACCTAAAACCTTTGGAAATTATTGTTTTGTAGTTCTATAGAAAAATTATATTTTCGAAGCTGAACGACGAAGCCAATTTCAAAGACAAAATTATTTCTCGCATTCAATATAACCAAATGGCATCTTTACTATGAATTTAAAAAAAATTTCTATAATTTACTAACATAACGAAATTTTTGTAAAATATTGTATTATTTCTACATAAGCTTTACTTTAAAAATTGAAATTCTAAAAATCTTAAATCAAATCTTAAATTTTATTCATATCTATATTTTAAATTCAATTTTAAATCAATCAATTTTATTCGTGTATTTTATTCATTATGTGTCAAATTAATTTTTAAATATTGTTTAAAATTATTTTAAAACATATTTGAAATTTTCTTGTAAAAGGTATCTTTAATCTTTAACATTAAATAAATCTTCAAAAATAATTAAATTCACATTTTACTTATTTATTTAAATTATTTACAATTTTTGAGGTTAAATATTTTCATTGAACTATATTCATTTTCCACATTGGAATTCGTTACTTCAAACTTTGACTCTCTTTAAAATACCAAAATATTTATTTGAAATCCGAGAAAAAAGCAAAAAAAATTGAAAATATATCTTATTAAATCTACATTAATTGTCAAGTTGCTTCTTAAAATTCATTCGTAAACGCAAATCATGTGTTTAAAAGGACATAAATATATTTGCATCCTTCTGGTTGAGTTCACAATTGAAAAATATATTTTAATGCTCAAAGTTATATTTGTCTATTGTGAACTTAACCTTATATTGAAAGACTAGAGTGGAATATTGTATTAATTTAGACCAATCAGAAAAAGTGTTAACAAAATCCTGTCCTCTGATTGGTCAAAATTGTCTACCATCATGGGACTGCATTCTAAAAGCTCTTGAATACCATTTTTAAATATTATACGTTCCCAACCCTGTGTCAATGGCAACTAACCTTGTTGCAGTTTTATATTCGTGCGATGGCAATATAACCTCGTGAAATTCTTGTCAATATTTGAAAAAACTCTTCAAATACATTAAAATGGCTTATGTGATAGACTCGAAGGGTATTAAGAGAGGGAGATGTGATATTTGTGAGGATTGTGACGGGTATGAGATGTCAACGGGACTCGGACTTTCATGCTCATATTGTGGCTGCTTGCCAATCAAGCACAAAAAAATCTCAAGTCTTACGGATAGTTTATCTCCAAATATTGAAGTATTTTCTGTTCAATGTGGTACTCAAAAAGAAAACGTCCTTGATGAATCTCAAAATATGAACCTCTCATCTGACATGAATTTGCCGGCTTCCACTTCTAACAATGAAAAAAGAGTTGAAGTTCCTTCGACATTTTACAAGCAGGGAATCATCATTCAGGCACATAATTCTGGAGTGAAGAAGAGGAGCAATGACATAGTTCTGAAGGAAAAAGAAAATGATGCAGTAAGTAATGTTAATTTAAAATACTGATTCATTTTATTTAAACGAACAAACATAAATTTGTTGCATTTCGAAATTTATTTTACGCAATGATTACAATTAATTTATTTACAATAAAAATTGCAATTCAGAGTTCATATCTAAACTATATTTAAAGCCGTGCTAATGTATTTTATTTTGCAGTTAAATCTCAAATCTTTGATTCCACTTAAATTTCCAAATAAGCTCGAAAAATTAATAAAAGCTAAGGTCGACCTAACTGAAAAACAAAAGGCTTATATTATACGTGAAACAAGCCGGAATTTATTTAACGCTACAAATTTCAATCCTGAGAAACATCAAATTAATGAAGTGGCAGTATTACTATGTAACCAATACGAGTTTCTTAAAGGTCCGTACGGATCTGGGCATGTAAGTATATGTTCCTAATATCAAGATGAAATATTATTCTTTTTAACCTTTAAATATAATTGTGACAAATAGTGTAATATAATTTTATACAAATTCATTTCAATTTTATATTTCAATACAGATTCAGACTGAGGCAAGAATGATGGCATGCTTAAAGCATTTAAAATCGAAGGAAGTTAAAGTTCATAAGGAAGATGAAGCGCTGGCAGCGCATAATGTTATTTGCAAAGAAATGTGCAAGGAAGTAGGTTCTCATGACAACCGACCGAATATTAAAAAATTGCAAACTTATTTAAACGAAACAAGAATCATTCGAAAGGAAACATGTAAAAAAAAGAGTGCAACAGAAAATTTTTAACATGTACCCAGCATTAAAAATTAAAGAGATGGTAATATTCTTTTTACATTTATTCTAAGATAATAAAAAAATTATTTGAAAATTTTCATATAAAATAAATGTCATTATGTGTAATAGATATTTTCATTTATAATTTGTATATAAATTTTTTTAGTTGCTATGGGAATTTTCTAAACTTGTTGACGTACCAGTGACAACATTGCAGAATAATTTGAAAAGGGCAATAAACAAAATATTTAATGAACATGGTGATTTATCAGATTCTTTAAATCTTGATGGAAAGAGCGTTGGTATTATTTTTGAAATCCCGAAGTTTTTTGCAAAAGTTCCAAGTGAAAAAGGAAAACTCATGGAATTCTTTCCTGTATGTATTTTGAGCAATGACTTAAACATTAATTTGAAAGTAAAAATCAAAACTATAATATATTAATAAACAATTTTTGTGCAATTTTTAAACATATATTTAATTTAATTCGAATTTAAAGGATGATAAATATATATTTCTTTCAATGTCCAAAATTTTAAATATAAATTTTTACAAATCACATATAATTTGCAGCCAACCACGCCGTTATCCAGTATCATATCTGCGAAAGAAGAGGTACCTCGATTGAAATCTGTATCCAGTTCAGAATCATTTAATGACTTTCAATTTTTGTGTTATGCAGATGGTGAAGCTATTTTCACAGCAAAAGGTTTCGAATCTATTCTGCTTTTATTATCCGTTTATTGGGTTTTAAATATTGCATTTCCTTCTGACTCCAAATTACAGTTTTCGTTTCTATCATTTGCGGTTTTGAGAAATGTCGCCGTTAAATACATCAGTAAAGATGTTTTAAAATTAGTTTCGTTCACGAAGGCAATGGAGAAGTGCGATTTACATACTGACTCGTAAATACTTTGTACACCGTCAGATTATCAACCATAACGTGTCTGTATTTAATGCAACTCAAAATATTTTTTTTATGTTGGTAATTTTTATTATTTAATTAAAGCATAATATGAAAGTTTAAAGTTGCTCAGCAATTTAAAACATATTTTTATATATTAACAATATTTAATATTATATGTCTAGAAGAAGAGTCTTTATTCGTATTATAAAATATAATTGTTACGTCGTTGTAATAATAAAGTTAACAATTAATATACGTTAAAAATTTAGTAGTTTGAAAAATAAGACTGAATATAATGCTGTGCTATTGAATGTCATTTTGTACTACTTAAGTAGCCCGTAAGAACAGAATATGTTATTCAGTAAAAAGTTTTAAAAGATTTGAAGATCTTTTTGATTTGGTAATTAATAAAGTTTTGTTACAATATATATTGCTTTTTTAATGTGAAATTCATATAATCTCATTATATTATATTACATTATATATATTATATTATATCTCATTATAATTATTGAATAATTAATGTTTAAAGTTAGAGATGTCAGTTTTACCGTAAGATGTATGTGTGTGTAAAGGTGCCGTCCCATGTCGGCGTAAAAACGTCAAAGCGTCGAAGCGTCGGCGTTAAAGTATGAGAGTGAACGAGATAGAGATATAAGGTTGTTTCTTTCACTCTCATGCATTTCACTCATCATTTACGTTTTGACGCCGACGCTTTGACGTTCTTACGCCGACATGGGACGGCACCTTTAAGCGATAATAAGGGTGCAATCCCATTACAGCAGAATACGTCGACCGAAAACAGAAAGCGAAAGAGATAGGTAGATATTGTTGTTCTTTTCACTCTCATGATTTTCTGCTTTCGGTTGACGTATTCTGCTCACATGGGATCGCACCAAACAAGAAATAAACTCCTCCTATTTTCAAAATGCAATTTTTTATTTGTGGATTTAGACCAATAAAAATAATAAACAAACTCCTCCCATTTTCAAAATCAATTTTTCTATTTGTTGGTTGAGTTAAACAAAATGGAGAAAAAATTAATATTTAAAAAATAAATCATATAATTCCAACCCCTAAAAAGAAAAAATGCATGTTTTAGAACAATTAAAAAATTATTTAAACTCCTCTTACTTAAAGAAAGCTATTTTTTAATTTGTTGGTTCAGTTTAACAAAATGGAAAAATATTTATAATTTTAAAAATATAAAATTTAACCATAACCCTTTCCGAAAAAATAGGAGGAGTTTCAATTTAATTTTTTATTGCTCAGTAAACTTAAATTTTTCTTTTGGGGATTGAAATTATATGTTCTATTTCTTAAATATTAACTTTTTCTCCATTTTGTTTAACATAACCAACAAATACAAAAGTTGATTTTGAAAATAGGAGGAGTTTAAATCTTTTTTTATTGGCTAATAGCAGTCTATTTTTTCGTGAGGGGTTGGGATTAAATTTTATATTTTTAAATATTAATATTTTCTCCATTTTGTTCTATTGAAGCCACAAATAAAAAATAGGTTTCTTTAAGAAGGAGGAGTTTAAATTTTATTTTAATTGGTCTAAATCAACCATTTTTCCTTTTGGGGGTTGGAATTATATGATTTATTATTTAATATTAATTTTTTCTCCATTTTGTTTAACTCAACCAACAAATAGAAAAATTGATTTTGAAAATGGGAGGAGTTTGTTTATTATTTTTATTGGTCTAAATCATCCATTTTTTCTTTCAGGGTTGGTATTATATGTTTTATTTTTCAAATATTCATTATTTTTTCCCTTTTGTTTAACTCAACTAACAAATAAAAAATTGTATTTTGAAAATAGGAGGAGTTTATTTCTTGGTTCTGAATAACAGCAAAATTATAGGTTATGTTTCTCATATTTATATTGTCTAAATAATTTAATTTCTTTCCAAATGCGATTGAATTATTCAGCGTTAAAAAAAATTGTTCTCATTTTAACTCAATCCTTAACCTTTACTTCAATAATTAACATATAGTTTAAAAAGAACTTTTATTTATTTAAATACTAAATAATAAACTTATCTTTGAATAACATAATACCATTATGGATATACCTTTATGCCTAAATTGACACAACTTGTCCAACATCTTGAATACTTTCTTAACCCTGCCCATAGCAGACGAAATTTTTTCTCCAAAAGCAAGTTAAAAATTATTCGCATAAGAAGACAAATTTTAACCTGAAAAATTTTTCCCTGTAACAAAATTTATCCACTGTTTTTTCTGTGAACATAAGCACACGTTAAATTAAAATTATACGAAACTCACGAAGAAACCTTTCCTCGCAAGGCGTTGGAGAAAATGTAGTGCACAACTCGTGGTGAAAGAATGATTTTTCTCGAGTGATTGCCGCTCTCGCTACGCTCGAGCCGCAAACTTCACTCTCGAAAAATCACACTTACGCCACTATAGTTGTACAATGTACTATTAAAGACAAAGTTGTTTGTTTTTGCACCAAATTTTAGGAGCAAAGCTGGAAAGCGAATTTTATTGTAATTTTATAAAGATACCAAACCTTGAAATTTTGAAAGTCAATAAATCTCAATTTTTTGGACTTGTTTTAAGAAAATGTGATAACTTTTTTGATTTTTGTTGTACAGAAAAGTGTGTAAAGGAAAAGTTTTTTGTTTTTGCACAAAATTTAAGAGAAAAAACAGAAAAGCCAGTTTTATTGTAATTTTAAAAAGATTCCAAACTTTGAAATTTTTAAAGTCAATAAATCTCAATTTTTTGGACTTTATTTTAGAAAATGTAATTACTTTTTGGATTTTTGTTGTAGATAAAAATGATTAAAGGAAAAGTTGTTTGTTTTTATTCCAAATTTAAGGAAAGTGAAAAAACAAGTTTTATTGAAAATTGACAAAAATACCAAAGTTTAAAATTTTCTGAGCCAATAAATCTCAATTTTTTGTACTTTTCTGGAAACCTGTCATAACTTTTTTGCTTTTTGTTGTCCAGAACAGTGTCTAGAGGCAAAGCTGTTTGATTTTGCTCTAAATTAAAAGAAAAAGAGAGAAAAACAAATTTTATTGAAAATTGACAAAAATACTAAAGTTTGAAGTTTTCTGAGCCAATAAATCTCAATTTTTTGTACTTTTCTAGAAAACTGTGATAACTTTTTTGATTTTTGTTGTACATAAAAGTTGTTAAGGGCAAAGTTGTTTGTTTTTGCACAAAATTTAAGGAAAGAGGCAGAAAAAAAAATTTGATTGGAAATTAAGAAAAATACAATGTTTTGAAAATTTTTGAGCAAAAAAAACTCAATTTTTTGTAGTTTTCTAGAAAACTGTGATAACTTTTTTGATTTTTGTTGTACAGAAAAGTGATTAAAAGAAAAATTGTTTGTTTTTTTAATAAGAAATAACAAATTTTAATGAATGAAAATGATATAGAATGAGAGATAATGAGAGACAATGAGAAAGAATAAGATAGAATAAACGAGAATAAGAGGAAATGAGTGAGAATGAGAGACAATAATACAAAATAAGAGAGCATGATAGAGAATAAGAGAAAATAAAAGAGAAGAAGAGAGAATGACAGAAAATAGCAAGAAAAGAAATGTTATTCAAAATTGAGAAAAGTTTCAAGGGTTGAAATACCCAAAAAAATTCCCGAGTAACGAGTTTAAAGGAATTTCAGTCGAATTTTTATTTCCTAACCTAACATAAATAAAACTGAATTTAATTTAAAAATATAATAATTATTTACGTAAATAAAATAACAGTTGACGAAATTTTGTTTCTCTAAGATGCGTTTCAAATTTAAAAGAGGCACTTCCCGATCCGACACTCCCGTAAAATTAAAAACACTATCGTCGACTTAAAAAAAATTTTTTTTTTAAATTGCTAAAAACATTAACTATGTTGAAACTGAAATAACAATACACATAACCACAATTAACACTCACAAATAAAGGAAATTTAAGCTTAAAAAAACACACAATTACAAAGCAATAATTTCGTATATTATTCTTTTCAAGAAAATATTTAAAACGCGTTAACACGACAGTTCACAAGCGCGGCTAAAACAAGACTGAACAACCAAACTCTCTCTCTCACCTCGGGACTATTGCCGAGTGAGTGGTATGGAAGGAGTGGGGATAAATTCATGTAATGGCGTTGTAAGAAGAGGAGGACCCAAGTCGGACCAATAAAGGCCAACGCAGAATAGATCTGTAACCGGAACCGCAATCGTAACCGTAAGCGTAAGAATGAGTTAAAGAAGGATAGGTATATTGTTTATCCTTCTCTAACTCATTCTTACGCTTACGGTTACGATTGCGGTTCGGTTACAGATCTATTCTGCGTTGGCCTTAAAATTCCCAAGCGTTTCTCTCTCTCTCTCTCTCTCTCTCTGTTGCGCGATTTGAAAAAAAAAGTTGTTTGTTTTTCTACAACATTTGAGGATAAAAGCAAAAAAATTGATTTTATTGAAAATTGAGAAAAACATAAGTTTGAAATTTTCTGGGGAAAAAAATCTCAATTTTTTGTACTTTTCGGGAAAAAGTGTAATAACTTTTTTGATTCTTGTTCTACGAAAAAGTGTTTAAAGGCAAAGTTGTTTGTTTTTCCCCTAAAGTTGAGAAAAAAATAACAAATTTTATGAATGAAAATGATAAAGAATGAGAGATAATGAGAAAGAATAAGAGAGAATAAAAGAAAATGAGTGAGAATATAAGAGAATGAGTGGGAATAAAAGAAAATAAGAAAGAATAAGAGGGAATGGGAGACAATAAGAGAGAATAAAAAAAAGAGAGAATGAGTGAAAATTGGTGAGAATAATAGAGAATGAGAGAGAATAAGCAAGAATAAGAGACAATAATACAAAATAAAATAGAATGAGGGAGAATTAGCAAGAATAAGATAAAATGAGAGAGAATAAGAGACAATAATACAAAATAAGAGAGCACGAGAGAAAATAAAATAGAATAATAGAGAATGACAAGAAATAGCAAGAAAACAAATGTTATTCAAAATTGGGAAAAGTGTTAAGGGTTAAAATACTTACCCAAAAAAAATTCCCGAGTAACGTGTTTGAAGGAATTTCAGTAGATTTTTCATGTCACACACAACTGTAAATGAAACTGAATTTAAAGTTTAAAATAAATTAATAATTGAAGTAAATAAAATCACAGTTAACGGAAATTTGTTTCCTTAAGATGTGTTTCGATTTTTAAAAAAACAAACACTTTCCGATCTAACACTGACGTAAAATTAAAAACAATATCGTTCACATAAATAGTAAATGATTTCAAAATACTATAAAAACAGATGCTATATTCAAACACAAATCACAATACACAGAACCACAATTAACACTCACAAATAAAGGAACTTGAGGCTGCGTCTACAATAGAAAAAAATAATGTGTAATTTGTAGTGTAATGTGTATTGTTTTTGGCATTGACAACTGTCAGGGGCAATTACACTATATATTACACAATTTTCTACACATTATTTTTTCTGTTGTAGACGCAGCCTGAAGCTTAAAAAACACACACAATAAAAAAGCAATAATTTTTTATAATATTCTTTTCATTTGAATATTAAAACGCGATTACACGACCGTTCACGAGCGCAGCTGAAACAAGACTGAACTGGACTGAACCTGCAATCTCTCTCTCCCTCCCTCTCTCTCCGCGCGATTCTACTGCTGAGTGAAAGATCCAAGTAGAAGTGGGGAAAAATTCACGTAATGGCGCCGTTAGGGGAGAAAAACGTCTGGCTTTATGGGCCATACTGAAATTACGTTAAGCTTAACTCTCTGCTGATGCTAACGACCGTTATCGTCAAAAATCGTCATTCTGGACGCCTGGTGGGGACTATGGGATTTACGTTCTTTGGCAATAGAGTGGGGATAAGTTAGCATCAGCAGAGGGTTAATTAGAGGATCGGTGGAAATAAAAATATTTGTATTTTCAGATCTAAAAACACATTTTCATATATGAAAATACAGTTTTTCAGATGTGAAACTTGTCTTTTTCAGATTTAAAAATACAACTTTTCGGATGAGAAATTATGAATTTTCAGATCTGAAAATACAGTTTTTGAGATGTAAAATTATAACTTTTCAAATGTGAAATTATAGCTTTTCCGATCTGAAAAGTTATAATTTCACATTTTAAAAATTATAATTTCTCATCTGGAAAACTGTATTTTCGGATATGAAAAGTAGTATTTTCAGATCTGAAAAGTTATAATTTTACATCTGAAAGTAGTATTTTCAGATTTGAAAAGTTATAATTTCTTGAAATTATAACCATTGATGAAAAATGTAAAATTATCGAATATTATTAAAAATTCATAAAGCCGAATTTCTTAATATTCAACATTTTTTCCTTTCTTTTATATTAGTTAGCTCCATTATTTTTGTGCTTTTGGAAAATAATTCACTTATTAAGTAGTCTGGACTGTTTGGTACAAAATGTAAAATTATCGAAAATTATTAAAAATTCAAAAATGCAAATTTCTTAAAATTCAACATTTTTCCTTCTTTTTTATGGCATTTTTATTTGTTAACATACAAGAGTACAAAAAAAACATTTTTTTAATTTGCAATATCCACGTGGCCAATTGTATAGGGGGGAGGGGGTTTGACAAATGTCTACGACTGTCCACAACGGGGGACGGGGGGGGGGGTCAAAAATTGTCCACGTGGATATTTTGCGAAAAATGATTTGTACGCAATACAATGCAATGAAAACACAAAATATAAACAGATATTTAAAAACACTTAAAAAACCAACAATAAACATATTCTTATCTATAAAATAAATTAAAACCCTTCACGAAACGACTCTTTGGTAAAAAAAATCTAAAAGTATCTAAAATTATTAAAAATTCAAAAATGCGAATATCTTAAAATTCAACATTTTTTTTCTCTCTCTCATGGCATTCAGCTTCAATATTTTTGGGCTCTTGGAAAATACTTAAATACTAAATAGTCTCGACTCTTTGGTAGAAAATCTAATATTATCGGAAATTATCATTTGAAAAAACCGAATTTCTTAAAATTCAACATTTTTCCTTCTTTCTTGTGGCATTTAGCTTCATTCTTTTTGGCCTCTAAGGTCATTCTTTACGTATTAAGTAGTCTCGACTCTTTGGTAAAAAATCTAAAATTATCTAAAATTATTAAAAATTCAAAAATGCGAATTTCTTAAATTCAACATTTTTCCTTCTTTTATGGCATTTAGCTTCATTATTTTTTGGCTCTTGGAAAATACTTTACTTATTAAATAGTCTCGACTCTGGTAAAAAATCTAAAATTATCCAAAATTATTAAAAATTCAAAATTGCGAATTTCTTAAAATTCAACATTTTTTCTCTATTTTATGGGATTTAGCTTCATTATTTTTGGGTTCTTTGGAAAATACTTTACTTACTAAATAGTCTCGACTCTTTGGTAAAAAATCTAAAATTATCCAAAATTATTAAAAATTCAAAATTGCGAATTTCTTAAAATTCAACATTTTTTTCACTCTTTTATGGGACTCAGCTTAATCATTTTTGGACTATTGGAAAATACTTTACTTTTTAAATAGGATGATGTGGGGTGATGTGCAACGTTTTTTTTCGTTGGACGAAAAACATGTCAAATAATTAAATTTTTAAATATTTCAAAATTGAATGACTTAGAGCCATTATAATAGAATATTTCTGCATTACTAAATTTTCAGAATTTTAAGTTCATCCTACAAATTTTTCGCTTTTTCAAAAACGTCTGTTTTTGCATTTTTCAAAAAAGTTGGGGTGATGTGCAACACCAGAAAAACTCAGGTATTTAATGCATAAATGTTGCTGAAAATTTCTTTAATTATTAATTTTAGGTTTTTTCAATGCAAACTAATCGAAATCTGCCAAAAAAAATTAATTAAGGTATAGTTGACCTCTAAAAAGTGAAGATTTCACCAAAGAAAAAAAAATTTTTTGTTTAATTTTTTATTTATTCATAACTGAATAAGGAATATAATTAAAGGAAAATAACTAAGAATTTTTTATTCATCATGTGAATCAGAGTTATGACACGTAAAAAGTAGTTACGCCCACCCCAAAAAAAGTGTTGCATATTACCCCAAATATGATATTTTGCGAAAAATGATTTGTACGCAATACAATGCAATGAAAACACAAAATATAAACAGATATTTAAAAACACTTAAAAAACCAACAATAAACATATTCTTATCTATAAAATAAATTAAAACCCTTCACGAAACGACTCTTTGGTAAAAAAAATCTAAAAGTATCTAAAATTATTAAAAATTCAAAAATGCGAATATCTTAAAATTCAACATTTTTTTTCTCTCTATCATGGCATTTAGCTTCAATATTTTTGGGCTCTTGGAAAATACTTAAATACTAAATAGTCTCGACTCTTTGGTAGAAAATCTAATATTATCGGAAATTATCATTTGAAAAAACCGAATTTCTTAAAATTCAACATTTTTCCTTCTTTCTTGTGGCATTTAGCTTCATTCTTTTTGGCCTCTAAGGTCATTCTTTACGTATTAAGTAGTCTCGACTCTTTAATAAAAAATCTTAAATTATCTAAAATTATTAAAAATTCAAAAATGCGAATTTCTTAAATTCAACATTTTTCCTTCTTTTATGGCATTTAGCTTCATTATTTTTTGGCTCTTGGAAAATACTTTACTTATTAAATAGTCTCGACTCTGGTAAAAAATCTAAAATTATCCAAAATTATTAAAAATTCAAAAATGCGAATTTCTTAAAATAAAACGTTCCTCCTTCTTTTTTATGGCATTTAGCTTCATTATATTTAAGCTCTTGGAAAATACTTTACTAATAAATAGTCTCGACTCTCCGGTAGAAAATCTAATATTATCGGATATTATCATTTGAAAAAACCGAATTTCTTAAAATTCAACATTTTTCCTTTTTTTATGGCATTTAGCTTCATTATTTTTAGGCTCTTGGAAAATACTTTACTAATAAATAGTCTCGACTCTCCGGTAGAAAATCTAATATTATCGGAAATTATCATTTGAAAAAACCAAATTTCTTAAAATTCAACATTTTTCCTTCTTTCTTGTGGCATTTAGCTTCATTATTTTTGGCCTTTAAGGTTATTCTTTACGTATTAAGTAGTCTCGACACTTTTGTAAAAAATCTAAAATTATCGTAAATTATTAAAAATTCAAAATTGCGAATTTCTTAAAATTCAACATTTTTTTTCTTTTATGGGATTTAGCTTCATTATTTTTGGGCTCTTGGAAAATACTTAACTTATTAAATAGTCTTGAGAATCTTTGGTAAAAAATCTAAAATTATCCTAAATTATTAAAAATTCAAAAATGCGAATTTCTTAAAATTCAACATTTTTCATTCTTTTTTATGGGATTTAGATCAATTATTTTTGGGCTCTTGGAAAATACTTTACTTATTAAATAGTGTCAACTCTTTGGTAAAAAATCTTAAAATAATTAAAAAATAAATATTAATTATTATGAATAAATGGCAAAAAAAAGAAGAAAAAGGAAAATTAATAATAATATAAATTTATACTTACATTTTCTTCTCAAAGCTTAATATATGAAAGTGATGATTATGACTGTTTTTATTGTTATGGTCGTCGTCGTCGTGATGGGATATCAAATCAAAATTAAAGAGGGTTTAGAAGTGTGTGTGTGTGTGTGAGTGTGTGTGTATTTGAAAAAAAGGTAAACACTGAAAATTTTGATAAGATTCTTCTATTTCACTAAAATAAGAGGAAGAAAAAGAAGAAGAAGAAAAAGAAAAAGACCATTTTCAAAAACATTCATATTTATATATCTTACATTCTCTCTCTCTATAATATAAGAAAATATAAAAACACATTTCTCTCTCTGTGAATGTGTGTACAAAATAGGAATATGTTTTTGAGAAATTTATCGAAATATTCAGTTTCACGTAAGCCTTCTCAAGAGACGCATATTGTGTGTATTTCAATAATAATAAAAAAAGAAGGATAATTCAAACAAGTGCCCGCAAAACAAAAGACTGTATTATTTACCGGTTGTAATTTAAATTCAAAGTTTGAGGTGAGTGTTGTTAACTAATAATAATAATAATATTTAAAATAATAGGAATAAAATAAATTATGTGTTTGTGTATGTGTGAATAGAGATGCACGACGAGACTCTGTCCTTTCATAAAAGAAAAGAGATGAAAATATAACATTCAATTGTTTTCATTGTTTTTCTCGCGAGATTCTCGGTTTTTCGAGACGAGACTCGCTCGAAGTGCATCTCTATGTGTGAATGTGAATGTGTGTAAATGAGAATAAAATTGCGAGTGTGAATGTGAATGTGTGTAAATTAAAGGAAATTGCGAGTGTGAGTGTGAATGTGTGTAAAATAAAGATAAATGCGAGTGTGTGTGTGTATGTGTGTAAAATAAAGATAAATGCGAGTGTGAATGTGAATAAGAATAAGATGGAAAATGTAAATGAGAATAAAATTGCAAGTGTGAATGTGAATGTGTGTAAAATAAAGATAAATGCGAGTGTGAATGTGAATGTGTGTAAAATAAAGATAATTGCGAGTGTGAATGTAAATGTATGTAAAATAAAGATAAATGCGAGTGTGAATGTGAATGTGTGTAAAATAAAGATAATTGCGAGTGTGAATGTAAATGTATGTAAAATAAAGATAAATGCGAGTGTGTGTGTGTATGTGTGTAAAATAAAGATAAATGCGAGTGTGAGTGTGTGTAAAATAAAGGTAATTGCAAGTGTAAATGTGAATGTGTGTAAATTAAAGGTAAATGCGAGGGTGAATGCGAATAAGAATAAAAATGTGAATAAAAATTAGTAAGAATAAAGTGTTTGTGTGTGTATGTGTGTGTGAATGAAAGAAAATTTAAATTATTATATTATTACTTATCCATTAATTTTCTGATATAATAAAAAAAAAATTTTTTTAATTACAGAAAAAGAAGACTTTAAAGAATTTTTAAGAAGAAGAATAATAATACAAGGAGGAAAAAAAATTGAAAAAAGGAGGAATAGTTTAAAAATAAAAAGACGAAGAAGAAGAATAATAATAATAATAAAAATTCAACACAATGGCAGCTGCAGAAGTATACATTGGAGAGAGAAATATTATTCCACTATTTGATTTCAGCAGAAAAGAAATGCAAGTATTTATATTTAAAAAGAAAATTTTTTTAAATAATTTCTTTCATAATTTTACACAATTGTAGACAATAAAATTTAATTTTTCTACTTTTTTTTTGTTACAGCGACTTACTGGTAAATGCAAACGAATTCATCGTTGAGGAATGGTGTGCACGTCTACAAGAATGGCTGCCAATGCACACCATTCTCTCACAAAATTCAAATTTACCAATAGAAGAAGGATTGACAACAATAAGTGGTGTCAAAAATTGTAATAAAAATTTCGGTGAAATTGTGGGGTGGGAAAATTATTGTTGCAAATTTGGTATGAGAAGGGAATTGAATAATGACGACGACGACAACAACAACGAAAACGACGACCATGATGATGACTGGATGCCAACAGCAGCATCATTGAGGAGAAATACTGCAGGAATTGTAGCGTTAATCCCAAATGTTGGTAGGAGAAAATTTGATTTAAATAATAATCCTATTGTCGACATTTGGAATTATTTGAATATTGATGAGAATGAAATTCCATCAATATTTAAAAAAGCACTCACAAATGTTGATAATTATTATTTAAATCAAATAACGATAGACTTTTGTTACATTAACCGAGTTCCATTGCATATGCTAGAAGAAGAAGAAGAAGAGGAGAAATAAAAACAAGAAGATATGGCGGTTGCAGAGATATATATTGCTGAGAGGAACATTATTCCTATTTTTGACTTTAGCAAAAGAGAAATGTAAGTATGTTAATTATAAGAAAAAAGAAATAATATATAATTGATTTAAAATTGTAATTTTAAATAATAATTCGAATTAATGTTAATCTCATTTTGTTGCAGTGATTTATTGGTAAATGCAAATGAATATATCACTGAGGAATGGTGTGCACGGCTGCAGGAAAGGTTGCCGATGCACACCATTCTATCACGAAATTCCAAATGACCAGCAACGCCAATGATGAGTGTGAAAAGCTTTGAGGAAAATTATATGGAAATAAATGGGAATCAATGTTGCACTTTTGGCTATAAAAAAACTTTTACTCAAGATGAAGAAGATGAACAACAACAGAAACAACAACATCATGAAGAGTATGACGGATCAGAAATTATTAGATTCGCCGGAATAATTCCCTTGATTCCTGATATTGGAAAAAAAATCATTTAAATAATAATCCTTTTATCGACATTATGAATTTTCTTAACATTGACGAAAATGATGTTCCACCAATAATCAAGAGAGCCATGACACATGTCGACAACGATTATTATTTAAATGAAATAATGATTGACTTTTTTTATATGAACCGTGTTCCATTGCATATGATTTTAAATCTTATGCAATGGAACTATGGTGAGCAATTTTCATTGCATACTATAAATGAAGTAATCGTCTCCTATGAACAGTACAATGACTTGACATCAGGAATCAAGAAGAGATTATCAAATTATTCTTTTTCGAGAATTTATAAAAAATATATGAATTTAAATGTAGAAGAATAGAATAATAAAAAGAGAATAAGAGTTAGAGAATAAAAGTAAGGAAGAGAAAGAGTAAATGAGAAAAGGAGAGAGAGAAAGATAGATGCGAAATGTAAACAATGTAAATTAAATAAAAATCGAAACAATAATTAATTGAAAAAATTTATTTTTTATTGTCAAATAATCACAATTATCCTTTATACTACCATTCATCAAAGTAGAAAACCTCATCATCATCATGATCATCAATTTTTAAAAAATAATTATCACCTGATGAATTATTTCCGGCTTGTTCTTCTTCTTCGTCGTCGTCGTCTTCTATATCTTCTTTATTATCGTTGTTGTTCTCCTCTATACATTTATCGGCCACATGATCAACATGATTCTTCTTTTCCTCTTTTTCGACTCCTTCTTCTTCATCAATGTTCTCATCTACTTCTTCTTCCTCCTCATCATCTGTTATCTCCATCCCTTCCTGACTACTTTGAGTATGATAAGATTCAATTTTCAGATGTTCATTCTTATCGAAATAGATTTTGTGATCGTCATTATAGTCAAATTCACTCAACGTCATCGAACGTGAATTTGAATAATTCTCCAAAAACTCATCATCATCACCATCATCATCATCATCAAGAATGTTGTCATTATCTTTTTCAATTTCATTAGGATCTTTATTATTTTCATTATCCATTTGCTGAAAATCAATGAAAACAAAAATATCATTATTAATTTAAAATTTTAATTTTTCCAAAATAAAAGAAAAGAATTGAAAAGTGTGTGTTTCTCTATATTAATTTTTATTATTAGTATTATTATTAAATTAAAAAAAAGAAAAGAATAATTAAATTGTATTCAAATGTTGTTTTAAACGAGAATAAGACAATAAGAGAAAACTTGATGGACAACGTGAGAGTGAGAGTGAGAGAGTGAGAGAGTGAGAGAGTGAGAGAGTGAGAGAGTGAGAGAGTGAGAGAGTGAGAGAGTGAGAGAGTGAGAGAGTGAGAGAGTGAGAGAGTGAGAGAGTGAGAGAGTGAGAGAGTGAGAGAGTGAGAGAGTGAGAGAGTGAGAGAGTGAGAGAGTGAGAGAGTGAGAGAGTGAGAGAGTGAGAGAGTGAGAGAGTGAGAGAGTGAGAGAGTGAGAGAGTGAGAGAGTGAGAGAGTGAGAGAGAGAGAGAGAGAGAGAGAGAGAGAGAGAGAGAGAGAGAGAGAGAGAGAGAGAGAGAGAGAGAGAGAGAGAGAGAGAGAGAGAGAGAGAGAGAGAGAGAGAGAGAGAGAGAGAGAGAGAGAGAGAGAGAGAGAGAGAGAGAGAGAGAGAGAGAGAGAGAGAGAGAGAGAGAGAGAGAGAGAGAGAGAGAGAGAGAGAGAGAGAGAGAGAGAGAGAGAGAGAGGTTATATTAGATAATAAACTTTTTTTCAACTTACCAAATTTTCCTTTTGAACAACAACAACAATACTGATAATCAAGAGTAACAAAAACTTTAGTTATAAATATTAATGTTAAATAAAACAAAAAATAGATGAATATATATATATAGTCTGTAAAGACAAACTATTATGGTGAATATTCAAGGACAAATTAGAAGACAAAGTATATTTTCACTTCTAGAATTGAATCTTTGTGTGTGTATGTGTGTGTTTGTTTGTGTGTATGTGTTTGTTTGTGTATTTCAAAAAGGCAAATTTTCAAATGAAAAATTTCACTAAAACTTTCTGTATTATCAACAGAAAGAAAGAAAGAAGAAAGAAAGAAATTACGAGAGAAAGTAGGACAAAAAAGATAAAAAAAAATAAGTGTATAAAAACAATTGTAGCCAAATGTAAATTGAGTTTAAAGGTTTTATCATGTCACAATTTCTTTGTCAAATTCATCACTGAAAAAGTTCACAAAGCAAAAAAACAAAAAAAAAAGAAAGGAATAATTAATTCTCGAATAAATAAATAATAATAATAATAATAATAGTAATAGTGAAAAAAGAGGAGTAATCAGTGACACAATATGGAGGAGAAAATTGGAAAAATTGTATTCCCGGAATTTCCATATTCGACATTAGAATTGTAAGTTTAAAATCAATTTAGTGTTATTATTATTCCATGTTACGTATGACTTCGTAACCTTTATATTTACATAGAAACTACGAATTTTAATTGAATTATATAGAATCCATTTAATAATTTTGACTTGTAACCTAAAAACACAATTATCGTTCTTACACAAAAATACATATTTATTAGCAACACCAATAAATTCCAACATTAAGCAAAATTCTTAACAACCCACTTTTAATCGGGTAATTAGCACAATTAAATTAAGCAAAGTACATTTTTCTTTTTGTGTTAATATCGCAAGGTAAGGTTTCCTTCAATTATTTGTAATTTATTGCACAACAACAAAGTGGTCAAAATCTAAATTTCGCAAGTACCAAATTCTGCAAGCTGTCAGAATAAACTGCATTAAGGATTTCCCCACCTAATTGTCGTTCAATAAAAAGAATCGACAAAGGGAAATCAGGGCAGTTGCCCGCGTAAACTTGGCGAAACTAAGTTGGGCAGTTTAATTCAGGCAAAGTACCTGAACGTAATATATATATTGTGAGTCATAAAGACTAAAGAATTTTTATCCTTTTGTGAATTAAAGGGCGTAGTCCCCATTTATTGTAAAACAGAAATATTGAATTGAGATTAAGTCCACTTTAAAGAATATCAAGTTTGAGACTAAATACAAGTAAGAGAAAAGGAAGATTGCTGCGATATAAATACAAATAAAAGAAGCAAACATAACGATTAAAAGTGAGTAAATAATTTCACATTACACTCATATACACAAATCAATTTTCAAAGAAATACGTAAATTTTCATAAGTTGATTTCATGAGATTTTACTAAAAAGAATATTCACATTCTTTTTTTTATTATAATTTATATTTTAATCCCAGAACATTTATATATTGGAAAATTAAAGGTTTATAAAATATATGTAAATCTGATAATTAAATAAATATTAATTTAACCAATAATTTCTATTCTTATTAATTGTAACTACACAATTGATATCAATAATTGTGAGAGTGGAAAAGTCCCCTACCTATTCAAATTTATTTAATTTGCTGAAGAGCATTTTTCGTTATCACGACAGATTTAAATTGATAATAAAATAATTTATCTATTTTACTTTTATTAAATTAAATTCTATTCGTAACATTCCACGAAAAGAATTATTACATTATAAATAATTATTAAAAATAAATAATTACAATTTTCAAAAAAAAAAATACATATAATAAACTTTATTTTTATTTACAAAAAAAAATTTTTTACAGAAATTTATTATCAAAAATGAATTCAATGGAATTGAGAAAATGCATTGATAATCTGCAATCGTGGTGGCCAAAAGCTGAAATTCTTTTCCCCATTGAATTCAAATTCCCTGATGAGGAGGAGGATATGATGGTAAAGGAAGTAGAGCAGTTAAGAAGATCAATATCTTCCAATTTACTTTCCTCCTTATCGGATACATTTTCTTTATTCAAAGAAGAGCCTCAGCTATGGGAAGGAGGAGGAAGCAGAAGAAGAATAAGTTTGAGCAGCAGAAACAGCAGTATTTTGAAAGAAGAAGAAGAAGTTGAAGAAGAAGAAGAAGACAAAAAGAAGAAGAAGGTGGAGGAGGAGGAGAATAAATTCCAAAATAAAATGTCATTGATAAGGGAGGAAGTAAGAATTGTTCTGAAGAGAATCAATGCCAAAGCCGTGGCTGCCGACGCTGAAAAGTTGCGTTCAAATGTTATTGTCAATGATAATAATGCTGAGAATGATAATAATGTTGATGATGATAGTAAATTACGTTTGACTTTGCCATGCGGCAATATCCTTTGTAATCCGGGATTATGCAAAAATAATTGGAATAATCCATGGGAAAAAATGATGAATTATTTAAATGATCCCATCATTCCCATGGATTATTTTCAATTATTCAATAATAGTCTAGATTACGAGGAATTGGATTTGCATGACAGAGTCATTTCGTTTGGGTATGCTAATAGAGTACCAACAAATCTATTGATTGATGTGTTACGTCACAATTTTCCTCTGCAGTTTAATCAAACAACACTTTTACCAACACTTTTACTCATAGACATACATACACACACACACATACTTATAAACCCTCTTTAATTTCAAATTGGAAACCCCATCATGACAATAACAACAGCAACGACGCCGACGACGACGACGACGACAAAAATCGTAAACATCTCAATTTCAAATTCACCATCGAAGAGAACATAACGTAAGTAAAAATTTTTATTCATTATTGTAAATTGTCTTTTTTTTCCTTTCTTTTGCTAATTATTAAAAATATTAATTTATATTTTGTAATATTAATATACATATGTAGAGAATACATATATTTATATTCAAGAAAAAATGAAATTTTAAATTTTAATATTACAAAATATAAATTATTATTTTTAAAATGTGCATGTTTGTTATTAATATAATATCATTTTTTAATTCTAAATATGAAAAATTTTGTTTCAGATCTTTGCGCATTTTCAATCGTTCTTGAAATTTCTTTACATTAATTAAAATAATAATAATGGAGAACTCTGATGCAAGGGGTATATATATACATATAAGACCCCTGAAAGGGGTCTAAAAGAGGAGAAATGAAGTTTATAAAAATTATACCCCTCGAATTTTGAAAAGTTTTGAAAGCATTAATTATTCCCCCTCCAACTTTGAATAATATTGAAAAAATTAATTATTCCCCCTCCAACATTGAATAATATTGAAAAAAATTAAAAATTGTTAATCCCCCTCCAATTGTGCGCGCATTTGATTGATAAATTTTAATTTAAAATTTTTAACATGATTGTTTCCTCTAAAATGTTAAAAATAATTTTAAAATGTTATTTTTTTTGTATTATATATTTGAATTTTTGAAAATATGTAATTGAAAATATTGAATTTTAAAAAATTAGAAGCTAATTTTCATTAATTTTCATTTTTAAATTTACCTTTAAAGATTTTTTATTCTTCAAAAATTGTAACAAAAGACTTGAAATAAATTAATTATTTTCAATTAAATTTTACAAAATTTCAACTATTCAAAAAGATTTGTTTATAGTTATTTTTCACATTATAATAATCAAAGTAACTTGTACTTTTTTTACTGAAAATTGTGGTATTTTGTCGCAATTTTTTAAATAAGTAAAAAATTGCGAATTTCTTATAATTCAACATTTTTTCTCTCTTTTATGGGACTCAACTTAATCATTTTTGGACTATTGGAAAATACTTTACTTTTTAAATAGGATGATGTGGGGTGATGTGCAACGTTTTTTTTCGTTGGACGAAAAACATGTCAAATAATTAAATTTTTGAATATTTCAAAATTGAATGACTTAGAGCCATTATAATAGAATATTTCTGCATTATTACATTTTCAGAATTTTAAGTTTATCCTACAAATTTTTCGCTTTTTCAAAAACATCTGTTTTTGCATTTTCCAAAAAAGTTTGGGTGATGTGCAACACCAGAAAAACTCAGGTATGTAATGCATAAATATTGATGAAAATTTCTTTAATTATTAATTTTAGGCTTTTTCAATGCAAACTAATCGAAATTTGCCAAAAAAAATTAATTAAGGTATAGTTGACCTCTAAAAAGTGAAGATTTCACCAAAGAAAAACAAATTTTTTTGTTTAATTTTTTATTTATTCATAACTGAATAAGGAATATAATTAAAGGAAAATAACTAAGAATTTTTTATTCATCATGTGAATCGGAGTTATGACACGTAAAAAGTAGTTACGCCCACCCCAAAAAAAAGTGTTGCACATCACCCCAAATATGATATTTTGCGAAAAATGATTTGTACGCAATACAATGCAACGAAAACACAAAATATACACAGATATTTAAAAACACTTAAAAAACCAACAATAAACACATTCTTATCTATAAAATAAATTAAAACCCTTCACGAAACGACTCGAAATGTAAAGCGCGAGAAATATTTCCTCCTCGAGAAAATTAAGTCAACTTACGTACAGCGCTGTCTCGTGAGTTTTATATCAAAACCAAGCTACTGATGGAGCGTTTACACTTTCTGTAAAAATTGTCCAGAACGGAAAATTTGCATTGGAGAAAGAGAGTCAGATACACAGTCTCTCTTACTCATATGAAAAATTTTCCGTTCTGGAAATTTTTACTAAAGGTGTAAATGCTCCCTGAGGACACAAAAAAATGGCAATACTTGGCTCTGTTCAATATCGAAATGTAGATCAGAAATCGGCGGTGTTGCACATCCCCCCATGTTTCACATCACCCCACATCACCCTACTCTCGACACTTTGGTAAAAAATCTAAATTATCCAAAATTATTGAAAATTCAGAATTGCGAATTTCTTAAAATTCAACATTT
This sequence comes from Leptopilina syphax, assembly GCA_032872505.1. NCBI lineage: Eukaryota > Metazoa > Arthropoda > Insecta > Hymenoptera > Figitidae > Leptopilina > Leptopilina syphax. Next base: position 47,845,101 of record CM065473.1, on the reverse strand, counting down.
TTTCTCTCTTTTATGGAATTTAACTTCATTATTTTTGGGCTCTTGGGTCATTCTTCACGTGTTAAGTAGTCTGGCCTCTTTGGTAAAAAATCTAAAATTATCCAAAATTATTAAAAATGCGAATTTCTTAAAATAAAACATTTTTCCTCTTTCATGGGATTTAGCTTCATTATTTTTGGGCTCTTCGAAAATACTTCACTTATTATATAGTCTCGACTCTTCGGTAAAAAATCTAAAATTATCGAAAATTATTAAAAATTCAAAAATGCGAATTTCTGACAATTCAACATTTTTCATTCCTTTTTATGACATTTACCTTCATTATTTTTAGGCTCTTGGATATACTTTACTTATTAAATAGTCTCGACTCTTCGGTAAAAAATCTTAAATTTATCAAAAAATCAAAAAAACGGATTTCTTAAAAATCAACATTTTTTTCTCTCTTTTATGGGATGTATCTTTATTATTTTTGTGCTCTTGGAAAATACTTATTAAATAGTCTCGACTCTTTGGTAAAAAATCTAAAATTATCAAAAATTAGCAATTTTTTGGAAAAAAGAGAAGGCAATTAGCAAATTTATAAATTTAAAGTCATAAATAAAAAATTTATTCATAATTTATCAAAGTTTATTATTTACTCTGATAATTCAAATTGAAAAAATTCTTTCAAAAAATGTTTTAAAGAGGAAAGGTTAATTAATGAGAATGAAATACATATTAGTAAATAGTATGCTTGGAACTAACTTGTCAAGTGGCATCACAGTTTGTGACGGTCCACTTTGTTGTTCCCTCGGTGAATGCTGAGCCTACGTTGTGGGGATGGGTTCTATCTTTGCAACATCACCTCTTCTGGGCCACCCGTAAAGATCCCTGGCTCTTGATTGCACTTCTGCGCCAGATTAGAAGCCACACGGAACCGTAAAATTAGAAAATTTAAAATAAAAATAAATAAAAAATAGACTGAATGGAATGCTTTGAAAAAAGGCTTCGTCCATAAATTACGTCACACGTTTTTAGCCCATTTTTGACCCCCTCCCCCCTTTGTCACACTAAGTAACAACTGAAGGAGAACCCCTTCCTTCTAAATTACGTCACAATTCGTAAACCCCCCTTTAATAAATTTTTCCAAAATGAATCACTGCCAATATCTAATTTTACCGAGGGGGTATTTACTTGTGTATTAGCGTGTACGCTCCTCACGTAATAGTCATGTAATAGTCACGTAATAGGGTGTAATAGAGCATTATTACGTCAGTGTAATACCACATAATATAGAAGTAATATTCTTTAATAATCAATAATGCCCTGTAATACTCTGTAATACTAAATAATACGCGTAATAGCAGCAAAATTTAGTGAATTAGAGTGTACACCATTTTAATCAGTAAGTACCCCTCGAATTTTTCTTTATACCTATATAAAGTTACTTATTTAATTAATACATTTTTTAATATTTTAAAAACAAAAAATATATTTGATATTTTTTTATTTATTACAATTTTCTTATTATAATAAATAGAGTATAAAGTGTGACAACAAAATAAAAGGTCCCCACCCCCCCCCCTTGTCACAAATAGTCATATTTTCGTAGACCCCCTCCCCCTAAAAAGTGTGACGTAATTTATGGACGAAGCCAAATAAAAAAATAGACTAAACTGAAAAGAATTTAATATACACGGCAGTGTGCAGGGACCACTTTTCTTCTGGACATATATTTCCTGCTGTCCTTTTTTTCTTTTTTCAAACTGCCATGTGCACTGAAAAAAACAAATTTAACACTCAACACACATAGCTATTTTTTAATTTGGTTTAAAGTCAATCTTTTAAAAGAAAATTACAAAATAATTGAGAAAACCAAAAAGTTCAAAAACAATAGCAGTTTCAAAAAAAAGAATTAATATGCATCTTTGTTCAAACTGAATAAACACACTTGCTAGCAAAATTAAGATGCCGAATATTATTGTAATTAGTAGAAACGAAGATAAATAAAATTTTTACATCTTTCCTTTACGCAGCATGCGTGCGAGAGAAAGTCAAAAAAAAGAGAATATACTTTTAGAAAAGACATAAAATTATCAAGAAATGAGAAAATTTTATAATTTTTTGGTTCTGTATTAAAATATTTCTATTACAAAATGTAGTATACAGCTTTTTTCGCTAAAAAAATATTAACCTGCGCACTACCAACAATTTTTTATAACGCGGGCTCCGATGCGATTAACCGGGGTGACCAAACTCTTTTTTTATTTTTGTTTTCTATAAAAATGATTTAAATTCATCAAAGTTTTTCCATATAATTGTAAGTTAATACGAATATTGTATTTCAATCATGTTTTTATGCATATTGTAGATAAAGAATAAAAATTAAATTATTATTTAAATAATTTTTAAACAAATTAATAATTTGTTTATGAATTGTAATCTGAAATTATATAACATAAGGTTTAGTAAATTGCAAAATTAGGAATAAACTGCAACTTTCTAGGTGCATTCTGGAATAAGTTGGTAAATATTAACAATAATTTGTTTAAAAATTGTTTAAATAATAATTCATTTTTTTATTCTTTATCTGTAATCATATAGAGTTTAGTAAATTGCAAAATTATTAAAAAATTGCAACTTTCTAGGTGCATTTTGTGAAAAGTTGGTAAGTAACAGGAATAATTTGTTTAAACAAATGAAAAATTCATGCAACATCAAAATATATTGTATTTATTGATCTAAAACAACAATTTTACTGTAAAGCTTTGATGATTTTATTTTTTTCTTTGCAATGTACAAAATAAACACCCTAGCAATTTTTAGTAGTCTTGTACATACTTTTTTAATTGTTATAAATAAATAAGAAGAAATGAAAAAAAATTTTATTTTTTTTATTTTTTGAAAGTAGTGTTACGTTCGTAACTTCTTATTAATATTTATATTTTTACAATATATTATTACTTATGTATTTATTTTCTATATATTGTATTTGATCTATATTTTATTAATGCATGTATCTTATATTTAAATATTGTATTTTATCATTGACTGAATCCATTTCAAATCAGGCAGGTCGACTAACTTCAAGTTATAGATTTTGCTGTCGCTAAAATATGTTATTGTACATGAAAAATAAAGAGACACGTATTTTTTTATTTTTCAAAAAAGATAAATTTAAAGAAGTTACGCACATTTGAACTTTGAGCGGTAAAACTCGAATGAATAGTGCAAAAAAATTTTTTTTGCTTGTCATTTTTTTTCTTTTGAGTATAATTTAATTTTCTTTCTTGGGTCTTGTAGATGGTCTTGTTTTCTTCAAAATCCAGTTTGAAATTTGAAAAAATATTTAAAATTATAGAAATAGGGGATGATTTTCTGAAAATAAATAAGATCAATTTTCTCAAAAACACCACCTTTTCTTCTATCCAAATTTTTACTACAAGCTCTTAAAATAATTATGAACATTTCCTATGAATTTCAAGCGGGCTAAACCATTCTGGCAATCAGGAGAATTTTTTTTTTAAATATCTATTTTTGCAAATTTTTAAATTGTTAACGTTCACGCCAACAATGTTATAGCGATTCATTTGTTTTTAAAAATGCAAGTTAACAATTTGAAAATTTGCGAAAATAGATATTTCAAAAAAAAAATCTCCTGATTGCCAGAATGGTTTAGCCCGCTTGAAATTCATAGGAAATGTTCATAATTATTTTAAGAACTTGTAGTAAAAATTTGGATAGAAAAAGGTGGTGTTTTTGAGAAAATTGATCTTATTTATTTTCAGAAAATCATCCCCTATTTCTATAATTTTAAATATTTTTTCAAATTTCAAACTGGATTTTGAAGAAAACAAGACCATCTACAAGATCCAAGAAAGAAAATTAAATTATACTCAAAAGAAAAAAAATGACAAGCAAAAATTTTTTTTTCACTATTCATTAGAGTTTTACCACTCAAAGTTCAAATGTGCGTAACTTCTTTAAATTTGTCTTTTTTGAAAAATAAAAAAATACGTGTCTCTTTATTTTTCATGTACAATAACATATTTTAGCGACAGCAAAATCTATAACTTGAAGTTAGTCGACCTGCCTGATTTGAAATGGATTCAGTCCATTATATTATATTAAGTATTTGTAATTCTTAGGTTTTAAGTTTGCATTATATTCAGTAGATTTTCAAACAATATTGTAATTACATTATGTATTTCATAAAAACGAATCCAGGAAAGAATAATATATCAAAGTAATGTCAAAGGAATAACGATTAGGGAGAATCATATTAGTTACGCATGACTGCGGAGGATTCAAAACAAACATCGTGACCTCTAAAGAAGGAAATTTCCTATCGGCGTTGCGGAAGATTCAAACAAACGTTGTGACCTCTAAAGAAGAGAATTTCCTATCGGCGATGCGGAGAAGAAGAGAAAACAACACTTTCAATTTTTTTTTCAATTTTTTGTCACCATGCACGTGAAAAACTCTTGATTAAAAAAGAAAAAAACTTTGGAATAATTGAATAAACATTTTTGTTCACACAGTGAATGCAAACAATTTTGAAAAAATCGTTCAAAAATGTAATTACTAAAAGAAAAAGAAATGATGAAAAAATTACTAGAATTTGAAAAAATTGTAATTACTACTAAAAAAGAAAATCTAAATCCGGAAAGAACATTAATTTAAAAAAATTAAAATGTAGTTGCATTTTAATAGTGAATTTTTCAAGTTGCTTGCAAAAAAGTTGAGAAAATATAGGTAAAAATTTGTAATTACTAAAACAAAATTATAAATTTCTCGGGAAAGAAGAATACTTACAGTTGCTTATAGTCTCACTCTTTAACCGCAATCTCAAATCCCAAATTCCGTTTCACAAAAACACCCGTAAAATAAATTAATTATTCACATATATACATGGTAAAGAAAATAACTATACTAACGGAAATTGTTTCCCTAAAATGCGTTTCGAATTTTAAAAAAAACTGGCACTTTCCGATCAAACACTCCCGTCAAATTGAAAACACTATTGTTCACTTGAAGCAAAAATGTTTAAAATTGCAAAAAACATTAACTAAAATTATACTGCAACCACAATACACATAACCGCAATTAACACTCGTATAAAAAAACACTTTTAAAAAACGATAATTTTTTATATATTATTCTTTTCAAGAGAATATTTAAAACGCGTTTACGCGACCATTTACGAGCGCGGTTAAAACAAGACTGAATCTCTGAATCTGCAAACTGTCTCTCTCTCACCTCTGGTCTATTGCCGAGTGAGTGGTATGGAAGGAGTGGGGATGAATTCATGTAATGGCGTTGTAAGAAGAGGAGGACCCAAGGCGGGCCAATAAAATTCCCAAGCGTCTCTCTCTCTCTCTCTGTTGCGCGATTTGAAAAATGGAAACACATAAGGGCATTTCAGTAGAATGATAAACTTTTTAATAAGAATTAATTTAAAAAAATTTTTTTTTAAACATATTATTAAAAATCTCTTTGCGCATAAACATTTTTATTGTACAAATATGTGATTAAAGAAAAAGTTGTTTGTGAGAATAAAAGAAAATAAGCGGGAATAAAAGAAAATGAGAGAATCATAAAGAATAAGAGGGAATGGGAGACAATAAGAGAGAATAAAAAAAGAGAGAGAATGAGTGAAAATTAGTGAGAATAAAAGAGAATGAAAGAGAATAAGCAAGAATAAGAAAAAATGAGAGACAATAATACAAAATAAGATAGAATGAGAGAGAATTAGCAAGAATAAGAGAAAATAATACAAAATAAGATAGCATGAGAGAGAATAAGAGAAAATAAGAGAGAATGACAGAAAATAGCAAGAAAACAAATGTTATTCAAAATTGAGAAAGGTGTCAAGGGTTAAAATACTTACCCAAAAAAATTCCCGAGTAACGTGTCTGAAGGAATTTCAGTCGATTTTTCATTTTCCAACCCACCATAAATAAAACTGAATTTAAGTTAAAAATATATTAATTATAATAACGTAAATAAAATAACAGTTGACGGAAATTTGTTTCTCTAAGATGCGTTTCAAATTTAAAAGAGGCACTTCCCGATCCAACACTCCCGTAAAATTAAAAACACTATCATTCACATAAAGAAAAATTCTTTTAATATGAAATTATAACTCTTCAGATCTGAAAATACTACTTTTTAGATGTAAAATTATGACTTTTCAAATCTGAAAATACTACTTTTCAGATGTCAAATTATAACTTTTCAGATCTGCAAAGTAGTATTTTCAGATCTCAAAAGTTATATGTTCACATCTGAAAAACAGTATTTTCAGATCTAAAAAGTTATAACTTTTTGTAGAAACATTCATTTTAATGCTACCTATTGATCGCACACATTATTTTGAATAATAGTTCACACCTTATCTACACTCTGAGGGGTAATAATGGTCATTTTACAATTGAAACCCTGGTTAAAAATTTAAATTTATTAAAAATTATGAAAAATTTAAAAAACGAATTTCTTAAAATTCAACATTTTTTCTTGTCTGTTATTATGTTATTTAGCTTTATTATTTTTGTGCTTTTGAAAAATAATTTACTTATTTAATAGTCTCCAAGCATTGGTAAAAAATCTAAAATTATGGAAAATTAACAAAAATTCAAAAAACTGAATTTCTTAAAAGTCAAAATTTTTCCTTCCTTTTTATGGCATTTAGCTTCATTATTTTTGTGCTCTTCAAGAACACTTTACTTATTTAAAACTCTCCACCCTCTGGTTAAATATTTAAATTATCAAAAAATCGAAAACCTAATTTATTAAAATTCAATATTTTCTTTTTTGTTTTATGGCATTTAGCTTCATTATTTTTGGGCTTTTTAAATCCACTTTACTTCTTTAATAGTCTCGACCCTTTGGTAAAAAATCTAAAATTATCCATAATTCAAAAAACCGAATTTCTTAAAATTCAACATTTTTTCTTCACTTTTGTGGCAATTAGCTTCATTATTTTTGGGCTTTTTAAATCCACTTTACTTCTTTAATAGTCTCCACCCTTTGGTAAAAAATCTAAAATTATCCATAATTCAAAAACCGAATTTCTTAAAATTCAACATTTTTTCTTCTCTTTTGTGGCAATTAGCTTCATTATTTTTTGGCTCTTTAAAAACACTTTACTTATTTAATAGTCCCCACTTTTTGGTAAAAAATCTAAAATTGTCAGAAATTATCCAAAATTCAAAAAACCGAATTTCGTAAATTTCAACATTTTTCCTTCTTTCTTATGGCATTCAGCTTTATTATTTTTGTGCTCTTCAAAAACACTTTACTTATTTAGTAGTCTCCACCATTTAGTAAAAAATTCAAAATTATTAAAATTTATCATAATTTTGAAAAACCGATTTTTTAAAAATTTAACAATTTTTCTTCTCTTTTATAGCATTTAGCTACAATATTTTTTTGCTCTTCAAAAACACTTTACTTATTTAATAATTTTCACGCTTTGGTTAAAAATTTTAAATTATTAATAATTATCAGAAATTTGAAAAACCGATTTTTTTAAAATTTAACATTTCTTCTGTTTTATGACATCTAGCTTCAATATTTTTGAGCTCTTCAAAAACACTTTACTTATTTAATAGTCTTCAACCTTTGGTAAAAAATCTAAAATTATCCTAAATTAAAAACCGTATTTCTTAAAATTCAACATTTTATCTTCTCTTTTATGGCATTTAGCTACAATATTTTTGGGCATTTCAAAAACACTTTACTTATTTAATAGACTCCATCCTTTGGTAAAAAATCTAAAATTATAAAAATTTCCTTAAAAACACTTTAGGGGAGGGTCTTCAGTTGTGAGACACCTCCAGTTATGAGACAGTCAATTTTTTTTAACATGCAATATTAAAAAGCCGATTAGTTTATATAAATACATTTCTTTTTATATGAGCCAACTTTTTCGTGTGCGCCGAAGCGGATATATAAACTGTTTTTGTTAAATACCAACACTGTGTGTGATAACCCGAGTCGAAATTTAAAGTAGATTTAAGACCTAATAAGGAGTATTTAGTTTTGCTTTACTACTATTAAAACCTATAAATTCGACTTAAAGTCTTTTAAGTTGTTCTTAGATCGATTTTAGTAATCTTAGGTACTATGACAAAATTCTTTAAAAATCTGTAGGTTCGCCTTAGTACTTATTACATGGATTTTAATACTCTTAGACACCATGACTCCAAATTACAGTTGCTATAGTCCTAGTTAGGGCCTGCCAAGACCGATCTATTTAATGCCACATATACCAAAAATTGAAAGAAGTTCCCATTAACACCTTATAAGACCTTCTTGTTCAGCTTTGAAATATTTGTTTGCTTCATGTCGAACTTAGAAATATTTTCTATTTTTAAATTAGATGGCCAACAGTTCAAATAATTTTAAGAACAAATTTTGTAATACATACACTCCCGCTCAATAACTTTTGCCCACCCTACAGCGATTGAAGGCTTTACAAAAAGTTTTGTATTTTGTTTATTATTAAAGATAAAAAGCTCAAAAAGGTCTCTTTTTAAAGCTCTTTTTCCTGAGCTTTAACACTGTATAAAACAAAAATTAAATAATTAATTTGTTAATGTTTAAAAAATGTTATTGCAACATAAAATTTTTCGTTTTTTTTTTGTTTTTTTTAAAGTGATACAGTTTGATAGGAAATGGTCGCATTTTAATCCTACATATATTTTCTGAAAGCTAGTTTTATCACCTTTAAAATGCATTTTCTAAAAATTTTATACGATAATTTTTAAGAAAAATATGATTTTTTGTTTAAAAAAATAGCCATTTTTTTCAATTGTTAATAACTCAAAAACGGTTACTTTAGGAAAAAATTTTTAAGAACATAAATTATTCCTTTTTATGTGCAGAATTAGAAAAAAAATATTAAAATTTTTTTTTAAAAAAAATTTTTTTGACTTTTTTTGAAAAAAATTTTTTTTTCAATTATTTATAACTCAAAAACGGTTACTTTAGGAAAAAAAATTTTTAGAACATAAATTATTCCTTTTTATGTGCAGAATTAGAAAAAAAATATTAAAAATTTTTTTTTCCAAAAATTTTTTTTGAGTTTTTTTGAAAAAAATAATTTTTTCATTTTTTATATTTTTTAGTTTTAATTGTAGAAACTCGCTTTTTACACTTACTACAATGAAATGACGAAAAGTCTTTCACCAAATGATTTAGTAATAATTTTACTAACAAATAGTGAAATTTTACTAATTATTAGTAGATTTTTACTAATTGCTTAGTAGAATTCTACTAACAATTAGTAGAACTATTTTATTATTAGTCGATAAAACAATTTCACTAATTCATTTAGAGAAAAAGTGCCTTTCAATTAGTGGAATTCTACTAAAACATTAGTAAAATGTTACTAAAAATTAGTAATATTCTACTAATTGAAAAGGAGAAAAGTCTTTCATGAAAACTACTAAAAATTACTAAAATTTTACTATTTCTTAGTAGAATTCTACTAATTAAGATTTAGAGAGCAAGAACATATTTAGTTTTATGAATGAATGAATGTTTAGATAAAAATTAAGATGTTTACAGCAGATAATAAAAAATTAGATTTTAATGTTTATAATAATATTTAAAATTAATATAATAATATTAATATTATATTATGTTTATTATAATATAATATATTAAAATTATAATATAATAAGTATTATAGTAATAATATTAAATATTTATAATATTGCAATTTTTATATATATTTAAATTATAAATATATAGTAAAACTATATTCTTAGAAAAATTATTTTATGTACAGTAAAATATATTTTCATTCCTAAGCAAGAACCTTAATCAGAAATGGTTTTCCACCGTCTCTTTTGGACAGAAAGATTAGTACAAGATACTATAGAATAATGAATCCAATTTATACTTTTAAACGTTTTTCTAATAATGAACCGAAAAGTTTTGTTGTATTTCCATACATTCAGAATTTTGATTCAGCACTACACAGAATGTTTAATAGTAGAAGTTTTAATTTAGTTTTTTCAATAGATAAGACTTTGAAAAAGAATGTTTTTTTGAATAATCACAAAGATAAGGTTCCCTTTTTAAAAAGAAGCAATTGTATTTATGAGATTCCCTGTAAAAATTGTAATAGGTCTTATACGGGTCAAACATTGCAACATATTTGTAAAAGAATTGATCAGCATAAGAGATCTGAGAACAATAACTTGACAAATACAGGGTTATGTAATCATGCTACTAAATGCAGGCATAGTTTTGATTTTGATAAGACGAGAATTTTGGATTATGAGACTGTTTGTTTCAAGAGAAGATATATGGAGATGATTTATATTCAAAAAAATGTTGTTGATTTATTCTTTAATTTTTTAATTTTTAATTATTATTTTTTTATATGTAAATATGTATTATTTGTGCCAACAGGTTTTAAGCTTTTCTCATTGTTTCTTAACTATTAACTAATAACCTGATGAGGACATAAATATGTCGAAACATGTTGTTTAAATAAATTATGAACATCTAATGAAGTATATTTTATTCATAAGAAGACCTCGTTTAAAAAATATAATATGAACTATTATTGTATCGTCATGTATTCTTTAAAGCCTAAATAATAAATATAAATAAAGTTTGAAAATATTTCTGCGGTATAAGCTTTTAAAATATCCTATTGAATTAGGGATTTAGTAGTATATTTTAATTTCAACAATGATTCTACTAAATTTTTACTAGAATTACCTTTAATGACACTAAATTGTTACTGGAGCATATATGTGGTAAGATGAGAATAGATTCTTGATCAGGAGCGTAATCGTAAACAGGAGTTAAAGAAAGACAAACCTATGTTGATGTCCTTCTTTTACTCATTTTTAGGGTCAAGTCCCATGTGATTAGAAAGCTTAGTAAAACCGAAAGTAGAATTTTATGAGACTGAAAAGGATAGTACTATCTGACTATCTCTCTTGCACTAATGAAATTCTGTTTCCGGTTTTACTCTTTTTGCTTTATCATGGGACTTTACCCTTATGATTGCGATTCCAATTATATCATGTCCAAAAGGAAAATAAAGTTTTAAAAAGCGATTGAGAACTTGTCTCAGTATGAATTAGTAATAAAATATGAATATTTTAAATTCTTGTAGATGCTCAACATAAAGACAAAGCACATTCAGATCGAGAATAATCTCGAGAATATTCTCATGCTTGAGAGAGTTTCTCCGATCACTTAAACGATTTATAACTCTAAAAGATCTCTCACAAGTACAATTTGAAAGTTGTATAGAAATTCTAGAAAATAATAATTGAATAGAAAAGATAAATGTAATGGAACATTTTTTAGAATATCTATTCATTTTTTTAAGTAAACCAGAATATTCTTTAAGGTCATGGAAAAATTGAAAATTTTCTCTGCAAATCAGGGAAAAACAAAATTAACTTTTGTGGCAACCCTGACCATGGGCTATGGCAAATATATTTTAAAGCCAATAAAGTTCCCATACATTTCAATTGTAAATATTTGAAAACTGTCAACTAATAGAATATTTCAATTAAAAACATTTTTTTGAGCAAAAAAAAGTGATTCAACGTCTGCAGTGATAGTGAAGAAATCTTTAAAAATGGTATAGGTAAGCCAAGGAGTAAGGAAAAAAAGTATATTTAAGGGGGATGTAGAAATTGTGGCAATCCAAAGTTGCAACTCTGGTGACAAGTAAAGTAAAAAGAATATGTCTATTTAACTCGCTGGTCTGGGCGAATGAAAAAACTCCGATAGAGTTCCAGTTTCATAGCGTTAGTGGCGGTGAGAAAGCGGCGAGAATTTAATTAAGAATTTCCATGAACGCGAACGCCATATTGCCGTGGCACACACACGTCACCTCGTTCCCTTTCTATTTTTTCCTTAGTGCGGCCTTACTTCATTCTTTTCTCCTCATTTCTTTTCTCTTTTTTTATTCTCCTCTTTTTTAGGGTTCCGTACCCGGTAGGAACCCTATTGGAACGGTTACAAAAATGACCATGTACCCCCCCCTAGAACTCACAGTTTTACACCTAGAGAGCTAAAAATTGGTACACGTATGTATTTTCACGCGTAGATTACAGGAAAAATATAGCGAACGTTATTGGGATTGATCTTCATAGAGTTTTCGACGAAAAACATCAAATTTTGGCCATTTTTCGCAAAAAAAAGGCATGTACCCCCCCCCTAGCGCTCACAGTTTTTTACCTAGAAAGTTGAAAATTGGTATGCATATGTATTTTCAAAAATGGATTAAAGGAAAAATATAGCGAACACATTTAGTATTGATCTTCATTCTGTTTTTATCGAAAAAGTCAAAAATTTTGAAAATTTCGAAAAAAATGCATGTACCCCCCCCCTGGTGCCCACAGTTTTTTATCTGAAGAGCTGAAAATTGGCATACTTATTCGTTTTTACGCATAGATTACAGGAAAAATATAGCGGAAGTGATTAGAATTGATCTTCATGATGTTTTCATCGAAAAACTAAAATCTCCTTTTGAAAGCTCGAAAATTCTTTAACCCTTGCTGGTTCTCTCAATTCTTAATCTAGAGGACTGGCGTTATACATTTTTATTTATTTTTTCGTGTAGATTTCAAAAAACATACAGAAAAAATTATTGGAATTCATCTTCATATTTTTTTTTTGCGAAAAACTAAAAAAATTTTTCGTTTTAAAAAAAAAAGTGTGTACCCCCCCCTTGGTTTTCACAATTCTTGGCCTATTGGACTGCAGTTTTGCTTATTTTATGTATTTTCGTCAGTAGATTTCAGGAAAAATGTAGCGAACCTGATTGGATTTGATCTTCATATTTTTTTCATCGAAAAACTTAAAGTTTTTAAAAATTTCGTCAAAAAAGCGTTTATTTCACCCTAGCACTCACAGTTTTTTACCTAAAGAGCTGAAAATTGGTACACTTTTGTATTTTCACGTGTAGATTACAGGTAAAATATAGTGGAAATGATTAGAATTGATCTTCATTGCGTTTTGAGCGAAAACCTAAATTTTTTTTTCAATTTTCGATAATAATTATACCTGTGCTAGTTCTCTTAATTCTTAGTCTAGTGGACAGGCGTTATACATTTTTATTTATTTTTTCGTGTAGATTTCAACAAACATACAGAAAAAATTATCAGAGTTCATCTTCATATTTTTTTTTGTGAGAAACTAAAAATTTTTTTCGTTTTGGAAAAAAAAGTGTGTACCCTCCCCTTGGTTTTCACAATTCTTGGCCTATTGGACTACAGTTTTGCTTATATTATGTATTTTCATGTGTAGATTTCAGGAAAAAAAAACACCGAACATGATTGGATTTTATCTTCATATTTTTTTTAGCGAGAAACTCAAAGTTTTTAAAAATTTCGTCAAAAATGCGTGTTTTTTTCAGGGATGGCTTCGAAACTTTAGTTTCGTTTTAGTTTCGAAACGTGCAACAAAACTAAATGGTCGGTATATTTAGTTTTGGTGCTGGATACAAAACTAAATGGTCGGTATATTTAGTTTTGGTGCTGGATACAAAACTAAATGGTCGGTATATTTAGTTTTGGTGCTGGATACAAAACTAAATGGTCGGTATATTTAGTTTTGGTGCTGGATACAAAACTAAATGGTCGGTATATTTAGTTTTGGTGCTGGATACAAAACTAAATGGTCGGTATATTTAGTTTTGGTGCTGGATACAAAACTAAATGGTCGGTATATTTAGTTTTGATTCTGGCTACAAAACTAAATGGTCGGTATATTTAGTTTTGATTCTGGCTACAAAACTAAAAGGTCGGTATATTTAGTTTTGATTCTGGCTACAAAACTAAAAGGTCGGTATATTTAGTTTTGATTCTGGATACAAAACTAAAAGGTCCGTGTATTTAGTTTTGGTGTCAGATTCGAAACTAAAAGGTCGGTGTATTTAGTTTTGGTGCCAGATTCGAAACTAAACAAAATAGAAAAAACAATTTAGTTTCGTGTCTAGAAGAAAATTTAATTGAAATATAATCACAAAATATTAAATTATAAAATAAAAAAAAAAGTTATAAAAAAGATGATATACATATATATAATCAGGGTGGCCACATGGCAGGGAAATGTTAGGAAAAAAATGTTTTGTCAGGGACATGCGCAGTAGTGCAATTTAGTAGTTATTGCTGCGCAATAGTCTACTATTAAACTTGAACATGCACAGTAGTGTAATTTAGTACTTATTGCTGCGCAATAGTCTACTATTAAACTTGGACATGCGCAGTAGTGCAATTTAGTAGTTATTGCTGCGCAGTAGTCTACTATTAAACTTGGACATGCACAGTAGTGCAATTTAGTAGTTATTGCTGCGCAGTAGTCTACTATTAAACTTGGACATGCACAGTAGTGCAATTTAGTAGTTATTGCTGCGCAGTAGTCTACTATTAAACTTGGACATGCACAGTAGTGTAATTTAGTACTTATTGCTGCGCAATAGTCTACTATTAAACTTGGACATGCGCAGTAGTGCAATTTAGTAGTTATTGCTGCGCAGTAGTCTACTATTAAACTTGGACATGTACAGTATTGCAATTTAGTAGTTATTGCTGCGCAATAGTCTACCATTACACTTGGTCATGCGCAGTAGTGTAATTTAGTACTTATTGCTGCGCAATAGTCTACTATTAAACTTGGACATGCGCAGTAGTGCAATTTAGTAGTTATTGCTGCGCAGTAGTCTACTATTAAACTTGGACATGCACAGTAGTGCAGTTTAGTTGTTATTGCTGCGCAGTAGCAATTACATTACACTTGGACAAATTCTACAAGAAGTTAATTATTTAAATACAAAAGTAAATTATTTATTTAATAAGTGAATGATTCGTAAAATTGAATTCTTATAAAGAATTTTATCAACAAATACATACATATATAAATATTAACTATAATAATCGTCGTATTCTGTCCATTCTGTCCAGTCTGTCCTGGTCTGTCCAGTCTGTCCACACTTGAAGTTAGACTATTGTGCATGCTTTTGTTTTTTTGATATATTCTGATAAATAATATTATACGTCATTATTTTTTCACTAATTTTTTAATTTAATAATATTATATTTATTTCTCAAATAATTCAAAAATATTTTTATTAATTTAAAAAAATTATTAATGTTATTATATTATTCATTATTCCCTTTGTTTCTAAAAAATAAATCCTGCAAAATATTTTCTTTTTTTTTATATGAAAAACTTAATTACTTGACAAAATTTTGACTTCTTCCCTAACCCTAAAGAAAATTCTGATACACTCTAAAAATGATTAGACATTCAAAAAATGTTCTATTACATTTATTTACCAATTTCTGAAATTATTTAAAAACATCAATAACTTCTTTTCTAAATAAATTTTAATCATTATTATTTTCTCACAGGAATAAATTATTTTTAATAATTTTTGAAAAAAGTTCTTTGAGAATTTTAAAATCCATTTGTTTACAAATCAATTTTACGAAATTTAAATTATTCAGAAATTCTTCAATGAAATACGAATTAAAAAATAAACACTTCAAATAATTTCAGGATAAAATTCAATTAAACTTTTTTAATATAATTAATTCTACAGAATTGTTAGTTACAAGTATGAAAAATAAAAATTTTTAAAGAATTTGATTTGAAACCATTTTAAAATTTAATTATTTCTTAAAATTCATGCTATAATGCTTTTAATAATCAATTATTATGTAAAACTTTAACTGAAATTCATTTTAAAATAAATTTTTATTAGATAATTCAATAATTTAAGTGCAAAAATAAATAGTTTATATAATATTTAAAATTTCTTAAAATTGAAGTCTCATAAAGAATTTTATCAAACCATTTTTAAATCATTGATTTCTTTTAACGATTTTTCATAAAATTTTTAAGAACAATTACATTTTTCGATGAATTTGATTAACATTGTATTAAAAATAATTTAAACTCTGCCATGAGTTTTATTTATGAAAATAATTGAATTCCTAAAAGAAATTTTATTATTTATAAAAATAATTTAATTATTGCGAAGAAATTTATAAAAATATTGTAAATAATAGATTTCTTATTAAATTTTTTAAAAATAATTGACATTTTGACAAGAATATTAAAAAATTCTTGAACATAATTGAATTTCTGCGAAAAATTTTATTACTTTTGAAAACAATTGCATTTATGCAATGAGTTATAAATTTTTAAAAATTCAATTTATTATTGGGAGGCTTAAAAATGAATTTTGTGCAAAGTTAGCAAAGTAGTGATAAATTTTGTAAATTTAAATTTTTAACGAAATTTATTTTTCTTACTAAACGAAAAAGTAGACATAATTTGATAATTTCTATTTTATAATCATAATTTTTGCACAAAATTTTGTTTTTTTTAAATATTTGAATTCATTTTTGTGATTGCACATGTGTAATCCCGTTTTTATTGTTTATAGGCATTATTATTAATTATCTATTGATACTAAGAGAAATGAAACATTTATAGTTATAAAAAAGACGATAGATATAATATTATTTTTTCTGTTTTTTCTACGAACACACACACACACACAAACTTTCAACCTTTTCTCTCGCTCTCTACACACTCACACACATTCACTATTGATATTTTTTCTCCTTCTACATACTTATAGTCTTACATTATGCTCTCTCTCTCTCTCTCTCTCTCTCTCTCTCTCTCTCTCTCTCTCTCTCTCTCTCTCTCTCTCTCTCTCTCTCTCTCTCTCTCTCTCTCTCTCTCTCTCTCTCTCTCTCTCTCTCTCTCTCTCTCTCTCTCTCTCTCTCTCTCTCTCTCTCTCTCTCTCTCTCTCTCTCTCTCTCTCTCTCTCTCTCTCTCTCTCTCTCTCTCTCTCTCTCTCTCTCTCTCTCTCTCTCTCTTTCTCTCACTCTTTCTCTCTTTCTCACACACATCTAAACTCTTAGTCCTTTTTTTGCTTTCACCCATAGACATACTCCTAATTTTGTCTCTCTCATACTCACACTCCTTTTATTTATCTTTTCTTCCCAACACATATAAATAAACTCTCAGCATATTATCTGTCTTTTTCTCTTAAATAAATAATCTATATATATATATTTATAATGTCTATTTTTTATTACCAATTTCAGTAAAGTACAAAAATTATAATTATCAATTGACATTAATGACAATTAATTTTATTATTACAAAAATCTTAAAAATAACTTGATCACGTTGATAATTGTTTCAGGCATATTCGTTATCTGCATCTAAAATGTTTACATATTATATAATTTTATAAATTGGGAAAATTCAATGTAGGGTAGAGTGGGATAAAAAAGCCAAGGTGCAAAAAAGACATTTGGCTTTTATTTTGAAACTATTGAACTGTTTTACCAGTCATTTGGAATATAAGTTTAATTAAGTAAAACTCAACTTTTGATTCTAGTTTGGCTGTTGTATCGATAAAATTTTAGTTTTTATTGGAAAAATATAATATCACAAAATTTGATAACAAAATATTTTGACAAAATCACCAAACGACTTTTTTACCCCACCAGGTGGTTCAAAAATTCACGAAATACAAAAAATGTCCTACAAGGATTTTGAAGCTTAATAACTAAACTTTCAGTACCAATTGGAAATTAAAAAAAAAGAAATTTAAATTTCGATTTTATAGTGCAAAAAGTAAAAATGTGGCTTTTTACTCCACTCTACCCTAATCTTTTAAAAGCCTATTGAATTTAATTAAATGAAAAATATTTTTACCAAGTATGCCGTGAGCTAGTTCCGTCATTTTTTTTTTAATTGACTCTAATGGTGTTCTTTCGATGACAGCATTCGAATGATGATTTAACTCTTTCCACAGCGTATCAATTAAATTAATATTTTCCGTTAGACGTTTACTGTTAAACGCTATAACCAAAATTTCCTCATTGCTAGGTGGTCGCAATTTTTTCAAAATAAATTTTTGAATACAATGAAACAGGTAACCAGCCTCAAAAAGAATCAGGGCAAGAACATGGTATTTCTTTCTTTTTGACCATTCCTCCCATATAAATGTTAACAATTCATCGGATTCTGTAAAAAATAAAATGTTCAGAATTGATTAAAGCCATGCGGGAAATATTCCTCTGAAAAAGTGTTTTCCCGCGTGTCGTCTCACTTCTAAACAATTAGAGATATCTTTTTCGGATTTATCAGGATAATTAGTGGGATTCGTGCTGATTAAGAATATTCTCGAAGTTTGCAAGTAATTTTTGAAAAAAGTATTGAAAAAACAAAGTTAAAAAGTTGCATTTTTGTCGAAAGTGAGAGACAATATGGCGGCGAGCACACAGACAAGTGGATCTATGTGGCCGCGGCTGCTCTCTAAATCTGAATTAGCGAAATTCCACTAATTTCCCAGCGATAAGTATATCACTGATTCAATTAGCGTATATACGCTGTGAATTTGTGAAATTTCACTTATTAATTAGCGTATATACGCTAATTGAATCAGTGATATACTTATCGCTGGGAAATTAGTGGAATTTCGCTAATTCAGATTTTGAGAGTGAACTGACGAAAATGTCTCAAACTCAAATTACTCCACTTTCAATCGTTAATAAAATAATTTCCTCGCAAAATTATTGCAAAAACGGAGAAGGGCGCACCTCAAAGAGTCTTCCTCTATCACCCCTCCAAATATGAACCCGAAATATTTTATCCTCTCAAAATGAGAGCGCGATACCAAACCGTTAAAAACCCCCTTTTCCGAATGTTTAAATCATTTTTTCAATAATTATTTACCAAAATTTTGCAAAATTCCGAGAGGGGCGCGGTTCCCAGAGCGTTTCTCTTTATTTTCCAAAAAACCCCGACACAAAATATTCTTTTCTTTTTAAATGAGAGCGCGATCACGAATCTATTTTTTCTCCCACATGCCCTTAATAATAATTTACAATTAAAATTTTTTTATTTTAATCATTTTATTTACCGTCAATGACTTTGCAGGGACATTGGTTAATGTACAGATATTCTGATTCCTTCGCGGATAACACATCAATGATGTATTCGGATCTGCATTTTTCGTCTGTAAATATTAAATTTTAATTAGAATTATTACCGTCCAACAAAATATTTTAAAAACAATGAATTTTAGGAATATGAAGGCTTTTTAATCATCTACTGAATTTTCTATTCACCACTTTTTATAATTTTCTACTATTTGGATAATTTACTTAGATAAAATTGACAAAATTCTTGGCAATACAATATACAATTAATAAATTAATATTATTTATATAATTATTATTATATAAATAATAAATATTTCTAATTGACGAGATAACTTTATAATAATAATAAATAAATTCAAATGATGATTTTATCTTTTTCATATTAATTTAAGTTTGAAAAAATTCAACAAAAAATATATTCTAAAACCGTAACGCACAAAATAAATCGAGAAAAATCATTTTTTGGTGAAAAAAATAGTTAACAATTTTTCTTTTAATTTCTTTTTTTATTAATATTTGTTGATGTTAAAATTATCAATATTGAATGAAATAATTTTCATACTTGATTCAAATAATTATTTATTACATTAAAATATTCGATTTATTTGATTAAAATAATTTGAATTTGATTTAAATAAATAGTTATTTAATACGATTAAATAAAATATTCGGGTCAAATAAATATATATTTGAGTTGAATATATTTTGAATTTGATTCAAATAATCATTTATTAGATTCAAATATTCTATTTATTTGATTTGAATTAGTTGTATTTGATTCAAATAAACAATTATTTGGTGCGATAATATAAAATATTTAGTTCAAATATTTATGTATTTGGTTCAAATACACATTTATTGGATTACAAC
This sequence comes from Leptopilina syphax, assembly GCA_032872505.1. NCBI lineage: Eukaryota > Metazoa > Arthropoda > Insecta > Hymenoptera > Figitidae > Leptopilina > Leptopilina syphax. Next base: position 47,825,290 of record CM065473.1, on the reverse strand, counting down.
CAAATAAATAATTTATTTGATTCAAATAATTTTTTTTTCAGTGTATTATTTTAAAAAATTTTATTTTACGTACCACTAGCGTTTTCCCATAAGTCGTATGCCTTTAGGAAATTTTCATTGAAAATTTTTGCTCCTATATAATCCATATTGCAACTGAAAATAGCAAATAAAATAAATATTCACATATTTTGTTGAAGAATTTCAATTATACATGCAATTTAATTATTAAACACACTTTTCTAAATAACAATATTAATGTTTTAAATATCTGAAGAAAATAACAGTATATCAATGTGTATATCTATAAGTAAATAAAAATTAAAAAAAACTCTTACCTTAAAAATTTATAATAAATATTTTTACACTTTTACAAAAAAAAATTTTAATTTCTTTTTCAAAAAGTGAAAAAATTTGATGTAATGTTCTTCACAGTAGAAGTATTAATGTGTTCTTCCTCAATCCCTTATTTATGAGATTGTCCTCCTAATGCGCAGGTACACAACGCGACGAATGAATTTGTTTTTCACTTTGTAGCATCTACACTTTCTTCCGCGAATTGATAAAATAATCAATAATTGTTGTTTTCTTTTAATTATCAAGAAAATTTTCTCATATTTTTTTCTATTAAATTTATTTCCTTTATCTTATGTATAATAATTTAAACATCATCTAAGTATTACATAAGATTTTTATTTAAATATTAATATAAAATATACCTATTATTTTTTCATAATTATAAATACACTGAAAAAAAATTTAATTGATTTATATAACCGATTAATTGAATATTATTAATTAAATATTTAATTGAGTCAATTAAATAGATCCATTCATATTTGTTTCAAATACTGAAATTATTGGTTCAAAATTTCAAATACCATTTAATTGATTCTAATAAATATTATTTGATTCAAGTAAATATTTAATTTATAATAGTCAATTAAATGGATATTTGAATCAATTAAATTTTTTTCAGTGTACTAATTTCGTTCTTCAATTTCATTCTTCTTCTTCTTCCCCCCCCCCTCTCTCATACACACTCTTACACTTTTCTCTTTTTTATACACATAAACTCTTACCTTTTTTTAGAAACACACAAATATACGTAAACTTTTAGTATAATTTATTTTCCTAAACACACATGCACACACTAATTTTAAATTTTGTCTCTTTCATTCATACTTACATACAGTAGCACTTATTCTCTTTTTTCACTCGGAGTGATCGTCTTCTTCATGTTTTGTAATAATTTAAATTGCCATAAAATTTTTTAAAATAAGTTAATTATTTACATATATCCTAAAAAAAATCCTTGGCAAGAATTCAATTATTTTTACAAGAAGTACAATTTCACAAAAAAATTCAATTATTTAAAAAAAATGTAATAAAATTTGTTGCAATAATTTAATTATTTTTATAAATAATAATAAATCGATTATTCGTTTATTCATTTTTAAATCAACTTCTATTAAAAAATTCTAAAAAAATTCAATTATTCAAATTAAAAAATAAACAATTTATTGAATAATTGAATGTTTGTTAATTATTGAATTCTCATAAAGAATTTTATCAATAAAATTTTAAATAATTGAAATCGTTTGACAAATTTTAATAAAATTTTTAAGAATATTTACATTTATCGAGGAATTTGATAAAAATATTGTATAAAAAATAATTCATAAAAATAATAATTAAATAAATAATTAAAATTTTCATAAAATAATTGAATGTCGGAAAAAAATTTTATTATTTATATAAACAATTGAATTCTTACAACGAATTTTATTCAAGTTTATAAAAATAATTGAATTCCTGTGAAAATTTTATTACTTATGAAAATAATGGAATTATTTTTAATTGATTTATTAAAAATTGAATAATTGAATTCCTATGAAATTTTCACAAGAATTTTATTAAAATTCTTAAATATAATTTCGATGAAGAATTTTATTATTTATAAAGATAATTAAAATTTTGAAAATATTTCTTTTTTAATTTTTGAACATAATTAAATTTCTGCGAAGAATTTTATTATTTTGAAAATAATTTAATTCTTCCGACGAATTTTATTCAAGTTTATATAAATAATTGAATTCTTACAACGAATTTTATTCAAATTTATAAAAGTAATTGAATTTCGGTGAAGAATTTTATTATTTATAAAAATAATTGAATTCATGAAAATATTTTATAAAAATTTTTTTATATAATTGATATTTTTCGAAAAATTTTATGAAATTTTGTATTTTAAATAATTGAATTCCTGTGAAAATTTTATGAATTATGAAAATAATTTAATTATTTCAAAGAAATTTATTAAATATTGAATAATTGAATTCTTGTGGAATTTTGACAAGAATTTTATTAAAATTTTTAAAAATAATTTAATTTCGTTGAAGAATTTTATTATTTATAAAGATAATTGAAATTTTGACGAGATTTTTTTTTTAATTTTTGAATATAATTGAAATTTTGCGAAGAATTTTTGCAACTTTTGAAAATAATTGAATTTCTGTATTTATTTGTAACTTTTCCAAAATCCAATTTTTTTAGTATATTTTTAACTGATATTCTTTTATTAATCTAGTACTTTTTGTATTAAAATTCGAGGTAATTTCATAATTTACGAGGCAAAAAGGAAAAAAATTCAGAGTTTTCTCATGAATTTTAAAAATTCAATTTTTTCCAATACTTTTAGTATAAATCCCTGACTTTTCCCTGACTTCCCTGACCAATTTTACTTTCCCTGACTTTTCCCTGACTTCCCTGACCTGTGGCAACCCTGATATATATATATATATATATATCACGCTTCGAACTCTTCTACTAAAGCCTACTATTTACAATTTTTTTATAATTATGAACTATTTCGATACTTTTTTTAAATTTATGAGACTAAAAGATACTTTTTTCTTATTCTTAAAATTCGCACAACTTCAAATCCGTTAAGAGTTAAAAACTCAAATGACTATTTTTCACCATGGCTTTTTAATCTCACTTTTTCTTCTAAATCCATTTTTCCTTTTCTATTCGTATTCATTCAGATTTTGTATTACTGTTAAATTGAATCTTAACAAATTATTTCTTTATTAAAATTTTTTTCCTTATTCAGAATTATTATTTTACTGTATGTATAACATAAAATTTTATTCTTTGCATATGAACTGATTAATAAATAGTTCTCTTTATGTTTCTGTTTCTTCAATGAGAATGCAAAATGTTCAAGGATAAAACATCTGTGATAACAACTTCTTATTAAAAGTTTTTAAATTGTTTTTAAAATTGTCTTGAAATCCTTTTCTCCTTCTCCGTTTCTATTTTTTGTTTTTGACCATTCCTTTCCTTTTTCTCTTTTCAGATACTTATCTTTCTTCTTTTCATGATTATTTAAAAATTAATTTTTATATCTCATCTTATTGCATGCATTATTTTGTACTATTCTTTGTTCCTCTTTCAAACAGAACAAACATTCTGCGACATTTAAAAGTCATTTAAAAAAAGTTCACGCGAAAGTGTTTACTGAAGTCATTTACGATGAGGCAAGAAAAAAGAAAAATAAAAATGACGGTTCAACGAATGATTCCGGGAAAAGGTACTTCGCAATGACACCAGAAAAATTAAAATCTGCGTGTGTCAAACTAGTTACGGAAAATGGTCGGCCTTTTTCATTGATGGAGGATAGTGGTTTTCGAGAAATCATCGACCCTTACCTTGAGGGATTCAGAAAAGATGATAAAATAACTATATCGCGAAAAAGCATTATCGATTTGACAAAAATGTCAGCGCGTGATATCAAAGACAAAATTGCTGCAGAGGTAAAAAATGTAAGTTAGTTAACGGTTCAGGTCGATGGATCATTGAATTTGGGATTCGTAATAATATATAGTAAGAAAAGCTATCAGTCAGTCATAGGATAGTATGGGAATCGCATAAGTCTGTCTCACTCCCACTCATGGGATATGACTGACGTGGTAGGATTTTGTATGTATTTTTTTTTATTTATTATTTATTATTAATTTAATTAAATAATTTTAATTTAATTAATTAATTAATTAATTAATTAATTAAATTAAAATTATTTAATTAAATTAATAATAAATAATAAATAAAAAAAATACATACAAAATTAATTAAAAATTAATTAATTAAATTAATTAATTTAATTAATTAATTAATTAATTAATTAATTAATTTAATTAATTAATTTTATTTAATTTTTTTTTATTTATTATTTATTATTTATTTTATTTTTTTTATTTTTTATTTATTTATTTATTTTTTTTTTTATTTTTTTTTTATTTTTTTTTATTTATTTATTTTTTTTTTTAATTTTTTTTTTGTATTTTATGTTTTTGTACTGTATGTTGTTTGGTTGAAGTAATTTATTATTATATTTAAGTCCATTTAAAATGTTCCAAAATATAAGTGAATTTTTCATCTTTTCTCTCAACTTTTTCATGATTATTAGACATATTCTTCACCAGTGCTACTAAAAAAAATTTTTTTAATTATGTTTTAATAAAAGAAAAAAAAATTTTTAACTAGAGAATTGTAAATTAATTAAATTTAATAATAATCAAAAATGTAAGTCTGTATTAGTTTTTGTGTATTAATAATTATTCCATATATATTTATATACATATCACATTCTTTTATAGGGGAGAGGGCCCCAAGGTGGTCAGGGCCCTAAGGTGGTTACCCTAAGAAAATTTTTGTATATTAGTTAGTATCTTCAAATGTTTTTTGTTATTGTTATTATTTGAGAAGACAAATATTTTAGTAAAGTTTTGAGATAAATAGTCGTATGAGTCTCTTTGTAGCGTGAACGTCGTAAAATTTTTGTTTTTAAATGATCGAGAAATTTTTTTATCAGGGTGTTGAAATCATCGAAATTAACCATTTTAAATTAGTAAAAATCGTTATAATTATCTTTATATATCGTACAATAATATTCCAAATGAATATAATTAATATTGTGCTTTAAAAAATTTTTTCATTAACGTTTAAAAAATTGTTTCTTGGCCCTAAAATGGACACTTTTTTGGTCCCAAGGTGGTCGCTTTTGATTTTTTATGAAATTGTGTTTATACGCTATATTTATCAACATTTATCACTGTGAATGTGAATTTTATCAATTTTTAAGTTTTATGATGAATAATAATGAAATAGAATTATTTTCAAAATTTTACCTGTTTAATACATACACAAAAAGTATCATTTTTGACAAAAGGACAAAGTGCAAAAAAATATGTAATATGTTTCTGTGATCCTGAAAAACAATTAATATTAAATAAACAACTTAGTAATACGTTTATTACATTTTTTTAAAACTTTTTTAGTGAATTTTTGTTTGGTGACCACCTTGGGGCCTCTTTTTTGAAAGTCGAATTTTCAACTTGTTTTAAAAAGTGCCATAACTTTTTTTTTACTAATGAAATGAAAAAAACTTTATGATAGGAAGTTAGGTAATAAGATAAAGTTTCAAACGTCGTATTATTGACCTTTATATATAATTCCATTTGAAATCTACAGTCGTTCAAAAGATGGGTGACCATCTTAGGGCCCTCTCCCCTATTAATTATAATAGAGTTATTGTACATTACATAATTTGAATGAGTTAATTATTTTTATAAAATTAATTAATTAATTAATTAATTAATTATAGTTAATTATTTTTTCATAAAAAAAATATTTTTCTAGAAAATAGAAATATAATATTTTCTGATATTTGCATTCTTTTTTACATGAAATTTACAATAAACAAACTTCAAATTAAAATTTTACAGTTCTGAGAGACACTGAAATTTAATAATTAAAGATTATCCAATAAATTACTTGAATAGACTAATTATACTTTTATTTTAATAGTAATTCTTAAAAAAACTGTTATCCTACAAACTACAAATTATATATTTTCTGACATTAGCATTTTTTTCTATCTGAAATTTACACTAAACGATATTCTAATTAAATGTCTACATTACTGAGAGACACTGAAATTTAAGAATTAAAGATTATTCAATAAATTACTTGATTGTACTAATTATTTTTAATGTAATAGTGATTCATAAAAAAATGCTTTCCTAGAAAATATAAATTAAATATTTTATAATATTAGCATTTTTTCTAAATGAAATTTAAAGAAATCGAAATTCCAATTAAATGTTTCCAATACTAAGAATACTATTATTTTCGCAGATTCCCCTTTTAAGTATGAAAATTGATATCGCTACTCGGCATAATCAATCCTTCCTGGGGTTGAACATCCAATTCGTTCATGAAGGATGTTTAAAATTGAGGACATTGGCTGTGAAAGAGCTGAAGGTAGCTCATACAGCCATCAATTTGCGAGAAATCGTTTTAGAGATTCTTAATGAATATAATATTGGAATAAATAGGATCTATTCTTGCACTACGGATAATGGGTCAAATGTCATAAAAATGACGAAGTTACTGCAGGCTGAACAATCCGATTTTTTCCAAACTGAGGAAAACGAAGAGGATGTTGTAGGTCCAGAGAATGCGGAAAAAAATGCTGCCGATGATGATGATGAGGATGATGACGACGATGAAGAAGAAGACGACGCAATCTTAGATGAAAATTCACTTCTAGAAGAGGAAATTCATAATGCAGAAGTAGACGATTCTCTTCAAACTTTGTCAATTATTTTGACAATGGTAAAATGCGGAGTGCACACTCTTCAATTAGCAGTGAATGGAGTTTTAAAGGATTCTCACATTCTTGGAACAGTCGGAAAGGTTAGAAAATGTGAAATTTTATTGAAATTTTCATTTTTATTGCATACGAACTGGAAATTTTTTCACCAAATTAATAAAAGTTATATTATTTTAATTTGTTTCTAAAAAAGCACTTTTTACTTCAATTTTTAAATATATTTATACTGTTCTTCAAATTTAAATTAATTAAAAATATTTAATTTAAGATTAGAAAATCAATCACTGATTCAAATAAAGTATGCAAATAAATTTTTAAAAAATTATCGAATTACAATAAAAATTTTTTGAAATTGAATTGAAAATAATTAAATTTGTTAAATAATTTCAAAAGAAACTTTTAACAAATAGAATTTTCAAAGTATTTTAATTTAATAATTGATAAATAATTAAATTTTATAAAGATTCACATTCTAATGTATTTATGTTTCTTAATGCGAAGATTATTTATTAAAATTTTTATTAGTTAATTTAAAAAAGATACAAACTTAAAGTTTTTTTTTGAAAATTCTAAAAAATAAGATTTGCAATTTTTCAATTCTATTGTTTCAAGATGATTGAATTTTTATAAACAAATAATTTTGGAAATTTTTGACTTTATTGAAATTTGTTTACATTTTATTGAAAATAGTTTTATTGAAAATAGTTTAATTATTTTAATGAATTTTAATTAAATTGTTCGAAAATAATCAAGGGAAATTAGTAACTATATCATTTGTTTTCAAATAATTTATTTTTTTAAATCTTATTATTTTAGGCGAGAAGTGTCGTCAAAACTTTGCGGAACAATACCGGTCTTCTAGCAAAGTACGAAATAAAGCAGCCAGTTTTAGATGTTCCAACTAGATGGAACTCCACTGCTGATATGTTGTCGTCTCTTCTTTCGGCAAAAAACGCTGTGCAAAAAATTTGCAAAAGAAAAACCCAAGCTGAAATTAACCGAAACCGAGTGGAGAACTATCGAAGATTGCCTTAGTGCATTATTACCGTGCAAAAAGGCCACACTGAAGATGCAGAGCGAAAATCTCTTTCCCGGAGACTTCTTCGGAATCTGGAGGGAGTGCAAACTTTTGACTGCTGAAATAAAAAATAATGTAGCATCTAAACTCCTAAAGCAAATTAAGGAAAGAGAGAAAGAGCTATTAAAAAATGAGGCTCTAATTGCCTCCATGTTTCTGGACCCGCGTTATTTACCGTTCCTAGAGGAAGAAGACTGCAGAATGGCGAAACAAATTCTACTGAAAATTTGGGATGTGGTGGAATCAATCGAATTAAATAAGACTCCGATCACTGAAAGTTCAAGAAAGGAAACTACTGCTGTAGCAGAAGAGGTAGAAAACAATTCGTAATAATATCTTTGCTATACAGTCAAACATCGTTCCTCGACGAATTTCCTTGTTTTAAATTCCTAAACGTATTTTCGTAACAACTATTTTTCCTAATAGTTACTTTTTCCTAAAACTATTTTCCGAATTCATTTTCCTAACTCAATTTTCTTAAAGCCTTTTTTGTCTATACGTTAAAACTACTTTTTGCAAGAGAGAAGTAATTTATTAATGTTCTTTTTCATTTAAGTAAATACATAACTGAAAAAATAGCTTGTCTGACAAAAAAAATCTGTTCTACTTTAAAAAAAAACAATTTTTTTCTAATACGTAAAAACAAACTTTTTGACGGAAAAAAATAATTTCTATTAATTTTGTTAAAAACAAATTCATAACTGGAAAATTACAAATAAGAATTATTAAAAATTTGAACTAATTAGAATAAAAGTGATACGAAATTTATAAAAATTAATTTTTGAATAATAAATAATGTAATAAAAATAAATAATATTTCTTTTTTTCGAAAATAAATTTAAAAAAACCGTATTTTTCATTAATATCAATTAGTTTTTTTTACTATTATTCATAAGCAAATTTTTCTATATTTTAGAATGTTAAATTAATATTACTAATATTATTATAGATTGAATTTTAAAAAAATTTCAAATTGAAGTTTTAGAAAAGTTAAATTTTAAAAGATTTTAATTAAAAATTCTGAATAAATTAGTTTTTAAAAATATTTTTATTCACATTTTTTCAAATTAGTTATGTTTTTAAATATGTAATATTTAATTGAAAAATTTTCAAATTATTCAAAATTTCATGAAATTGTCTTGTAAACAAGTGGATTTTAGAAATATTTTAGTTATTTCTAGAATATAATTTAATTGAAATTTTAAATAATTTTTAATAAATTACAGTAGTAATTCTTAAAAATTATTCAAATTTAAAGGATTTGAAATTTGAATACCTACTATATGGAAAAATAATGGATAATAATTAAATATTTATTTCAAAAAATCTATTTAAGTTCAAAATTATTTTTAGAGTAAACTAAAATATTTTTAGGGTTTGAAAAAAAGTCAAAGTTTTGTCTAAAAATTAGGAAATTCTTTCAATCTTTCATGGAATAATTTATTTTCAGAGTTATTATTTATGACCGGGAAAAATAATTTATGACCGGGAATGGACCGGGAAATGACCGTGAAGTTTTTTTTACAAAAAAAGTGGCCACCCTGTAACTACTTTTCGCCGGGGAAAAATAGTCTCTAAATTTTTTTATTTAACAAAACAAATACGTAACAGAATAATAATTCGATTAAATTATGACGATGATGATTACAAAACCAGGGTCCATTATTGTTCTTCAAATTTTAATAATTATTTTTCAATTTTTCAATTACTTCCACTTCATTTTTTAATTGCAATTATTAGGAAATTAGAAAAATATAGTTTCTTTAGGAATTTGCATATTTTAGAAAATAAATAATATCTGTTTTTTAGTTATTGGTCGACAACAATGAAACAAATATTATTGATCAGGAGAGGAGAAAGAGGGACGCAGAAAGACAAAAACGTTTCGCAAATGTTTCTAGTTTAAACAAACTATTGGACGATTTCGAAAAAATCCCTGCTTCAGATGGAAACTTGGACCTCCTTCAATATTGGGAATGTCACAAAGCAATGTCGCCAGAATTATATAAATTGGCTTGTATTGTTCACGCTGCACCTATGACGCAAGTCAGTGTAGAAAGGTTGTTCTCAGGGATGAGGTTTATTTTCTCTACCCTGAGAGCAAACCTGAAGCCAGACATGCTGGACGACATTTTGATTGTAAGAACAAATGCAAATTTTATCACTAAAAATACTCCTGATAAAAAAACTAAAAAACAAAAAACTGTCGTTGATACAGAAACAGCAGGAGAGTCTAGCATCAATTCAGAGCACAATAATTCTTTAAATAGTAATAGTTCAGAAAGCAACACTGAATTGATGCAAGACGAAAGAATGGATACTGACAGTCCTGACACCATTTCTATATAAAATAAAATTGTTTGTAAAATACTTTGATCCGCTATGATTTTCTTTTACAACATTTGATGTAAAATATTATGTATGATTAATATTATACTGTCATTAAAATAAATTTATAATAAAACTTGAAACCTATAACTTAATTGTGTGTGTGAAAAAAAGTAAGAGCATATGTGTACTAAAAAGAATTTATTTTTTAGAATTCTTAAGAATATTCTGAATTTTTGATTTCTCTTTTATTTGCCTTATAAATTATAAAACTACTACGAATTCTAATACAAAACTTAATCACTTGAAGCTCAATAAATAACAACATTTTTCATAGAAATTAAATTATTTTTAGGAATTTTTAAAAACCTATTTCCAAAGTCAATTATTTCCAAAAGAAAGAAAATTCTTCGAAGTAATTCAATTATTTTTTTAAATTTTAATTAACATTTCCTCAAGAATTCAATTATCTTTATACATGTCAAAATTTTTCTACAAAAATTCAATTATTTTCAAACTTTCAAATGAACGAAATTAATTTATTTCTTTGTCAAATTACATTTTTATTGCAATTATTCTGCGTCACTGTCGAAAAAATTTACTATTGAGTTTCTAAACATAAAATTTCAGTTTTTAAATTTTTTTGTTATTCGCAAATTTATAAAAATAACTTAATAAAAAATATTTCGTTCATTTGAACGTTCAAAACTTTTTGAATCATTGTTATTTAAACAAAATTTAATGAAATTCTTTGCATAGATTCAATTATTTTAAAAAATTTTAATAAAATTCTTTAAAAAGTTTGCAATTATTTTCAAAAATAGTTACAAAACTTTTAGTATAATAAATTTTAATAAAATTTAATTAAATTCCTTAGAAGAAATTAATTATTTTAAAAAATTGTTAAGGGCAATTGAACCATTATGTAAAGCATGTTGTTTAAAATCATGACATTATATTAATTAAAATGTCCTTAATAAAAAAAAAAATTTTACTAGCTCTTTCTTTTTTTAATTTATTCTGAAATAACTAGACTACTATAACTAATAAATTCTAACTATAACTAGACTAAAAAAAAATTAAGCAACATTATAAAAAGATTAAGTTCAATTTACAGGGTGGCCACCGGACCTTGAAACCTTGAAATGGACGTGAATTTTGTCAAACCTTGAAAAAAACGTGAATTGGACGTGAATTTTTTTAAAAACCTTGAATTTTAGTATTATATATTATTAAAACTAAAAAAAAATTTTTTTGACTATTTTCAAAGGAGGATGTTAAAAAAGGGTCGATTTTTGCCCCGAACCGAGAAGTAAATTTCAAGTGAATCCTTATACATTTTGAGCCCAGGAATCGAGTAGTAACCTTCATTTCCCTCCATACCCTCGGGAAAGTGGTGAAAATGAGGAAAAACCATGAAAAGTCCGAAAAATAAGAATTAAGTTGGAATAAGAGCAAAAGGGATAAAAACATCATAAAATATTTTTAAATATTTTCTGGTCCACAAATAACTGCCACATGCTTGGTTACTGTCGGAAAAGTCGGAAAATTTATGAAAATCCCTTGAAAAATGTAAAAAATTCTTTTTAAGTGGTCAGAATCGGTTTACAGTAGAGTAAGGTTAATTTAGATTAATTCCAAAACAATTTTATATCTACAATGATATCAAGACTTTTCTCTGATGTCCGAAGAATGTGTGTGAAAATCTCGGAAAACTCAGGAAAATTCAAAATAATAAAAATAATCTATTTACGTTGTTTCAGAACTGTCAGAAGTAATTCAAATTCATTTCTAAATTATTTTTTGGACTAGGAATAACTGTTGTGAGTTTTAATATTGACGAAAAAGTCGGAAAATATATGGAAAAAATTATGAAAATTGTAACAAATTGAGCTTCGGCAGTCAGAATGACCTTAGAGTTGAATAAAGTTTTCTATTTCAGTTTTTTCTTCAAAGTTTTTTCTAAATTATTTCTTGGACTAGAAATAACTGTTGTTGGTTTTTTTACTGACGGGAAAGTCGGAAAATCTATGGAAGCTTTGGCAGTCAGAATGAACTTAGAGTTGAATAAAGTTTTCTTCTTTCAGTTTTTTCTTCAAATTTTTTTTCGAAATTATTTCTTGGACTAGAAATAACTGTTGTTGGTTGTTTTACTGACGAAAAAGTCGGAAAATCTATAAATAAAATAAAACAAAAAAACTGTAACCAAAAATTAAGCTTTGGTAGTCAAAAACAGTTTAGGGTTGAACAAAGTTAAATGAATTTAGTTCTAAAATGATTTTAGATCTACCATCATATCTAGATTTTTCTTTAATATCGGAAAATGTGTGAAAAATCGCAGATTATGTATTGATGTTATTTCAGAAATGACAAATTTTATTCAAATTCATTTCCAAATTATTTTTTTGTCCCGGAACTGTTGTAGGTTTCAATTCAATACAAAATTTTGACTTTTCCTGAGTTTTCCGAGATTTTCACACATTCTTCGGACATCAGAGAAAAGTCTAGATATCATTGTAGATATAAAATTGTTTTTGAATTAATATAAATTATCTTTACTCTACTCTAAACCGATTCTGACCACTTAAAAAGAATTTGTTACATTTTTTAAAGGATTTTCATACATTTTCCGACTTTTCCGACAGCAAGCAAGCATGTGGCAGTTATTTGTAGACCAGAAAATATTTTAAAATATTTTATGATATGTTTTTATCACTTTTGCACTTATTCCAACTTAATTCTTATTTTTCGGACTTTTCATGGTTTTTCCTCATTTTCACCACTTTCCCGAGGGTATGGAGGGAAATGAAGGTTACTACTCGATTCCTGGGCTCAAAATGTATAAGGATTCACTTGAAATTTACTTCTCGGTTCGGGGCAAAAATCGACCCTTTTTTAACATCCTCCTTTTATTTTTTGAAAAAATTAAAATTTCTCAGGGTTGCCACAGGTCAGAGAAATCAGGGAATTCAGGGAAAGTAAAATTAGTCTGGGAAAGTCAGGGATTTTTATTTAAGTGTGATTTTTCTGAAAGTGCTACTTTTGATATTCGATTTTTCAATTAATTTTTTTTAAATTATATGGTTTTTTCTATTGAAACTACTTTATTTCATACTCAAGAGTAAGAATTTAAGTTGCGCAAAATTAATTTGAAAATATTAAAGTCTTTCTTCTTTGAATTTTACTCGGGCCGATATGTAAAATTAGAATATTTATAAAAGCAATAATATTCCTCCTTTCTATAAATAATATACATGGAAAAATTAAACATCAGATCTTTAACTTTATTTTAATGTGCATTAAAATTTTGTTTAGAATATTTTTAATGTATAAAAACATCATTAATCATCATGATGTAATTTTAACTTAAATTGAAGACAAAATTTAAACATTTTTATCACATAAAAAACGGAGGTCCGAAAATTTTTAAAATGTATATAATGATAGAAAAAACATTGTATTTTCTGGCACTATTTTTAACAAATTTCTAAGAATTTGAAAAAAAACCATAAAAATTTAGTTTCCTTATGGAAGTCCTATTGGAGAAATGTAAAAAAGACTTTGGAGATGAAAGTATTTTAGTTATTGCATAAATTCAGTTGAATAAAATTGATTAGTTTTTTTTAATGATAAGTAAGTGTTAAATTTTTACTATGAAAATGGTTAATAATATTATATTGGAGAGTAGATTTTATAAAATTAATCGAGATATAAAAAATGTCACTTTCAGAAGAATCAGTCATAATTAGAACGTTCAAGTCATGTCTAAATTAAATCATTTTTATCTTTAAACTTTGTTCAAAATCTTGAACAAAAAACAACTAGTAACAAAAAAATTTTTACAATCGTAATAAGATATAAATACCTTTTTTTAGAACAATCTTAACAACATTTTTCACAGTTTTAGTCAATAATTAAAAAGAAAAATTAAATTAATTTAAAGAGAACATAACATATGGAAAAGGAAAATTTTATGTTAACATTTTTAAAGAAAAATAACATGTTGAATGAAAATATGTTGGAATGGAATTTTTCTTAATATGTGGACGTCCGCATGAAAAGGGACCACTTTGGTACTATTGGACTTATCTATATGGGCGAATTCCTGACAAAATTTGGAAAATTTTGAGTGGTCTTACAACTTTTTTGGTGAAAAATTCGATGAGTTATAGAAATTGAAAGTTTGGAGTATCAAATACGTCATTTCGAGAAAAACGAAATCAAAGATTGTAATAAGAATTTCTTTAGTTCTTCTGGGAAGTTATTTAGATAAGAGTTGATTTAAGTCTAGTACACTCTTAAGATTGAAAATCAATAGGTTTCGAATTTTTTTTCCCCTTCGTTTTAAAACAATGAAAAAATAACGGATTTCCGACAAAGTGGTCCCTTTTCATTTTTTTTGCTAACAACGAAATAAAATACTTAGAGTGTCAATAAATTGATGAAAACTGCATGAATCGACGTGTTAGACCCTTTAGATTAAGAAAAAAGGATAAAAAAAATTTTGATATTTTTATTCAAAATTAGTAAATTGCGAATATCTCGGAATCTAGAACCGACAAAGTGGTCCCTTTTCATGCGGACGTCCACATATCTTTCATTACCAAAAAAAAAATTCCAAAAATTTGTTCAAATTCCATGCTATTTCCAGGTTTTCCAGGTTGTGTGTCAACCATGGATTTTTAATTTTTCAAAATTTCAAAAAAAAAAAATTTTTTGAATTTTTTTTATATTAATTTTAACTTAAAATATACTTAAAACCAAAGAAATCCTTTTTTTAAAATCCAAAATCGGTTAATTAGAATCAATATAACACATTCAAAATAATTTTTCCAAGCTAAGTTTGCAAAATCCTTTTGGGGTTTCATAATTGCAAACATCTACTTCAATTTAAGCCTACACTTATTTGTAAAAAAAACAATAAACCGAAAATGGTTGCACAGTGTTATTTTTAATAATTTTCCAAAAGTTCTTTAAGAATTCAAATATTTAAATAAAAGAATTGAATTTTTTATAATAATTGTAACTGCGTCTATGTTTTGTTCTTTAGTTATTAAGGTATAATATTTTTAAAAAATTATAATGATTAAATGCTTAGAATTAATTTTTAAAAATATTTTAATGTAATTTTTCGAAAATAATTGAATTTTAAATAACATGGTGAACATGATTTTGTTCCTCTAAAATGTTAAAAATTATTGTTTTTTGGATGTACTTAAATTTTTGATATTTCAATTTAATATTTTCAAAATTTGCATTAAAATTCTTCAACAGTTGATTTTCAATAATTGTAACAAAATCTTTTTAAAAAAAGTAATTATTTGTAATTAAATTTTACAGAATTTTAATTATTCAAAGAGGCTTTTATTTTATATAAATTTAAAAATTTAATTATTTTAAAAAAAGATTCAAACATAATTTTTGAAAGATTTTTTTAGTTATTTTCCGCACTATAAAAATCGAAATAAGTTACACTTTATACTAAAAAACAGGGATGTGGCATGTCCAAGTGTAATGTAATTGCTACTGCGCAACAATAACTACTAAATTACACTACTGCGCATGCCCAAGTGTAATGTAATTGCTACTGCGCAGCAATAACAACTAAATTGCACTACTGTGCATGTCCAAGTTTAATAGTAGACTACTGCGCAGCAATAACTACTAAATTGCACTACTGCGCATGTCCAAGTTTAATAGTAGACTACTGCGCAGCAATAACTACTAAATTGCACTACTGCGCATGTCCAAGTTTAATAGTAGACTATTGCGCAGCAATAAGTACTAAATTACACTACTGTGCATGTCCAAGTTTAATAGTAGACTATTGCGCAGCAATAACTACTAAATTGCACTACTGCGCATGTCCCTGACAAACCATTTTTTTCCTAACATTTCCCTGCCATGTGGCCACCCTGATTATATATATGTATATCATCTTTTTTATAACTTTTTTTTTTATTTTATAATTTAATATTTTGTGATTATATTTCAATTAAATTTTCTTCTAGACACGAAACTAAATTGTTTTTTCTATTTTGTTTAGTTTCGAATCTGGCACCAAAACTAAATACACCGACCTTTTAGTTTCGAATCTGACACCAAAACTAAATACACGGACCTTTTAGTTTTGTATCCAGAATCAAAACTAAATATACCGACCTTTTAGTTTTGTAGCCAGAATCAAAAACTAAATATACCGACCTTTTAGTTTTGTAGCCAGAATCAAAACTAAATATACCGACCATTTAGTTTTGTATCCAGCACCAAAACTAAATATACCGACCATTTAGTTTTGTATCCAGCACCAAAACTAAATATACCGACCATTTAGTTTTGTATCCAGCACCAAAACTAAATATACCGACCATTTAGTTTTGTATCCAGCACCAAAACTAAATATACCGACCATTTAGTTTTGTATCCAGCACCAAAACTAAATTACTTTTTTCGTTTTTATTTAGTTTCGAATCCATCCCTGGTTTTTTTTATCTTTATATTTTTTTCAGCAAAAAAGTAGAAGTTTTAAACGAAGGTACGGAACCCTCGGTTTTAGTACGAGTTCTACTCGCACTTGTCCGGTTTTTTTAAATAATGAATAGAACTTTATACTTAACAAAGTAATTACGTCGACTTAAAAATTATGAATAATTAATAAAAATTGTTATAAAAAATGGTTTGTCTTCAATTTAGAAATCTTATAGATGATGCTTGGTATTGTAATAACCGACATTCACTTTGTACGGTTATTACAATTTACACGCTGTCACTTGAATATTTCTAGTTAATTAAAAAATAGATATAGAGTTATAAGGAGGTTCTATCGATAATTGATTTAATAAACAGATTTTGGTTAAAACTTGATGTGCAGCTAGATAAAGTTAATATAAAGACGTAGTTAACTTTTTGAGACCTCTAGGTACCTATGAAAAAAGTTATAAACATTTTTGATTTTAAACATTTAACATTGAGTCTTATGGGTATTGAGTAGTTTGTCATATATATATTAACATACTAAAAAATATTAAATGAAAAGATATTGTTCTAAATTTTTTAATTACTAAACCGATAAGCAATAATTACATATCTGTAAAAACAATTGTCAATAAGTATCTGTGAGATTTACAATAAATCAATTTGTAAACAAAATTTAAGTTTCATCTGATAATATAAACAACACTTATAAAGCCCTAGTAAAAAAATTTGGTGGCGCTAGCATGGTGCCACTCTTGCGTTCCATTGCGCTGTAGTGGCGCTGAAAGCATTTGAAACACTTTTATAGTCTAGCGCCTTTCTCGCATTCTGCTCGCAGTGCTAGAATGAACATAACCTCACCTGCTATAACTTTATTTCGCGAATTAAAAGATGATTCTTATGTCATTTCTTTTGACGAATATAATTTAAAAAATTGTGTACATATAAAAAACATTTACTAATTATCTGCCTGCAATGAAATTTAAAACGTATTTGAAGATAAATACACATTTCGTTTAAAGTTATGGTAATCGATTTTAATTCAGAAAACGGTAACCTATTCTTAATCCCAAGCCTAATCAAAATTTTGATCATTATTTGCTGTATAAAATTGTTTTTAAATATGGAAATTTTAAGAATAAATTATTATTAAATTTCAATAAAAAATTATTTATTTCTTCACAGTAACAGTGTCCAAAATAGTTACACATGTTAAACATTGAAATTAAAATTTTTGAAATTAACCAATTCTTTTATAATAATAATAATAATAATAACAGGGCTGCAATGATTTAAATCAACTTGATTTAAATCATGATTTAAATCTTGATTGAAATCTTGTCGTTAAAATCATGATTTAAATCAAACTGTAAAATGCATTAGAAACAGAAAAGTTTGCAAAATTAGTATTTTTGTTTAAAATTTTGAATTCAAAAAAAAAAAAAAAAGAATACATTACAGAGATAATATAATGAATATCATAATTATTAGTTTTGTTTATTTGATTCAAAGTAGGGAAAAACTGGAAATCATAGAATTTTTTTGTTCAGGGAAAAGTTAGGAAATTTTAAACGAAAAAAAATACAAATTAAAAAACTTTGATAAATGTCAATTTAGTTTTTGTATTTAGACTCTTTTGTATAATATTTGAGAAAACGGGCATTGGCGGTTATATAACTTATTGAGTACGATTTTAATTGTAAATTTGCATTAACTTCTTTTATAATAAAAGTTTTAAACACATTAAAATTTTTTGTAACAAACAATTTTTAATTATCTTATGTTTTTCTTTATAAATAAAATTATTACTTAAAAAGCATTATTAAATTTTTAATTATTAATGCTGAATATTAAATAATTTAAAAATTTATTAATCAGAGAAACCGAAAAATTAGTCAGGATGTGTCAGAGAATTCTTAAAATGAAATTTACCATCCACCCTCCCTCACAGCACCGGGATATTCAGGATATCCCAGAGACGGATATCGATTTGTTTTCGGAAGTTTGGATATCTCTGGGATATCCTAGGGACGTCCATGGATATCCAGAGGATAATCCAGGGATATCCAAACTTCCGAAAACAAATCGATATCCCCAGGACGTCTCTGGGATATCCGGAATATCCTGGTGCTGTGAGGGCTATTTTATTATTAATTTTATCATTTTTAATATTAAAAAAACGAACTACTTAAATAATGAAATATTTTAAATCTTTTTAAAAAATGATTTAAGTCAAAAAAATCCGAGTTAAATAAAAAAAATCAGATTGTTTGGATTTTTTTAAAAAAATCATGATTTTTATCAGCCCTGAATTTCAGATGATAATTGAAACTTATCTTTCAGATTCTGCTGTTAGAATTTGCTTATACCAAATTGTTAAAAAGTAATAAACAATTTTTTCCAAAAAAAAAAATTTTTTCGAGAAAAAAATGGCGGATGCCAATATGACGGCTAAAACTAAACAAATGACTCACATGTGAAACATAGTTTTCAAAAATTCAAAGTGGAGGACCAGTTTTGTAAAAATTTATTGGATTCACTTGAAACTCTCTACGCGGGGATTTTTGGAGTCGTTGATTACGAATATGATCTCAGTTTTCAAAAATTTAAAATGGCAGATCCAATATGGTGGACGTGTGGAAATTTGTCACGTATCTGCACCGTAATGATATAGTTTCACTAGTTACTATCTAGTTACAATACCGTGAAATGTTGTAGTAACTATCTTGAAATGTAACACTACGGACATCAAGTTTCTAGATAGTTTTACTATATCAGAACAATATAGTGAAATATTATAAAGCTATAACACTAGCTATAGTATAAATTTCATTTTTAGAAACTTGTTTAATACTTCTATATTGATTTACGGTAAATATATTTGTAAAAATTAATAATAATAATAACACTGTGCGACACATTTTTCTTTCCCGGTTGGCTCTAGTGCTAAATGATAGTACAAATAAACAGTAATTTAACCCTCCAAGGGTTTTTGAAATGTAGCTCAAATTTATTTTTTATAAACCTTTGAACTTATGCTCATTTTTGTGAAATTTTTAAAAATTTTCAATCTTTTGCTATATTTAAGTAGAAATATGAATTAAGTAATGAGTAAAATATAAGTATTAAATAAATTCTAAATAAAAAGGTGTAATTATAGTACTTAATTGGAAAAGTGATTATAAAAGCTAATTTATCGAATTTTTCTGTATTTTTTTAACAATTTTTTTATAACCATAATATAAATAAATAATCATATTTAAATTGTTTAACAATTTTTCCAAGGAAAAAATGTTCAAAACAATTTTTTTACCAATCTATTTTTAAAATTATATATCACAAAAGGTGCAAGATTTTTTAAAAATATCACAAATTGTAACATGAACTTTAAAATTTCAAAAAAATATAAAATGAACTAAGTTTTCAAAATCCTTTTGGGGTTTCATTATTGCATACATCTACTTCAATTTAAGCCTACACTTATTTGGGAAAGAAACAATAAACCGAAAATTGTTGCACAGTGTAATAATAACATATGTACAATATAATTATATAACAAAGTTTATAATTATAATATATAAACTATTATTAATTTCTAACAATATTAAAAATTTTAAAAGGTGCAACAATTTCATTGAATTAAAAAAAAAAATTTCGATTATTTGCTTTCTTTTTTTATACCATATTTTATTTTTAACAATTTTATTTATTTATTTGTTATTGTTTTAAATTCTAATTAAGAATTTCAACCTATACTACACTTCACATTATTAACATAAATCACTTAAATTAAGACGGAAAAATATCGCACGCACGGGGGTTCGAACCCTAGACCTTTGGGACGCAATACGAATACACATACCACACAGCCACGCTGACTTGGAAGATGTGTTGCTTAAAATACCTTTTCAGTTTCGAGACTGCAATTTTTGCCTTTATTTATAATAAATTGTTTGTAAATGGTATATTTAAATCTATATACTTAATAACATTATTAATTACAATATGTAAATAATAAGAATATTATAAACATAAAGAAATTACTTGCAGATTATGATTGTCAAGTTTCACTAGGCAGAATTGATCTAGATCTACAATATGAAGTAGTTAATGTAGTGAAACTATACAAATTCTAGACCGTATCCCAATGTAAAGCAGTTGTTGTAGTGAAACTATACAGATTCTAGAACGTATTCCAATGTAAAGCAGTTAATGTAGTGAAACTATACAGAATCTAGACCATTTCGGTATAGTTTTACGTGACTAGCTTTACGAGATGTTTGCGGTACATGATAGTACCTGTAAAATAAAAAAAAGTGGGATAAAATCCGTAAAGACAACTACTCCATTTGAAGAATGTTCTTTGCTGTCCCCTTGCCGCCCCTATAGCCGTCACTTTTCAACGCTACTTACCTATATTTTGGCCCTCGTTCTGGTCCACAATACACCTTTTCTTCCTTCGACGTTGACTAATGGTACTTCTCTTTTGCAACAACTCGCAGATATGATAATAAAGAAAATTCAAAAATTTGTTAAACTAGATAATACCAATAATTTCCATTCTCAAATTTTATTAAAATAAACGAAAATTCTGGTTCATTTGAATAAAGTTACAATTTGTGATATTTTTAAAAAATCTTGCACCTTTTGTGATATATAATTTTAAAAATAGATTGGTACAAAATTGTTTTGAACATTTTTTCCTTGGAAAAATTGTTAAACAATTTAAATATGATTATTTATTTATATTATGGTTATAAAAAAATTGTTAAAAAAATACAGAAAAATTCGATAAATTAGCTTATATAATCACTTTTCCAATTAAGTACTATAATTACACCTTTTTATTTAGAATTTATTTAATACTTATATTTTACTCATTACTTAATTCATATTTCTACTTAAATATAGCAAAAGATTGAAAATTTTTGAAAATTTCACAAAAATGAGCATAAGTTCAAAGGTTTATAAAAAATAAATTTGAGCTACATTTCAAAAACCCTTGGAGGGTTAAATTACTGTTTATTTGTACTATCATTTAGCACTAGAGCCAACCGGGAAAGAAAAATGTGTCGCACAGTGTTATTATTATTATTAATTTTTACAAATATATTTACCGTAAATCAATATAGAAGTATTAAACAAGTTTCTAAAAATGAAATTTATACTATAGCGAGTGTTATAGCTTTATAATATTTCACTATATTGTTCTGATATAGTAAAAACTATCTAGAAACTTGATGTCCGTAGTGTTACATTTCAAGATAGTTACTACAACATTTCACGGTATTGTAACTAGATAGTAACTAGTGAAACTATATCATTACGGTGCAGATACGTGACAAATTTCCACACGTCCACCATATTGGATCTGCCATTTTAAATTTTTGAAAACTGAGATCATATTCGTAATCAACGACTCCAAAAATCCCCGCGTAGAGAGTTTCAAGTGAATCCAATAAATTTTTACAAAACTGGTCCTCCACTTTGAATTTTTGAAAACTATGTTTCACATGTGAGTCATTTGTTTAGTTTTAGCCGTCATATTGGCATCCGCCATTTTTTTCTCGAAAAATTTTTTTTTTTTTTTGGAAAAAATTGTTTATTACTTTTTAACAATTTGGTATAAGCAAATTCTAACAGCAGAATCTGAAATTCAAGGCTGATAAAAATCATGATTTTTTTAAAAAAATCAAAACAATCCGATTTTTTTTATTTAAATCATTTTTTAAAAAGATTTGAAATATTTCATTATTTAAGTAGTTCGTTTTTTTAATATTATAAATGATAAAATTAATAATAAAATAGGGTGGATGGAAAATTTCATTTTAAGAATTCTCTGACACATCCTGACTAATTTTTCGGTTTCTCTAAATAATAAATTTTTAAATTATTTAATATTCAGCATTAATAATTAAAAATTTAATAATGCTTTTTAAGTAATATTTTTATTTATAAAGAAAAACATAAGATAATTAAAAATTGTTTGTTACAAAAAATTTTAATGTGTTTAAAACTTTTATTATAAAAGAAGTTAATGCAAATTTACAATTAAAATCGTACTCAATAAGTTATATAACCGCCAATGCCCGTTTTCTCAAATAGGGTAACTGCTCTAGTCGTTGGCACACTTAAGGCCAAATTTTGACTTTAAGAATTATTTTAATAGATAAAAACTAATATTACATAATACTTATAGTAATGTATGTATTCAGAATTTAATGCAGAATACGATAAAATTATCAATTTTGAATAAAAATAAACTGAAAATTTTAAATTAATTAATAATAATATAATGACACCAATTTCCAGTCGTTGGCACTGCAAGCACTAGTCATTGGCACCCACCAGTTTCCAGTGGTTGGAACCCATACATAACCTTTAAATTTCTTATGTTTCAAACAAGCAAATTAAAATTTTTTTAATTTTCTGATTAATCAAGAATAATTCATTATAATTTTAAGTAATAAACAAATACAAGATAATGTACTTACATATAATTCAATAATAAATGTATATATCATTTTTCAGAGAGACTGAAATTATTGACTAGACGTAAACATTGTTACATAACCTCACTTTTCATTGCGAAATGAGGGGTGTCAACGACTGGAGCTTGGTTCAAAATATTGCTTGTCCAGTCGTTGACATGGTGTGCCAACGACTGGAACAGTTGCTTTTTTAAATATTTTCATTGGCACCCCATTGAAATAAATTAATTAATAATTTTTAAGACAAGACGTGTTAAACTAATCAATATTTAAATATTCTACTAAAACATTTGCAAAGAAAAAAGCAAATTTACCCACTTCTAATAATAATAAATTGAATTCAAAAATTTCAGTTTTCTTAAGATTTTCTTTAGAAAAACCGAAAATTTCCTAACACTTCGAGAATGATATTAATTTAATTTTTTTTAATGCAAGTAAGTAATTACTTCTAATAAGTTATATACTAGATTTTCGTAAAAAATGTTGGAAATTTTAATAATCATATGCAGAAAATGCTAGATTTTTGCTATATCTTGTTATTTAAAGAAAACCTAAGAGGGGTGCCAACCACTAGCGCACTGCCAACGACTGGAGCAGTTACCCTATTATACAAAAAAATCTAAATACAAAAACTAAATTGACATTTATCAAAGTTTTTTAATTTGTATTTTTTTCGTTTAAAATTTCCTAACTTTTCCCTGAACAAAAAAATTCTATGATTTCCAGTTTTTCCCTACTTTGAATCAAATAAACAAAACTAATAATTATGATATTCATTATATTATCTCTGTAATGTATTCTTTTTTATTTTTTTTTGAATTCAAAATTTTAAACAAAAATACTAATTTTGCAATCTTTTCTGTTTCTTTAGCATTTTACAGTTTGATTTAAATCATGATTTTAATGACAAGATTTAAATCAAGATTTAAATCATGATTTAAATCAAGTTGATTTATATCATTGCAGCCCTGAAATAAATAAATAATAAAGGACGAAAATGGACGATTGATAAAAATAACAAAATTTGACAAATTATAAAAAAAATTTTCCTGAAAAAACTTTCAAATACCAATAATCATCAAAAAAGTGTGGAATTTTTTGAAATTTGTCTAGAATTATTAATTGAAAATTTGGTTAACTATTTTTCTCTTCTTTCTTTCTTTCTTTATTTTAAATTCGTAGAAATTTGATCGCTCTTTGAAAATTTTTTCTCTTCTCGCAATTATTTTTCCACTTTTAATTCCTTGTATTTTCCATCGTAAACGATGAAAAATTTATTCGCGTACAAAACGCCTTTTTCTGTACAAAAATCACGTTCCAAAAACAAAAAAAAATGGATTTTCCTCCAAAAACAAAAATTTGACATCTTTCCGTAAAAATTAACAAATTATTCGATATTACACCTTGACAAGTTCCTTTGTTCCAGCCGTTAAAATAAAAGGAACACGAAAATTTTTCGATAATTAAAATTGTCTACTTCCAATTATCACTATCGCTCGATCCAAATAATTCAAAATATTGAATATTTAAATTTAAACAAAAAATAATAACCGCTTTCTCGTACTTGTTAGTATTGGAATATTATTTTTAATTAACAAATGTCATTATTTTTAATTAACAAATCTAATCGTCATTGTTACTTTTTATTTAAATAAAAAATTTTAAACTTGTTCTTGTTGATTTTTTCAAAAGAATTTAATCTTTAAATAATTTAAATTCAAAACCTTTAGAAAAGAAATTAAATCAAATTATTTCTTTAGAATTGTTGAATGAAATGATTGAAAAGTTTTTGAATTTTTAAAGAAAAATAATGGAAAAATTTATAATTTTTTTAAATAAAAATTTTAATATTTTTACACTTTTCCTTCCCTTGAACAATTTTCAAAAAATTTAATTTAAAAATCTTTTATTTAATATTTGATTAATATCAAAAATTTCTCTTTCTTAAAATTCTATGAAAAATAATTAAAATTTTTTTTGTAATTTTCTATCAAAATTCTGAAAAATAATTGAAACAAATAAAAAACATTAATTTTTAAAAATAAATATATTTCTTTTCTATTTTTGCTGAAGAAAATTAAATATTTTTTTAAATAATTGAAATTTTCTGAAATTGTAATAAAAATAATTGAATCATTTAAATAGTTTTATTAGAATTCTTAGAAATATTAATATTTAAAAATTTTTATTTTTAATTAAATTCTATTTTTGTTCAAGATAATTGCAAATTTCTATAATTTTATTAAAAATAATTTAAATTTTTAAGAAATTTCTTTCACTTTCTTCAAAAACCATCGAGGAAATTTCAATAAAATTATTTTTCCTTTATTAATATTTCACTTGTATTATTTGAAAATAAATTGAAATTTTTTCAATTAATATAAAACTTGAAAAGTTGTATTAAAAATAATTAAGCTTTTAAAACAATTTTATTGAAATTCATGAAAATAATCAAAAAAATTAAAAATAATCGAATTATTGGGAAATAATTGAAATCTTTTATAACACTTAAATATATTTCAATTCTATTTATTGTTAAATATAATTCAATGTTTTTAAACTTATTTATTATTTACTAGTTATTTAATTTAATTTAATTTACAAATAATATAATACAAACTGCTGTAAATAATTGAATTTTTAAAAAAATGCGATTTTTGCACAGAGAGTCAGAGCAATTATAACAAAATAAGAGAATAAAAATAAAGATTCTATTTCGAATTCATGAAAATAAATAATACGCAATCAAACATTTTTTATAAAAGCACTAAATAGTAAATAATAAAAATTAATTAAAAATAAAAAAATAAAATTCAATTGCTTTGAAAATAAAGAATAAAAAAGAATAAAATTTCTTACTCCACATTCGCAGTTTCTCAATAACATCAAATCAAATCATTGACACATGACAAATTGCACAAGCCTTCGAAAATAAAATCATTTGCTCCTCATATTCCTCCTGTTTTGAATCAAATTTTCCAATAACTTTCTTCATGACATCAACTTTTGTTTGTAGCCACAAATCGGAATTCAATTGAATATTAAAAATCCTTGTGATGAATTTGATCATAATCACGATGCTTATTGGAACAATAACTTATAATTCGACACCAATTGCACGTAATTTTCGGCTCTTCCTTATGATAAACGTGACAGACAAAAAAAAGTAGAAAACAAATCTCAACCGATTTACTTCCATAATTGATGTTTTCGTTGTAAATAAATTGAGAATTCCGTGTCACTGAAACATATTGGAATAATTGAAAGTGCAGCAAATGTACAAATATATTAAATTCACTGTCAATTACTTTAAAATCAATGCAGGAACTCAAAAAATCTTAACTCTTCATTTTGAACATGTCGTCGGTGAATGTTGTAAATACCATAATTATTATTAACTATATTAATCTTCGTAGTCCAAAATTCATTCTGTCTGTCAGAGTATGAGAGAGAAAGCACGATACAGAGTAAGAGAGGGAACTATCGTCTCTTCTTTCAGTTTAGAGTAGGAGCGAGAGAGAGGTGAATAGGTAAGATAGTAACGCCTATTTCTTTGGTCTACAGAAGAACGTAATGTTTTCTCCATTTTCCGTGTTAGGTAGAAAGAGAGGAACAGAAATTGGTAGGGGAAGGAAAAGTGGGGAATTTCACTTTTAAGCCAAAATACGAAAAGGGCGTCTTATTTCCTTATTGGCTAATTATTTTTCTTTTCTCACTCACAGATAGATTAAGGATGGAAAGAGAGGGAGATCGAGAACGAGGTAAGAGTGAGGGGTATAAATTTTATCGGTATTCCATATACTAAATAGAGAATTTTTCACCAATTTTTGACCCCCCCCCCCGCCTCCGGTTGTGGACAATCGTGAACATTTGGCAAACCCTCTCCCCTTTGCACTTCTCCACGTGGACAATGCACATTTGAAAAGTATGTAAGTATTTTTATAATGTTACTCCTGCATTTTGAAAAGTAATAAAGCTCATTTTTGAACATATTTTAAAACACGAAATTACGAAAATGATTAACGATTGAAATAATAAATAAACACTATAATTTAATTAAAGGGTCAAACCATTTTATTTCGCCTAATGTATTTTGGACCTTTATAAAAAATTTCGATGTTTCGGGAAAATATTCTTATATGTTTTGGGATTACGAAATGCACAATGATATGTAAAAAATAATTTCATTTCATATAAAAAAAGATATTATAAATTGAGAGTACATGAAAAAAGGTTACATTGACAGGCATACACATTTTTTGTTTTCACTATTTTTTCCTAAATTTGATAGTTTTCGAGAAAAATGCAAAAAAAGCATAAAAAGTGGTTAAACTTCGTTGGCGAAAAACCGATTCATGCCAAATTTTTGGAGCATGTAGATTGAAGCAATATCTTCCTGCTGCCAAAATTTCGCGATGGGTTTTGCACTAGTTTTCAAAAGAAATTGATTAAAAAAATTGTTTGTTTTGAAGGTTACAGACAAGTATTATAACTAACTTGAAGTTGGTTTGCTACTTGCAATAAAAGTCAAATTCAAAATAAAACGATTTTTTTAAAGTCAGTTCAAAACAAACCAACTTCAAGTTAGTTATAATACTTGTCAATAACCTTCAAAATAAACACTTTTTTTTAAATCAATTTTTTTTAAACTAGTGCAAAACCCATCGCGAAATTTTAGCAGCAGGAAGATATTGCTTCAATCTACATGCTCCAAAAATTTGGCATGAATCGGTTTTTCTTCAACGAAGTTACAAACATTCAAAATCCCGATATAATGAAGAATGGTTAATTTTGAAGGTAAATTTTTTATATTTCTCAGTTGATAATCAAAAAAGTATTTAAATAATATTAAAGTGTATTTAAAATACTTATTATTTAAATAATTATGATTTACTAAAATTAAATTACTTTAAATTACTTTGCCAAAAAAATTGTTAAATATGATCGATTTTTGACATTTCATACAGAAACTTAAATAGCATATTTTACAGTTTATTATAAATTATTTGATACTTTTATCAAGTTCAAAACACAAATTCAGTCTTTGAAAATAAATATTGTTACGGCCGAACTCCGTAACTTTTTATATTGTTATAAATATAAATATTCATATAATATTCAATATTATATTGAATAATTGGAAATAAAATATAGAGAGACAATGTGCTAAATTAGATAGGTATACGAACTCGGTTACGCGACACTGTGTCAGGTTACACTTCAGGTGTATGTCAGTAGGAAGTAGACATCGAAAGAAATGCTTATATGGACAATTCAAAAAAAAATACTCATTTACTGCTGTATAATTTAAATGAATGAATACACCTTTTTATTGTTTCTTTTTCAATAAAATTCATATTTGATAAATAGCAAATAAAATTTTTACGAAATTAAAAAACCTAAAATTAAAAAAAAAATTGAATAAAAATTTTAGTTAAAACGCATACAAAAATGGAGGGAAATTCAGTATTTTATTAAACTTCGAAAATTAAGAAAACTGAGGAATTTTATTTAAAATTTTATAACAAAAATTTTTTTTTTGAAGATCATGATCTTAGTGAAATGAGTCTAGTAAACAGAAGAATGAAAAATAACATATTGAAAATAATCTTTCGTCAGTTGGAAGAACAATAAATAAATCATGTTGAATTAGCAGAAATACGCAAACAGAGGACTAACGCTAAAGAAATAAAAAATGTCGGAAGTAAACCGTGGAGAAGATTCTCGGATAGTCAATCAAAGATTAAATCTTGCATTGTCATTAACACTATTCGAAAAACAATTAAAATTTTTTGATGGATACAACATACCAGTTGAAGAATTCATAGAACAAATAACATTTGTAGCTTCACGAATGCCAATTACTTGTGAAGCCCTTATAATAACAATTATACTGGATAAATTAGAAGGTACCGCAAAAGCTAGCACTGTTGGCATCAAATTTAAAATTTTGATAGACTTATTAGATCATCTAAAAGAAAATTTTTCTCCAAATTTTCTATTCGACAACTCCTCTCCCTCTAACTACGATTTTTCGAGAACAAATTACAATGCCATTGACCATTACAACACGTATCAACCAAGGAACCAGCGACAAAAATTGGGTCAACAGCATAGAAGAAAAAATAGAGGCTACAATAAATTTAACAATCAGAATAGGGACAAGAGTTTTAGAAAAAATGGACAATACAGGGACATGGATTCGCAGGATTATGGAAGAGAAGACTTTTATAATTATGATCAGAATTTTAACGAGTACAATGTCGAATACGGAAATTCTCAACACAGATTTAAAAACGACTACAAAAGATACAAGGACGTCCAGGATGGTTACAGTAGAGATGATCATAGAGACCACAAATATGACAACTACGAACAGTCTTGTATAAGCTTTAACGAAATATTTTCTAATATTTATCATTCAATGTGTTTGCAGAACTCGCTCACCAGCCCAAATTCTTTTAGGGATAAAAATCAATTAAATTATAGTGTCTCAACCCCAGCGAATGAGCCACAAGTTGTAAGTGAAAGCGAAGAACCAATTAACAAAAAGACCATTCAAAAAATACAAAAACCTGTGGAAGAAGAAAAACAGATTGGTGTGCATATGGATCCTATTATAAGTACTTTCGACGACGACGAAGAAGATATTAACATCAATGAAAAACTACCAAGCAAGAGAAAAACTGACGTACATGGAGATTTAGACAGAAAAATCAGTTTATCGTTAGAAGAAAACCAAACTTGTATTTTGGACAACAAAATGCTCAAAGAAGAGGAAGAGAATAGAAAGGAATCCCTACAAATGCCAAGTTCGGAGAAAAGGAAAAATATAATCAAATTAGAAGAAGATAATAGTTGTTATAATCACGAAACTTCAAAGCGAAAAAACAATGCAAAACGATCTGAATTTAGCCATGAATTAAATAAAACAAAATCAGGTCAAAAAGGTGAAGAAAAAATTATTGAGAAAAGTGAAGAATTTTTCGATATTAAAGTAGCAAACAATGAAAATGTCACAATCATGGATAATTCATATTCTTTAATACAACATATGAATCCGGACAGTCCTATGAAAAAACTAAGAAAAGGAAAACCTCCTGGTAAAATCAAATCAAGAACTCAAGAACTAAGTGTTAAAAATGAAAAAGGAAGAAGAGAATTAGATGATCACGTGTCATCTAGAAAAAGCTTAAATCGAGAAATTTTAGAAATGGTAGAATATTGTGTCTCATTGCATAACCAATTATCAGGAACACATCAAAAATATTTTTGGGATACATTTTTACTCGGGACAAATGAGAAAAATGAAGTTATCTACAAATTCAAAGGGAGTGAACTACTACAAAATAAAATACCTAAAATAGTAGTAACAAAAGTCTACTCAGAGAGGTTAGGAATAGGTTAGACGTAAGTAAAATCAAGCAGGAGACACAAATAATAACAGTGAAAGCACAAAATATTTTCAACAATCTTTCCGGGTAAAATAGTTAATTTACTCAAACTTTACAAGTCTCAAGGACTTAAATGTAATATAAATATTAATTAATTGAGTTTATCATTCTCTTTCCATTACACTATATCTTTATTTTATGTTCTCATTTAGAGTAAAATATCTAATATACTTATAGAAATAAAAAAATAACATAAGATTGATAAAGTAAAATAATAACTAGAAAACACACAAACAAAAGATTAAGAAAATATCGAATAAAACAATAGTCCAAAAGAAAAAGGACATACAATGTAAAAAAAAATATCGCCAACTAAATTCAGTAAAAAAAAGGAAAACAAGTTACTATAACATATTTTATAAACAGTAGATTACTAACATGTAAAAAATGTAAGCTTAATAAATGCTTTTAGTAAATTAAAAAAAAATATGATACGCTGCTAAAATAAGTAAAGATTATCGTCATGAAAGGACGCATTAAAATGTCAAACTAAAATTTTTTTGGCCTAATAAATTACAAAAATAAAACTAAAAAAATTCCAAACTAACTACATTGATAAACATAAAGTACTTCAAAAACAATAATGTTTTAATGAGTAAAAAGAAAGAAAGTCAAAATATTTATAACAATAAAAATAAAATGATAAATAAAGTAAAATGATAACTAAATCAACACTTAAGTAAATGATTAAAAATATACAATACAATTATCAGATTAAAAATGAGACATAAAATACTAAAGTATTCTCGCTTACTAATTCTGTAAAAAAACAAGTTTTTTTAATACATTTAATAATGCCTCGAATACTAACACATAAAAAAAATATAAGTCTAGTAAATGCTTCTAATGGAATAGCAAATTTAATAAAATGGGATATGCTGTAGTAATAAATTAAAATTATAGTGACTAATGAAAATATTAAAATGGCAAACAAAACATATTTTTAACAAATTTCAAAAATAAAATAAAAAAATTCTAACCTTTTAATTTATTAATAAAACAGCAACTGCATATAATTTTATTAATATTAACCAAATTAACAACATCTATAAACAAATAGTATTTCAAAAATAAAAGCATTTTAATGATTTAAAATAAAGAATAGTATTCGTTGAAATACTTAAAAATTACGTTTTCATTGATGCTCTTGTCAAATTATATTGAATTTCAGATTAAAATACGCTTTAACTACTTCTACAACCTGCGACTATTTTTCTTATAACTCCTTAAAAAGACATGATGCACTAAATAATATTAAATGGAATGCTTTAAAGTTCGAGCACAAATGAAACTGTTGTAACACCAATAATACTAATATAAATTAACAAAGTTAACACCCTTAAATTATAAATATGAATAAAATACACTTTGAAAAGATTAAAAAAGAACAATTTATCTTAGAAAACGTAAAGCCATTTTTAATGTTTTTTTTCTAAAAAAAAAACATAAAAAAACATGAATCAATGGAAACATAAATATTGAAAGGCAAAGTCTTAAAAATATTTTAAACAGACATTTTTGATTAAAAGTGCAGTTTATTTCTTCTTTTTTTTAAAAAAAAAGTTAAAGTATGATAAATAGCATTTTTTGTAAGCATTTTTTTGTTATGCTTTACATTTTCTTCGTCTAAAAAAAAGAAACTTATTCAATTTACACTAATTCTAACATGAATTTATATAAAAAATTTTTAAAGAATGAAAATTTTCAATACAAAGCACTATATTTAAATGCTCTAAATAAAATTTTAAGACGGATAAGCATAATAAATAATTTGAAAAGTTTTGCTTTATCAAAACTATTTGACCAGAATTACTATTAGTAATGAAATTAAAAAAAATCAGAATGTTCCGTTTTTCTATAATTTCTCAATATTGTTTACCAATTTCTATTTGATACTGAGGTCTATTAAGTTGGCACCACTACTTTTATATTTTGAGTTATCAACTATGTCACAATTTAGGGCTCAAATAGGGCTCTTCAACGCTCAAAAATAAAAATTTGTCGCCCCTCATTTTTTAAAAAAAAACTTTGATTCTGCTAGCTTAACGTTAAGTTGGCACAAATTACTCTATAACTTCAATAAATAATTACAAATCAAAAAAATTTTAACGCTATAATTTAGGGCTCATTTAGGGCTCTCCGATGGACAAAGAACAAACTTCTTAAAAATACTCTTTCTCTAAAAAATTGCCCATTAACATTTTTTTTAATAAAACCTTGTTTTTGCTAACTTAACGTTAAGCTAGCACAAATTACTTTATAACATCAATAAATAATTACAAATCAAAAAAATTTTAACGCTATAATTTAAGGCTCATTTAGGGCTCTCCAAAGGCAAATGAACGAACTTCCCAAAAACTACCCTTAAATTAAAAAAATTACCTTAACTACTTTTTTATACTTGAAAAATTTTTAAAACGTTACCTTTTTTATCTAATTCATTTTTCAAGCCTTACAAATTTATTAAATACTATTTTTATTTATAGTTAGAAACTCTAAATCCTAAAAATCTCTCAAATCATTTATTTAAAATAAAGGATGTTAATGTAACTTCATCATTTTTCTGGGGCCATATACGCTCTTAAATTATATCAAAATAATAATCAAACATTTTTTAACACTATAATTTTAGGCACATTTAGAACTCTCCAATTAATTAAAAAACAATTTCCTAAAAATACCCTTTGCCTAAAAAATCTTCGCACCCTCATTTTTTGAAAAAATACCTCGTTTTTGCTAGCTCAACTTTAAGTTGACACAAATTATTCTGTTACTTTAATAAATAATTACAAATCAAACCAATTTTAACGCTATTAATTAGAGCTAATTTAGGGCTCTTCGATGGACAAAGAACAATCTTCTTAAAAATACTCTTTCTCTAAAAAATTGCTCATTAACATTTTTTTTTAAGAAAACCTTATTTTTGCTAACTTAACGTTAAGCTAGCACAAATTACTCTATAACTTCAATAAATAGTTACATATTTATTAAATAATATTGTTTTGTAAAATCTCTAAAAGTTGGCTACGATATCTAAGCAGCTTTTAGTGAACTTGTTGCTGTTACAACCAACATTAGTAAAAATGATTGAGTGTAGCTATCACAATTAAGATTTTTTATTTTTAGCTATGCCTATTATAATAAACCTTATGATAGCTGCGATAGCTAACTTTTTCTACGTATGAGTGGTTTAACCTTTCATTTTTTGAAAAGTCACTGCGTTTTTTTTTTAAATGTATTATTATATTTTTTTTATTGTATACTTATTTGTCAAAATTGTTTATTAAATCTTACACTGAAAAAAATTTATTTGATTCAAATAATTCAAATTATTTGAAAAATAATAATATTTACGGGCAAAAAAATCAAGTTTTCCGGGTGGCGATTTTTTTGAAATTATTTTTACTTATTAGTGGAATATGTAGAAACAATAAACAAAAAGAAAATTGCTGGTAAAAGGATAACTGCAATTTTAATAAATTTTTTTCTATAATTTTTTTTCGATTTTTTTAATTTTAAGGGTTGAAAATGACAACTTTCCCCTATCGATATGGGGGTCAAAATTTTTTTGTATTCATTGGGCATCGAGTGAATGAATTTTATGCAATAAAATTTATAGTCTCGTTATTGGTTTATAAATAACAATTTTTTCCTATTTTTAAAAATTTTTTTTAAATTTAGGGGTTGATTTGACAACTTTCTCCTATCGATAATGGGATGAAACTTAGTAGGTATTTATTGGCTACCTACTTGAGTAGGAAAATGCAAAAAAATTTATGGTCTGATGAAAAAAAAATTTCGATGCTGAGCATCGATGGCAACTTCAGGCACCTTGGATTTTATAATATATTGTTGTAAAATATTTTAATTTTTATTAATTTTTACTAATTAATTAATAACTTCAAAAGAAAAAAACGTCATTTTTTCTGTTTCGAATATTAAATTTTTTTATAAAATTTCATATTACTTGTTGGTTTAAGTACTAATTTATAATACTAAATACTGAAAAATATTA
Organism: Leptopilina syphax; assembly: GCA_032872505.1. Lineage (NCBI taxonomy): Eukaryota > Metazoa > Arthropoda > Insecta > Hymenoptera > Figitidae > Leptopilina > Leptopilina syphax. The sequence goes on along the minus strand of CM065473.1, from coordinate 47,790,774 downwards.
GTATTTCTAACTATAAATAAAAATAGAATTTAATAAATTTGTAAGGCTAGAAAAATAAATTTGATAAAAAAGGGTACGTTTAAAAAATTTTTGAAATATAATAAAAGTGGTTAGGGTAATTTTTTAAATTTAAGGGTAGTTTTTAGGAAGTTCGTTCTTTACCCTCTGGAGGGCCCTAAATGAGCCTTAAATTATAGCGTTAAAATTTTTTTGATTTGTAATTATTTATTGAAGTTATAGAGTAATTTGTGCCAACTTAACGTTAAGCTAGCAGAATCAAAGTTTTTTTTAAAAAAATGAGGGGCGACAAATTTTTATTTTTGAGCGTTGAAGAGCCCTATTTGAGCCCTAAATTGTGACATAGTTGATAACTCAAAATATAAAAGTAGTGGTGCCAACTTAATAGACCTTTGATACTGCACAAAAATGTAATAAGGAAACAGAGTTAAATTAATACAATTTAACATTTTTTTTTTTAAATGTTGCACATCTTTTAAAAGAACTACAAAACATTCACAAAAATTTTATAGTTAAAAAGACATTTTAAAAAAAATCTATTTTTTGTTAACCACATATTAAAATAATTTAATTATATAAAGATAAAAAAAACATGTTACTACAATTCAAAATAAAATATGTTAAATCGAATTTTTTCAAGAAAACTATGAAAATTTACAATATTCCAAACTATGAAAGTATTTTTTTTTGCGAAAATAAAATTTTTATCTTATTATTGTGTAATAAAAATATTCTGCAACCTATGCAAAATTATTTAATATCAGCATTAAGAAAAATTGAAATAATAAATAAATTTATTAATCTTCGTTAAAAAAATTTATAATTATAAATTTCTAGCAAGAACAATTTGTTATGATAAATTCAAATTTTGATACTATGAAATTATGTTTTTTCAAATAATTAAAAGTAAAAATATTTAATGTATTCTTCGTTTGAAATTGATAGCACCATAAAAAATTGTATACTAAAATTAGCTATAGGTTTTGTAATTTACAATATACATTTAAAAATAAGGATCAATAAAAAAAAATACTTAAAATAATAAACGTTTGTCACTCAAAATTAATAAAAAGTGAAATGAAAATTTAGAAAAATTACATATCTTGAAATAAACAAATGCCTACATTGGTTATATTATAGTTAAAAAGACAAGTTTAAGGAAAAAAATATAATAAAGCAGTTTTTTACCACTCTAGACCTTAAAATACTTAAAAAAAGCGTCATAATAAATACAAAAATAATTTGTAAACCATCGAAAACCAGTTTTGTTTTTGCTTCTATTGTAAACTAAACTTGAAACTAAACTAAAACTCACAACAATAATTTACCTCTATTTATAACAAATCTTTACAACGCGAAAAGATTTAGAAAAATTGGAAAGAAAAGAAAAAACATAAGCATTTAGAAATGGCTGCCAAGGGACGTCAGCCTAATAAAAGGGGGGCATGACAACAGAATTGTCGTCACAATTTTTTTTTCTTCTCTTTTCGAAAATTAAAAAAAAAATTTCTTTCATTATGACTATCACATACAATACAACTTAGGTAGACATCGTTACGTTAATTCATATGATACTAGGGGAAGACGTTGTCAGCGCTTTAAGTCAAATTCGACAATATTCTTTTAAAATTATATAACTGAACTAAAAATACCTTTATCAACGATAAAAAAAATTATAAAGAACACTTTAATCAAAGAACTTAGGCATACGGCATGTTGAATCGCATTTCATTTTGAACATGTTCTATAAATGAAAAAATATTAAAATTTGTAAGGCTAGTTTTTAAGAAAGATTAACATAATTACTCTCCAACATAAACTTTTGTAAAGCAAGATAACCAGGATACGATTTTTGTAAAACTCAAACGAGTTATATCTACAAATTTTAAAAGAGGATCTTCGATAACGCATTCATAGCAGCTGACAAGGGACGTCAGCCTAATAAAAGGGGGGCATTTGTTACGGCCGAACTCCGTAACTTTTTATATTGTTAATAACTTTTTTAATTATATTTAAAACTAAAATTACATACAACAATCACACACAACATGAGATTTTGTTAAACACCACAAAACATTTACACAAAAACAACAACAAATTTCACAAAAGGGACATTCTTCTCTTTGAATATCTTAATCCAGAATATTCTAATTGGAAAAAGATCTAATTTTATATAAATAATATATATTTCAATAGATTTAACATTCCTTTAAGTTTTTACAATTTGAAATGAAAAGCCTAAGAATAAAACACGGTATTTCTTAATAAATTTCTTTTCTTGGACAAGCAGTTTATTGACCCTTTTGAAAATTAGTTAGAAAATATCAAAGTTAAATTGCTCAATATAAGGAGTGGTGCATCCAAGTCACTGAACTCGGATCACACCACTGCTTAAATCTGCAAGGTTGCAGAAATTGACTTGACAACAGTCGAGTACAATGAACTTAACATACGATTTCCCCACTAAATCGTCTTTCAATAAAATTGATTGACACTGGGAAATCTGGGCAGTTTAAGCCAGGCCGTTGTAGCCGGCAGTTAGCCCGGGCAGTTTTAGGCCCGCAGTTTTAGTCCAGGCCATTGTAGCCTGAAGTTCTAAGTCCGGCATTTAGCCGTGTTAATCGTATCGAAAGTCTAACGGTTGAATAAAAAGTTTGTTTAAAGAAAGTGAATACAATTGAGAATAATATAAATAAATAAAAGTTAAAGAAGATTGAATTGAAAATATATATATTTGAATATAAATAATTAAAGTGTGTAATTAAAGGAATTAAAGAAATATAAGAAAAATATTGAAATATAGTGAAAGAAAATAAATAGAGAGAATTTACGTAATAAAAATTAAATATAGGGAATTGAAAAGAAATATTAAAATAAAAGAAGTGAAAATAAATTTAAAGAAATCATAAATTATATTAACCCTAGAAGGAGTAACTGGGGTGTCTGGACACCCCAAGCAAAATTCAAAGTATTCCCATGGCTTAACCAATAATTTTTTTACGCTCAAAACTTGTTGATAATTTAGTTTGCACCTCTACCTTTTGACACCTATTTGTGCCGCCAAAAGTTTTGCTCTAGGAAGAGCTCTATCTCCTGTTAAAATACGTCTGGGGTGTCTGGACACCCCAGTTACTCCCTAACGTTAGAAAAATTGTCAACATAAGTAAATTCAAATTTTTTTAAAAAATCGTTTTAAATCAGTTAAAATCATCTGATAAAGTATAAATTGATAGGTTATGCATGAAAAAGTTGTATTTTATAAAAAAGAAACATTTTTATACAAAAATTCTATTTTTATGAAAAATAGACATTCTGCATTTGTAACAACTTATGAAATTTGAGTTAAGATTATTATTAAAAGTTTCTGTGCTCTCTCTACAGTCAGAAATTAAATTCTAATACAGAAAAATGTAGTATATGACAGTCAAATTTAAATTATAAATTCTATATTGTTAATAATATTTTAACATATATTATAGTTATTAAGAATTGTTAATTAAAACTTTGATTAAATATTAATTTACAGAATCATTTCATAAGTTATTAATTTTAATGTTAATATATTCAGATATATTAAGTTTGTAAAATATTAAATTTATAACACCATTTTTAGTAAATATTAATTGTTTAAGTCCATTTTATAGTTCATTTTTATGATTTTCACTATTAGTTAATTGTCTTTAATTTCATTCACTTCAGATGTTCAAATAATTATGTTTTTTGGAAGTAATACAAAAACTAATTTTTTCCCCTAAAAGTGTATTTATTTAACTTTAAAAACCTAAAATAGTTTTAAAATTAGTCAAATTTTTAAAAAACTACAACGTTTTTGTGAAAAAAGTCAATTTTGCAATTTTTTGGTGTTTTTTTTTGGGTTTTTATGGTTTTTTCTTCAAAATTTTTTTAATTTATCAAAATATGAATAATATTACTGTATTCCTTACTAAAAAACCAATCAATTCATTATAACAAATTTTTTTTACGTCAAATATAATCCTTATAAAACAAGTTTAAAGCGTGGGGTGTCGGGACACCCCAGTTACTCCTTAGAGGGTGAGTAAACTAACGTACTCCTTCTAGGGTTAAAGAGTAAAAGAATTGAAGTCTCAGCATTGTGCATTATCTAAGGAATATTAAAGTTCATAGTAAAGAGGATAAAAACAAGATTCGTCATTGGATTCGAATTTCGAAGTACAGAATACCAAGTAGTGAGTAAAAACATCTTACATTTTACGACACACACGATTATCTCATTCACACGTACAGATTCACACGTACATTTTACACACGTAAAGATTAGTTTTATTTGTATTAGGGACTCATTGGGAAAATATATATCTTATATTGTTTAATCTTAATTTTGATGATAATTTAATTATTCCTAAAACTATCCTATCTTCTCCAAATTCAAGGGATAGGATTCTCACCCCTTGGTTGAACCAATAACCAAGTAGAGGGAAGAATCCACTACCCTTTACAAATTATTTTGTCCGAAGGACACGTTTAGTTAAAGTTTCTTTAAAAATTTGATATTATTAAATTAATTTATTTAATTTTTCAAATTCGGCTCTAACAAATATCAATCGCTCTTTTTATATTTCTTAAAGAGATTACTCCTTTTTTAAATATTTTGTAATGCCTGTCAATGTAACCTTTTTTCATGTACTCTCAATTTATAATATCTTTTTTTATATGAAATGAAATTATTTTTTACAAATCATTGTGCATTTCGTAATCCCAAAACATATAAGAATATTTTCCCGAAATATTGAAATTTTTTATAAAGGTCCAAAATACATTAGGCGAAATAAAATGGTTTGACCCTAAACACTTTATTTTTTAATTATTATATTGTTATATTAACACCATAGTTATAGGTAAACAACATTTTTTTTTAGTAAAATCAGGGAAATGTCAATAAAAATTTTTTTTTCAGGGAAAGTAAGAAAATTGAGACATTTTTTCGACTTATAAACAAATCTATTAAATTAATAGAAATTAGCATCTAATTTTTTTAAAATACAATATTTTCAGTATTTATAATTACATATTTCCAAAAATCCAAATACAAAAGAAAATAATATTTAAGAATTATTTTTAACATTTTAGAGAAAACATTTATTTTCAAAACCTTTAATTAAAATTCATCAAATAATTAAATAGTTTAATTAAATTATACAAAAAATCTATTAAGAAATTCAATCCTATTTTTTAAAAATTGCATTAATTTTTTTTTAAAAACTAATTCGTATAATTGTTTTATAATGATTATTTAAGATTTAATTATCTTTGAACAATGTAAATAAAAATTTTTGAATATTTACTTTTAAAACTTTTTGAAATTTTTGACTAATTATGGTCCTGTTAATAATTAAAATTCTCAAAGAATTTGATCATTTTTATTAATATTTTTTACTAATTCTATTATTTTTAAAAGATTTTTACAAATTTTAATTGTTTTTGAAGATAATTGAATCTTAAATAATCATTATAAAACAATTTTATACTAATTACATTTTAAAAATATTTTAATGGAATATCACAATTGTGAACGAGATAAACTCAAACTGTCACTTTACCTACCTAACCTGACAACAAAATATATTAATCTCCTATATTAACAAATAATAACTCTTTAACAACAATTTTCTATTTTTTTGAGTGAAAAATAAGATTTTTTACAATGTGTAAGTGGAAATATTATTTTGGTAGTAAATTGTAGTGTTTTATTAGAGGTGGTTCAATGTAGACACAGATCCTTCAAAATAAAAAAGTGTAACTTGTTAGAAAAAAATTAAATTTAATTATTTAATCATAATAATTTGTGTTTATAACGTGTGTATTAACTAAAGGAGTACTTCAGCTTAATTTTGATATAAAAACCTGATCGAAATTTGTAAAATTTAATTAGTTCTTGGACTTTATAAAATACCCGGTTCAATGTAGCCTACCCTCCCCTAATTAAAATTCATCAAATAATTAATTAGTTTATTAAAATTATACAAAAAATCTAATAAGAAATTCAATCCTATTTTCAAAAAATTGCATTAAATTTTTTTTAAAAACTAATTCGTTTAATTGTTTTATAATGAATATTTAGGATTTAATTATCTTCGAACAATGTAAATAAAATTTTTTGAATATTTACTTTTTGGACTTATTGAAATTTTTGACAAATTATGGTCCTGTTAATAATTAAAATTCTCAAAAAATCTAATCATTTTTATTAATATTTTTCACTAATTTTATTATTTTTAAAAGATTTTACAAATTTTAATTGTTTTTGAAGATAATTGAATCTTAAATAATCATTATAAAACAATTATGCTAATTACTTTTTAAAAATATTTTAATGTAATTTTTCAAAAATAATTGAATTATTTAAAAGAGTTTTTGTATAATTTAAAAAAACTATTTAATTTTTTGATGAATTTCAATTAAAAATCTTTAATATAAATATATTTTTCAAAATGTTAAAAATAATTCTGAAATATCATTTTTGTATGTATTTAGATTTTAGGAAAGATATGTAATTGAAAACACTGAAAATATTGAATTTAAAAAAATTAGAAGCTAATTTTTTAATTTTTTTCATTAATTTTTTTTTAATTTAATTTAAACAATTTTCAAAAATTGTAACACAATACTTAAAATAAATTAATTATTTTTCAATTAAATTTTACAAAATTTCAACTATTCAAAAAGATTTTTATTATAGATATATTTCAAAAATTGAATTATGTCTTAAATTCAACCCAATAATTAAATATAGCGGTTATAATTTCAAAAACACAAAAAAATTTAATTTTTTTAAGTTTGATAATTTTTTTACCCTTATCCCCTTCCCAGTGTATGACGTCTATGAAGGCAAAAATAATTCGTGCCACCAGTGTGTATGACCGCTATAGTGGCATCTAAAAGGAAAATCTCGGTAATAAATGAAATATGAATATAAATGAATATTCTAAAGTTTTGTGGTCGCTTAAAATGCTGATTCGGGCGATTTTGAGGTTTCTAAATCCAAATCTTTAGTCAAAATTAAAAATTTCAAAATAGCGGCTCCAAAACGACCAAAGAAAAAATTTAAAATCAGTAAACTTTGAAATTTGTCGATTTCTATTTTGAAACCGCCATTTTGAATTTTTAAATTTTGATTATGCTGATTACGAATTCGATTTTAGTCAAAATGGTAATCAATAAGTCAAAATGGCGGATCCAATATGGAACAAAATTTTTTTTTTATACAATCAGTGAGCGCTCCTAGGACATTTTCACCTACCTGACTGGTATTAGAACTTTCAAATAACAAAATTAAGGTCAATTGCATTATATTGGATGGGGGGTGGTCAAGGATTGAAGAAAAATTGTCCTCGTGGTTTGTGGACGGCCCCTAAGTTTATACCGCGGCTTATATCATGACTATTAATAAATCTCGGTGTCAATCTTTTGACAAAGAAGGAAGAATACTTCAATAAAATAATTCTTCTAATGTGTAATGAATTTATATAAAGTTTTTCTATCGCTTGACTAATCTAATCGAAACAAAAACCATTATTTTGTGATTTGACTTGCTTGGTTGCAAATGTTTGGTATCACTTGTTTACATTTAGTTTTTGAGTAGAAAATTATGTGCAATGTTGCCAGACGTTTAAAGAGCTGTTCAATATATTTACACACGGTGGTCTTCAAGCATTTTTAGGTTTACCTAAAATGCGTCAAAATTGTGCTAACGCAGTTTTATCTGACGTAAAGACGTAAAGACGCATTTTTTCGAAATTACAAAATGGGGCTATTAGGAACAAGGCGGTAAAAACCATTGGAAAACGCATTTAAAGTTAAAGACGTTATTTTTTATTGCTCGAAAGTAAACACAGAATATAAAACAAATGTAAAAACAAAACTAAAAGAGCGAATGTGTGTTTTGAACGTTGCTGGTATCATCAGTTGAGGTCGATGATGGAATCACTTGTCGTTTTTTGCGACTTGTCGGTACCAACACTCTTTTACAATTTCGAATCATCTTTGAACACTAAAAACCAAATTAGGTGATAAAAAATAAAAGAAATTTCGAAAAACTTACTTTTTGACAACAAACTACAAGCTACTATTGTTCACAAAATATTTAATAATCACAATTATTGCATTGAAAAGTGTTGCCAGTTACCGCAGCAACAATTTTTCAAAAGCAAGTAACACAATTTATCGATAAACGGCGCCGATAGCATCAACTCCTCCCGAAAACAGAATTTTGTTCCTAATAGCCCCAGTTTACGGTATATACATATTGCCCATATATGTATGTTTTTTTGGTTTTTTTCAAAAAAAGAATCAGCTACGATTTTCGGAAATGAAAATTTGGAAACTTGGACCGATTCCAGATAAAACTGCGTTAGCACAATATTGACTCATTTTAGATGTTAAATTTAATTTTTGGTTTTCGTGTTATATGTTTTTTTAATATTCTTCAAAAAAATTTGTAATCTTTTCTAATATTTCCGCATAAGAAAAAAACATCTTAAAGTCTTAGTCACATTTTTATATACACACACAATGAAATAAGGTCTTAAGTATTATAAGACAAAAGCAGAAATATCGCGCGCGCTTTAGCGCGCGTAGCTCTGCTAGTGACTGACTATTTTCAATATAATTTTCTACAACAATTAAGTTTAATTAAAAACATAAATATAACCTAATTTTTTTACATAAAGTATGAAGTATTCGTAACGCATGCGCTGAAGAATATATTAGAGAGATGAAAACTGTTTCTCACATTAAGTCTCATCCACACACCAGATCATGACCAAATATACAGGCGCACACAGTCAGTATGAGCCAACGTTAATTTATAAAGGTACCGTCCCATTATGGCGTGAAAGCGTCGACGTAAAAACGTAAACAATGTGAGTGAGTGAGAACGTGATATCTGTTCATCTCTTTCTATCGCACGATTTCTACTTTACGCCGACGCTTTTACGCCGTCGTGATACGGTACCTTTATACTACTATGAAAACTGATTTTTTTTCTTCCAACTATCTGACGTCATAATCGAGGACAAAATATCTCGTTTGCAAAAAAAATTTTCCAAATCTATTATAAAAAAAATGCTGCTTCTACAATAACATTGCATTGCAAACAAAGTGGCAGGTGTCGTTCATCGGATGTTTAACTGTAAAACACACTATTGTTGAAAGAACTTTAATCGTGTCGCATGCGCAGTTTATTTATATTCATTTCGCGCTATTATAATTCATTTCGCGCCATTAATCCACCGTTACGTGTCATAAACTCCAATTTGTTTAATATTAATTATTAAATTTGTGATTGTTTTTCAAATAGTTTCACTTATTTGTTATTAATTATAATAGTGTTACCAGAATTGCAAAATCGCGGATAGTTTAACAATCACAAAAAGCAAATTCTTTACTGTTAATAACTTTTTACATTTCATGCAAAATTTTTCTACTTTTTATCAATATTTATTAACATTTTTTACCTTCTTTAATGTTTCAGGTGAGTTTATTGGCAGTTTGCAACAGTTTTTTCGGCTCCAAATACTGAAAAGTGTGAGTAATTTTATTTTAAATTTCTGTTTGCATGTTTTTTCAATGAGGTTAAAATTACTTTTGTCCAAATTTCCTTTTATTCTTTATTTTGACATTTTTTTCACATTTTGGAATCAATTATTAAAATAAATTGAATTAAAATAGTAAAAAAAAAGAATATAATTCAATTCCTTTTATCAAAATATATTTAATAAACAATATTAAGGAAATACTTTATCCACGTATTCTCGGTGACAATTTCTTTTTCCTTTGTTATAAGAATGTGAATTGTCATCATTGTTGTCTTAAGGAGTGAGGGCAAATTTTTCTTTATTACATTTACCAATGTTAGTGAGTCAGTCAGTCATTGACTTTGATGTCACTAAATGTTGATAATTTATTTCATGATGACAAATTTCAACACTTTTCAACATTAATGGTGAAATATTCGACTTTTGAAAATCTCGAGCAATGTAGTTGAAAAAAATCCTCTATTCAACCAGAAATAACGTTGAAATTACATTTAACGATAAAAATACGTTAGATTTCGGTTTATAAAAATTTATAAGCAATCTAAAATTCTTTAAATAATTTCTTGTGACTCTCATCTTTTTTGGCAATTTTACAGAGACTAACCTGTAAAGAAAATATTTTTTTATTAATAAGAAAATTTAATATAATTTTAAAAAACAAGTGAGCATTTTGCGTTTTTCATGAGTTAAACGCAAAAACAGCAATTTTTTTATCGCTCATGTCCAAAATGTCATACTTTTCATGCAGCAGTTAGCCCTTGCGAATTGTTATGGTGGAAAGGGGGTCGAATACGACTCCGTTATGTACCCGCTTAATACCCGCTTAGTAAATAGTTATGAAAGAAAATTCTAGTTTTTTTGGAGCAGGAAATTTTAAACTGACTCTCAAATTGTCGGAAGACTCTGTTCCCTTCTCGCAACTTTTGATTCGTCTTTCTCTAGTTCTCAGTAGCCTAGAGAAACTGTTTTTGAGTCAATAAAAAATTTCCTGTAAAAAAAATTAACAATTTTCCTGATTTTTAGTTGACAAAATTCAGCAAAATTGAAATTTTTTTTCTAAAATTGTCGGAAGACTCTGCTCCCTTCTCGCAAATTTTAATTCGTCTTCCCCTAGTTCCCAGTAGCCTAGAGAAACTGTTTTTGAGTCAATAAAAAATTTCCTGTAAAAAAAATTAACAATTTTCCTGATTTTTAGTTGACAAAATTCAGAAAAATTCAAATTTTTTTTCTAAAATTGTCGAAAGACTCTGCTCTCTTCTCGCAACTTTTGAAGCGTCTTCCCCTATATCCTAGTAGCCTAGAGAAACTGTTTTTTGTGTAAATAAACAATTTCCTGTTTAAAAAAATTAACAATTTTCCTGATTTTTAGTTGACAAAATTCAGCAAAATTCAAATTTTTTTTCTAAAATTGTCGAAAGACTCTGCTCCCTTCTCGCAACTTTTGAATCGTCTTCCCCTATATCCTAGTAGCCTAGAGAAACTGTTTTTGTGTAAATAAACAATTTCCTGTTTAAAAAAATTAACAATTTTCCTGATTTTTAGTTGACAAAATTCAGCAAAATTGAAATTTTTTTTCTAAAATTGTCGGAAGACTCTGCTCCCTTCTCGCAACTTTTGATTCGTCATTCCCTAGTTCTCAGTAGCCTAGATAAACTGTTTTTGAGTCAATAAAAAATTTCCTGTAAAAAAAATTAACAATTTTCCTGATTTTTAGTTGACAAAATTCAGCAAAATTGAAATTTTTTTCCCTAATTGTCGAAAGACTCTGCTCCCTTCTCGCAAATTTTAATTTGTCTTCCCCTAGTTCCCAGTAGCCTAGAGAAACGGGTTTTGAATCAGTAAAAAATTTCCTGCTTTAAAAAAACTAGTATTTTACTTAATATTTACTATTTACTAAAGCGAGTAGAAAGAGCAGGTACATAACGAGGTCGAATTCGACCCCCTTTTCCACCCAAACAATCCGCAAGGGAGGACAAAAGATTATGTTATTTTTAATAATTTATTTTATTTTAGAATTAGAAGAAAAATGGACTGGAAGGAGGAATATCAAAAATTCAAAAATCTGACGAGAGATTTGTAAAAAGAGGAGGAAAAATGTCAAGGACCATTTACTTTCACTGGGATCAAGGAAAAAGAAGATCTACTATTTAAGGATGTCGACTTGGATTCTTTTGTTATTTTTTTCAATAACATTCAAGGTATTAAATTTGATTCTTATTTAAAATTGCAATAAAAATTAATAACAGATCTTGAATTTGAACAAAAGAAAAGTTTAGACCATTTATATGAAAACGATTGCAAAGATTTTAATTATATTAAATTGCAAATGGGTTTTCTTGAAAACAACAGTCATTGTGCTGTAACGACACTTTTTCAAATTAAAAAAATGAATTGGTAAATGTAAAAATGTTAATTAAAAATTATTACGAATTATTGAGAGACATTGCTAAAGATATAAAAAATGAAAATTTGGATAATTTAAATTTAGAAAATGTTGTAAATTCTTCAAAATTAAATTACATTAAAATAAAATCAACAAATGCTGAAACTTTTGATAATGATAATATTCAAATTCATTCTGACATTTGGAAACAGTTTTGCTTAAAATATAATGAAAAAATCGTTGAATTTAAAGAAAAATTTGATATATCAGATATTTTATATTACATTCACACACGGAGAGAAATCTGCTGCTAATATTACTCGAAAGGGCACATTACTTAAATTGCTTAACGTTTCTCATATATTTTTAGCATGGATTCATATACTTATTGTAAAAATACTTCCAATGCAATAAGCATAAGAGACAGTAGCTAAGTTTGCACGAAATCTTTATTATAAATACAAAGAGAACGTGCTATAAAAGTATTAGATTCTTCTTATAAGAATCGCTCGAACTCCGACTGATTTTCAGGCGGACTTTATACAACACAATCTTACCTGTGTATACGCACATATAACTCACACACACATATATTTCTCTCTCTCTCTATATTTGATATTTCTCTGTCCTGTAAAACATTATATATTATATGTAGTATTTAATACTTGTTGCTGTTATAAAAAGATAATATTTATTTAATAGTAAGTATATTAGTTAAAAATTATTGCATTTTTATTCGTGTTTGAATGTATAAGCAACATGTGAAAATTGTTAGGTTATGTTATTGCAAACGTCACCGAGTTGTACGCGTTCCGTTCCTCAAAACCATCCAGAGAAATATATGTGTGTGTGAGTTATATGTGCGTACACGCAAGTAAGATTGTGTTGTATAAAGTCCGCCTGAAAATCAGTCGGAGTTCGAGCGATTCTTATAAGAAGAATCTAATACTTTTTATAGCACGTTCTCTTTATATTTATAATAAAGATTTCGTGCAAAATTAGCAGCTGCTTTTTGTTTTTATTGCATCGAACTCTCCATTACATTAAATAGATGATTTCGTATATAAATTATTATAACCTCAAGCTAAAATTCTATTCAGCAGTGACTAATAAAATTTGTAAAGATTCTGCAAGCAATAATAGCAACAGATTTCTCTCCGTGCAATAATGGAATCAGAGCAAATATTAAATGTCGAGATGATTTTCTCAACAAATATGTTTCAAATTCATCTCATGTTAAATTAATGCAATTTCATGTAGCAATGGAAGTTGTTGATTCAGATTTTGAAAAATCTTGTACAAGTGACAATTACAGCACAATGACAAATGGTATTCGTGGTACTAATTTATTATTTAAATTAGAAAATGTTTTTCCAAAATTAAAAGATAAAAATAAAATTCAAAAATATTGTGAGCCAACAAACTTTAAAGATTACGGTAACTTTACATTTACAGTAAATAATAATTTCAAAAAAATTTTTGTACTGAAAACAATTTTAAAAAAATGGAAAATAATTCTAAAGAATTTAAATTTCATGATAGTGTAACATATTTACAAGCTTACAATACTAATCATAAATTAGCTCCTCAATGTAATAAAAAAACAATTGCATTTCAATATATGTCTTCAAATTATGGCTATAATAATAAATTAAATGTTAATAATGATGACGATAAAATTGACCGACATGAAAATCGAATTGACAAACAATGTGACGACAGAGAAACAAAACAGATTACATTAGGATTCAAAGATCATTATCAAGATATTGTTAAAAAAATTTACAACAGGTAATTAGATCTTATAAATTAGAATTAAAAGACATTATGTCATATAATTATGATGATAAAAATAATAGTGTATTAAATAATTTTAAAAATGGTAATGTTCACAATGTTATTAAAATTGTCGCTGCTAATAATAAATTATTCGTAAATCATTTGAAATTAGTTGAAAAGCAATTGTTTCATTACAAACCATTTGATATTAACACATTTCAAGACTTTCCTTCACATTCAAAATGTAATAATCAATTTATAAACGATTGTGATGATGATGATGATGATGATAATGATGATGATGATGATGATGATTATAAAATTTCAAAAAATGAAAATTTAAGTACATTCGTCATTCTTCGTTTTGAATTAGTTCACACTTTTCAAAATTTTGATCAATGCCAACAATGGATTGAAAATGATATTCTTTATAATAAACAAAGAGTAGAAATGATTAAATTTTTATTATTATCAGATTTAAATGAATCTCAATATAGATTATATAAAATTGGAGAAAAACAAATTAACAATAAACATTCAGAATGGAGTCATTTTATAATTAACAATTGTAGTAAAATAATAAATAATTTATTAAAAGTAAATTTAAAAATAGATGAAAATTTAAAAAATCAACATTTACCAAATATTGTTGATATACAAGAATTTTATTTAAATCAAGAAAAATTGGAATTTTTTTTTCACGGTAAAAAGAATTGTAATTTAAATCAATTAAAAATAATGATGAATGACGAATCATTTAAAAAAACTCTAACCATTGACAGTGATGTTTTAAATTTATGGAAGAATAATGATACGAGTGAAACGAAATTAAATTTCAATGATTTCTATCAATTCAATAATAATATTTTATATTGGACAAAAGAATCGAAATTAACAGCAACTTGTTTGAATGTAATTTGGAATTTATTAAAAGAAAATGATAGTAATAGCAATGAATTAAATAATAATGAGAAATTAGAATTGTTTATTCAATTATTAATAAAAAGTCACATTATTTATGGTTTAACAAAAATGAAAATTTTTAATAACTCAATGTCATTAAACAAAAATTTTAATTATTATAAATTAAATGCAGAACAATTGTGCAATTTAAAATTTTTATCAAAAGAATTAAAACTAAATGAACATTCAAAGAAATTTTTAACAAATGATACAATTATTATGACTAAATTCATTACTCCAAAAACTTTAATAGAAATTTTAGATAACCCATTAGCAAAGGAGTCGCAATTGTTTAAAGCATCGTTTGGAATATTAGTAGGATTAAATGGAATTTCACCAAAATTTTCAATTGAATTGAAAGAAAATTTAATTAATTTCGTTACAAATAATGTTCAATATTGGCCTAATATTTATTTCAATGAAAATTTAGAACTTTCTAATTTCGAAATTATTAAAGTAATTAATGAAGGCGATATAAATCAAACAATTCATTCATTGTCATCTGCTTCATCATCATCAAAATCAACTTTTGATACTAGAAGTCATGTTGAATCTAATTCTCCTTTTGCAAATATTAGATTGTACGATGTTAAAGAAAATTTAAATGTGTTTAACAATTTTGAAAGTTATACATTCATTGATTTTGAAACAACGGATTTAAAGTACAAAGAAATTACCGAATTGTGTTTATATACTGTGAGAAAAGTAGATTTCATGAAATTAAGACAAAATCTTAAGGATAATTTAAATGTTGATAATTGTCAAAAAATTAAAATCAATGATATCACGAAAATGATTAACGTAAATAAATTGTTATTAATTTTTAAACCAGACATTAAAGTTAATAATGGTGCAAGTAAAATTAGTGGAATTTCAAATTCATCTTTAGTAGAGCATAAAAATTTTTCTAAAGAAACATGTAATCTCATTAATAATTATTTAACCCCTTAACTGCCGGCTAAAAAACACTAAATGTGCCCAGAATGCCAAGAATAAAAAATCGTCCAATTTGTCTGAAACTTGTTACCCAGGGGTTTTCGGGGTCGCTGATTACGAATCTGATGTCGGCATTTCATAATTCAAAATGGCGGATCCAATATGGCGGACGGACTTTTAAAAATTAATCCAAATTACCTGAAATTTGTTACTCGGGGGTTTTTGGGGTCGCTGATTACGAATCTGATGTCGGCATTTCATAATTCATAATGGCGGATCCAATATGGCGGACGGATTTTTAAAAATTGATCCAATTTACCTGAAATTTGTTACTCGGGGGTTTTCGAGGTCGCTGATTACAAATATGATGTCGGTTTTTCAAAATTCAAAATGGCGGATCCAATATGGCGGACATTTTTTTTAAATTTTGGATTCGCTTGAAAATTATCATTAGGGGGTTTTCGGGGTCGCTGATGATGAATCCGATGTCAGTTTTTAAAAATTAAAAATTGCGGATCCAATATGGTGCAAATTTTTTTTTTAAATTTTGTATTCGCTTGAAACTTGTCACTCGGGGGTTTTCGGGGTCGCTGATGACGAATCGGATGTCTGTTTTTAAAAATTCAAAATGTGGGATCAAATATGGCGAACATTTTTTTAAAAAAATTTTGTTTTTATCATAAAAGCAGAACAAATTTTACAAATGCCGGTTTCATAGAACAGCTATAAAAAGTGTGCAAAAATTGAAATTCCATTGAAATGTCCTAACGCATTTCACCTTTCCAATAAGTTCATGGGTGAAGTGGATCTCCACGGTATGCCATATTGGATCCGAAATTTAAAATTTTGAAAAAGTGACATCGGATTTGTCATCAGCGACCCCGAAAACCCCCGAATGATAATTTTCATGCGAATGCAAAATTTAAAAAAAAATGTCTGACATATTGGATCCGCCATTTTGGATTCTGAAAAATCATCATCATATTCGTAATCAGCGACACCGACAACCCCCGAGTAACAAATTTCAGGTAAATTGGATAAATTTTTAAACAAGCGATACGCCATATTAAGTCCGCCATTTTGAATTTTGAAAAAACCGACATCATATTCGTAATCAGCGACCTCGAAAACCCCCGAGTAACAAATTTCAGGTAAATTGGATCAATTTATAAAAAAGTCATCCTCCATATTGGATCCGCCATTTTTAATTTTGAAAAACTGACATCATATTCGTAATCAGCGACCCCGGAAACCCCCGAGTAATAGATTTCAGGCGATTTTAGACATTTTTAAAATATAAATGCATTGTATTGTCCATGGCAAAGATTTTGAAAAATTTGCTAAAAGTGTTGTTTTTAAAAATTTATAACATTTTTATAATTTATTGAATTTAAAAACAGAAATGTAAAGACATTTTTAAACTTGTTGCTTGTAAATAAAGTGTCACAGTCTACGTATACACTGTAAAAAATTCTTTCTGAATTTTCATGTGAATGTGTAAAGTTTTCATTCGAATGTCTTATGAATATCACTAGATTAAAAGAATTTTAATTAGATAGTCCCTTTAAATTTACCAACTTTCATTAATTTTACCAGAAATGTTTAATTTTCACAGGAGCAACGCTGTACATAAAGTTACAATCGAGCAGCGTGTGAATTTTCAATAAAAACCTGGTTAAATTTCACATGGTAGGATATGTAAATTTACCGGGAGTATTGAAAGTTCTACATATTTGTTTAATTTTGTTACACTTAAAAATTTTATTTCGGAAAAATATATTATTCTATTTTAAACGTACATTTCATTAATTCTATTATAAAAAAAGTATTCATTTTTATAACTTAAACACATTCTAATAATTATTTTAAAAAATATTTTTATAAATATTATAAACGTGCAAGAAAAAAAATTAATGAAATATATTTTAAGGTTATGTTCAGTATATGGTTTTCTGTTGAAATTTCATGGCAGACGGTAATTTTATAATCAAAATGTAAAATTCATACGTTGTTCCATTGTAATTTTTGTCAATCGTGGGTCGTATGAAATTTCAATAAGAATTTCTTACAGTGTATGCTTAGTGGCTACAGTAAAGGCTCATTTATAAACTGGAGCTATCGCTTTTTTAAAAAAAGAATTTCTTCTTTGATATTTCCTTCTTCAGCCTTTTATTCCTGTCTCTTACCTAACTTTATAACAATTTTCTTCTCTGATTATTGTAAGTTGGTGATTATGAGTGGACAACGTCAAACAAGGTCTCGGGGGCCACCAGAACCATTAAAAAATCCAATCTTAAATATACCGAGGGATCAGAAGACATACCCAGAAGCAAATAGACCTAATTTGTTCAACTTGTTTTGTGAGTATGATAATCTTTTGTTTGACTCCAAATTGAGATCTGCCGGTTTCACATTTGCGTACACCGATCTCAGAAAAGTGAGCGGTGTTACGGACACGAAAGAACGCAGAATCTCAATTAGCCTCAAACACCACTACATAAAGAAGAAGAAAATGTGGAATGTTAAGAGTATAAAGGAAACTTTATTGCATGAAATGATCCACGTGTTGATATTCGTCCAACATCGTAGTGATGTGGACGATTATCACGAACACGGGGATCATTTCATGCAATACATGAATGATTTGAATCTAAAATTAAAAGAAAAAAAAATGAATTTAAAAGTTAGCGTTGAACAAATTGTTGAATTAAAAATTTATAATAAAATGCATAAATACAGATGGCTCTGCACCAACTGTAATTATGAGTGTTTATTAACAAGGCCACAACCCCCATCTTTTTTGAGGGGTAAACATGACAATTGCAATAATTATCAGCGGCAAAAGTTGTGATAACCCTCCAAGAAAGATGGGTGGTTATTTTAATGTGCAGAGCCATCTGTATTTTTGTATAGAATAAACTGTAAATAAAACATTATTATTATTATTATTATTATTATTATTATTATTATTATTATTATTATTATTATTATTATTATTATTATTATTATTATTATTATTGTTATTATTTTTATTTTTGTTCTTATTATTATTAAGGGGATTATTTTTTTTTTAAATTTTTTCAAAATTTTTCAAACTTGGAAAGGGATAAATATGTTGAGGTTAATTAATGTTGTATTGGAGGGGGAACAAAAATTGGAAAAAAAATTGGAAATAAAAGTTTAAAAAATTTTGTTTAAAAATTGAAAAAATAGTTTAAAAAATTTTGTTTAAGAATTGAAAAAAAATTGAAAAAAAATAAAAAAAAAAAAAAAAAACCCCGTCAATGGTTGTCCACTATAAAACTTGTTATTCTTTGTATATAATTAATTGTTTGGAACTTTTTTTTTTTTCTATTTATCAAGTTTTATAGACCTTGACGTGGTGACGGGGCTTTTCACTAAAGGACACCCAAAAATTTTTAGTTTTATAATTATAATAATTATTGTTTTACACGTTATTTTCTTAATTTTTTTTATTACATATATTATAAAATTTTAATGTTTTTAAAATTAAAAAATATTTTTATAAATAGTTGTTAAAAAATTTTGAATAAACATTTCTCCTTTAATACATTTACAGATATTTATTATTTATCTTTTTTTAAATAATATTTAATCCTATTATTTATTAATATTTTTTTTCCTTTAATTAAAATTTAAAATTTTTAAAATAAAAGTGAACTACCTAAATTTTTTTTATTTAATTTTTGAGTGATGAAATTGAAATTAAACAATTCTAACTTTAAATTGTTTATTGATTAAAATGAGAATTTTTTTTACATTATATTAATTAAACATTATTTTAAATACTTGAACATTATATGAAAGAAAATGAAGGAAAAAAAACAACAATTGACAATTGTTGATACTTGTAATAGTAATGTTGTTGTTGTTGTTGTTGTTAAAATATGCTGCTGATGATGCTGATACTACTACTAGTACATACACACACACACTCACACATAATTCATTCCTCCAATTTTTTTAAATTCAAATCAACTTTGCATTCATGCAACACACTGTACGTATCGAAGAGGCTACGCAATTTTTCGCCACCCATCGATTTATCTTTGAATTTTTCATACATGTACATCACATTATCCTCAAAAGTTGTATTAAACTCGTGAGGATAATTGTGACGTAATATTTCAAGCAATAAATTTGTGGGTACACGATTTGCGTAGCCAAATGAGATGACTCTGTCATGCAAATCCAGCTCATTGTAAATCCCATTATGAAATAACTTGTAATAATCCATGGGAATTCTTGGATAATTTAGAAAATTTAACAATTTTTCCCATGGATTAATCCACATTTTATTGCATAATCCAACATTACAAATGAGCCAGATTGTTGACAGAGTCATTCTTAATTTAGAATCAGCATCATCTTCAGCATCATTGACAACAACAATATTGTCAGCAACAACAACAACATGATCATTACTATCACAAGTATCAGTGAGTTGTTTGTAACCATACAGTTATATTTAAATGAAATATTTAAACATGAACTTTATAACAAATGGTCACAAAATAATTAAACATTTTTAGATAAGTTAATATAAGAGCCAATTATGCGATAAAAAATCAATATATGAGTAATAACCACAAAAGTATGAAACAACGAGAGATATCGATTTATTAACAATACTTCTGAGATCAAAAATAAAAATATTTGTACAAAAATCGATCGCTCAATACACATATGATATCATATATACACACACTCATTCACAACATACAGCCAGTCGAAATAACATTAATTTTGGTATATTACAAATTTAAAAAGGGGAACAAATAATAATGTGAAATTGTAAAAATACGGACCATATAAAAAAGAGTGCTCGTCGTCTATGAGCTGCCCGGGGAGGTGGAATACCGGGTGATGCTGTTGAATATAGAGCCTGATTTCGATGATGTCCACAATGATTGCGTATGAGGTAAAATGTTATCACTCGCCTTGCCAGCAATGATGACTCTGGTGCGGGTAGAAAATAGTAATATTATCCGGATTACCTTCAGTCACAAATATCCGGATGAAGGCTTCTCAATAATTCTCGTTTACCAATACACATCCAAATTAGGGACGATTTTCCAATACAATTCGCCACTCTGATAAAAAGAACAATCTTATGTAATGAACTTTTGTATTACAACTTTATAACCACCAACTTTACCTCGTGAGTTCTCGGCGAGAGACATGAAATCTGGCGAAAACAGCTTATTCAACAGAAGACGACAAGTCACTGAATTATTAAGACGACGAAATGCGAATTAGTCAAATCATTTCTCCCTACTTATTCGGACGTAGGTCCCCGAAAGGAGATTCGACTGTTTACGGAAATACATACACCTACATTCTCAAAACTTTTCTTTTCTCTATTTCCTTCAATATACCAATTTGCTACATGTTGTTGTTGTTGTTCTTGTTGTTCTTGTTTTTTTTAATTTCTTCAACCACCCTCCTCGTTTCCTCTGATATCAAAGTTGCTGAAGATGATGATGATGAGGAGGATGTTGATGATGAGTTGATGATTGTGCTGCCAACTAATTTAGTTTCATCATCAACTTTTTTTGTGATAATGATGTTCCTGCTGCTGCTGCATTTATCGTCAATTATTTTTTCATTTTCTGCATCGTTGATGATAAATACTGATGATGATGATGCTGCTGATAATAATGATGACAGCGATGATGATGATGATGATTTTTGTATTGATGGAGATTGTGGAGGGAAATTAAATTGAATGCCATCCGGCAATAGAATTGCTGCAGCCGGACACCATGATTGTAAATTATCATGGCATATTTCCAATTCATTAGGAGTCATTTTTTTGAATAATTCACTGTTGGAAAAAAAGGCAATTAATATTATTATTGGAAAATTATAATTTACTTTTTTAAAAAATTTAATTTGTATTTTATTTTTATATTTTAAAATTTAATCAATACATTGAATCAATTGATTCTTCTTTTTTATTGCAATAATACAAAACTAAGAATAATTATATATATATATATATATATATATATATATATATGCGTGTGTCTGTATAAGAAAAAAGTTTTTTATAAATTTCTTTTATTTCTCCCGAAAAATAATGTTGTATATTTTTTTATTTTCTTATATAGTAAAGATATAAAAATAAAAAAAATACCAAAAAAAAAGGAAGAGCGATTAAACAATTAATTTGGAAATTGGAAATCTCATTGAAAAAAAACTTACATTTCTAATGGCGAATATGCGAATTCTGGCACTATAATTTTCTCCTCTTTATTATTATCCATATTCATTTTTGTTTTTTAATTTTTCACAATGTATTCTTACACCACAATTTTAAACTAATTTTCACCTGATTGGGAAAAGGGAAAATTTTAATTTTACCCTTTTGTTTCCAATTGAAATGAATACTGAAAATGTTTTTCAAAATTCACAATATGTTTTTTGATTATAAAGCCAACGACGACGATGACGACGATGACGACGACAAGGATTTATTTTCTAAAAACATTGCCCAATGTTATTCTGTATACACAGAATATAGAAGAGATGAAAAAAAGAGAGAGAAAAAGAGAGAGAAAAAGAGAGAAAAAAGAGAGAAATTGATAAAGACGAAAACTCAAATTATTCTCAAAGTTTCTATATATATATATATGAAAATAATATAAAGACACATCTCTTTCAAAATAAAAATATTCTTCAATCGAATAAGACGTGTTTATATCTCTTTATATATCATTCTCATATGTAAGTATAATTGTGAATTTTAAATAATATAATTGATAATTTATTCTTTTTTTTATATATTAAAAATTTAAATTAATTTCTTTATAAATAATTTAAAAAAAATGTATAATATATTAACTTTTTAAAAATTTATTATTATTTTTATTATTCTTTTCCCTGAAATAGAATTTCACTTGAAATTATTAATTTAATATTCATTGACATTTAAATTATTAATAGTACGTGCATTATTGAATATAATAATTTTAAGTGAAATTCTATTTTTTTTGAAAATTTCATCAAAATTGTAATTAATTCTATTTTAATTTTTTCTTTTTCCAGTATTCATATCATCAAAAGAAGAAAAAAATAATTTTTTTCCTTAAAAAAAAATATAAAAAATGAATAAATTGAATGGAAATTTCTCAGGACCATTAAAAATTGGCAACAATGAAGAGAACAAAAAAACAACAAAGAAGGTACATTTCAAAGATGAAGTGGAGGAGGATGAGGATTTATTAGCATCATATTATGAATATAAGGAGAAGGAGATACAAATGAGGGATGAGGCATTTGCTGAATACCAAAAAAATTTATCGAGAAAAATTTTAAGTGAAAACATGAATTAAAATTAAAAATTATTTTTATTATAATAGTGTAAAATAAAAAATACATTTTTCTTGTAATGTAAAATAATTTAGAAATTTTTGAAATAAAAGATAAATTATCATCAATTGAAGAAAAATTTTGTATTAATTTCTCTTGTCCTTTTTAATTATTCTTTTAAAATACAATTGAATAAATATATATAATATAATATAATATATAAATAAAGAATTTTAAAGAAAATTAGAGAGAGGTACGGTGAGTGGGAGAGAAAGAGAGAAAGAGAGAAAAAGAAAAAGAGAGAGAGAGAGAGAGAGAGAGAGAGAGAGAGAGAGAGAGAGAGAGAGAGAGAGAGAGAGAGAGAAATTCTCTTTTAATGATAAAAATTTCTTTTCACAAATGTCTTCTTCGAAAAAAAAATAATAGCAGATAAGACAAAACGTAAACATGAAAATTCAAAATAAAATCATTTTACATTTTACTGAAAAATTTCATATCAAAAATTATTAAAGTAAATTAATTAAATCATATTTTTTTCAATAGCCAATAATTAAAATAATAATAATGACACATTTACCAAATTATGATTAATATAAATGTGTTTTTTTTCCTCTTAAAAATAAATATGTGTGTGTGTGTATGTTTACATACATTTTATTTTGAAATAAGAATTGAAATAAAATAATATTATTTAGTCGCTTCCTAATCGTAGAGCAGAGAACTTAATATATATATATATATTTTATATATATATATATATATATATATATATATATATATTTTATATATAGACAAATTATTGAATGCTCTAAATTATTTTGCTTGAATTTTTTCGGGTACGTGATTTTTAATAGTTTTTTATAATCTTTAACCAAAAAAAAATTTTTAATTTTAAATAAAAATTTTCTTAAACAAAAAATATCTAATTAATTTTATTTAAAATTAAATTTTTTTCTTGTATACAAGTAATGTGTTTTTGTGAAAATTTTTAATTCTTCCTTTACTTGCAGAAAACAAAAGGAATTGAAAATGTTAATGTAAAAAACAATTTTTTAATGTCTTTGTGTTTGTGTTAATTTTATACAGTTTTAATTGACAATTTTTGGATTAAATAAATGTACACACAACGCACACTATTTCTGAGTAAGTGAAAATATGAAGAATGTTTTTTTTTAAGAAATAATGTTTTACAAAAATTAAATAAAAGCGAGATGAATGAATTGAAAAAAAATACTAAAATTATATACTGACTTAAATTATTATAATTTCCACCGTATGTCAAAATACATTTTAAAAGCACTTTTACATATCATTTCTTAAAAAACTAACAATTTAAAAAAAAATATATAAAATTTTTTTTTAAAACTAAAATTATAGAATTTTTTTTTAATTTACTACATGACATACGCAACAATATTTAATTTAAAAATTCTTTCCTCTTTTTTTCCAGTATAATAAACTGCAATATTATTACAATCAGCAGCTTATAATATGGCGCAACAATTGTGGGTTCAAAAATTGAATCAGAGATTCCACTTGAATCAATTTAGGGGGTCCCAAGTGGAAATCATTACCAATGTTTATAATGGTAATGATGGACTTTATGTCCTGCCAACGGGAGGTGGCAAATCTCTCTGTTTTCAATTTCCCACATATTTGGAATTGAAAAACTTGTTTCCCCAAATTCAAATTTGCGGATTTTCAGCAACAATAACACGCAATGAAATTCCCGAATTACAAGATTTGTTGCATTTGGTGTTACAAACCAGAAATAAATTTATTAATTAGGCTTTTGAGATGGCCTTTTATCTCGATTTGGGGAGGCACCAAGCTGCCAGAATGTTTTATTATTCTGTTTAATTTTGTGGGAACGTTATCCTACTTTTAAAAGTTACCTTCTGATTCGTTAAATGCACTATTTTTAGAATGATTTGAATTTTAGGTTTAGTTAGGTAAGTAAAGAAATTGGTTTTATGAACACATGATTTATTTTATAATAGAAAAATACCTTTTGAATACAGAATGGATATAGTGTGTTACAAATAGAAAGGGTGTGTGTGTGTTAAAATATGTGATGGATACGATACTTATTTACTTACAACTACCGGCGGAGCTATTCCTCTTTCGAATCACAAGGCATCCGTCGGGCGAAAATTCTTTTGTTTTCTCTTGCAGAAAATCGCGACGTAAGATTCGCGCAATTTTCTTTTGGTTGTGAGATTGCACCTGTGGTGAGCGGTCGCGGGCAATATCTATGCAACCGGCCGTCCCACACAACTGTGTAAACTCACTGCGGATCCACTCTTTTACCGAATTAGTCCGGGCTATATATATAACCGATAATTCGATAATTAGTTTGATCGCGCTCGTGGGCCACCGATATTTGAGACGGACGCGGGCAATATCTATGCAACCGGCCGGTTGTCAACAACAAGATTCTAGAATAATTAATTATATTAATTATTCCAGAATCTCTCCAAAATCAGCCCGCACTGGACTCCACCGGCTCAGAGAATTTTGAGAATTTTAACGTCTGCCCTAATTCATGCAAATCGGGTTCCGGGTCGCGGACGGGCTTTTTGTCGCGAAATTTCTCTGTCCCAAAACACTTTCTAGGTTAGACCCAGGAGAGGTGTCTTCGAGAAGAAGCGAGAATTCGTACTGCGATGATTTTAATTTTGCGACAAGCCTCTAACCCTTGCCTTCGGTGCAAAGCGGGGAAGATTTTAGGAGTAGGAGTAAGTCAGGGGCCCATTGGTCTATGCATTTTCGCTGACGTTTTGGATCTCACGGTAGGTCCGTGAGAACGGAAACGGTCTGTTAACATGATACTTTTTTGAAATATTATTTGAAATAACTTAGAATTTAAATAATAATTATATTGTTTAATTAATAGAATTATTATTTACCTTAGTTATAATAGTGTATATAATTTATTTATTGTAATTATATTGTTCCTACCTTTTATAGGTTGCTTATATATGCATTTTACATATCGAGTAGTATATATATATGCATATATATACAACCTAATGTCCTCCGGCATTTTATTGTAACAACAATGTTTACAATAAAATGTTTAACTATTGTTAAATTGTTTCTGTGTGCATCTGACTTGATTCATAAATTCAAGTGTCATAAGGCATGCTGCCTTGTAGTTTGCGTCAGCTGTAACGCACGTGCGTTTGTTTTGAAGCTGTAGTCTACAGCTTATGGGGCCTGAGGGGAGAGGAAAGTTCTACGCACAACCAGGCAGCGATTAGAGGCAAGCATAGCGCACTTGTATTGGTGTCCGTAGCATAAAAGCCGTCAAGGTATTAGTTCTGTAGCCGGGGAAGCCAGTGAGTGTGCTGGTGTCCACAAACGGCGGCGCACAGGCATGTGTGTGTTGCCGCCGACCATCCCCACACACGCGCAACCTCACAGCGTATCTTCTTAGTTGTAAACAGTAATAACAATTGGAATATATATATATTGGCTGCAGCATTGCGCCTCCTTTTATGTTTTACAGATAATTAGGTACAAATTTTATATTTATTATTTACCGCGCAATATTGCCGCAAGGTTCGATGTAGGCAGCATTGACTGCGTTGGTATGATTATTAATAATTATTTATTATATTTATTATTTAATAGAAGGAGAAAAGAAATAGTAATTTCTTTTGTCCTTCTAATTATTTTATTGGCATTTCTTAGTTAAAGGCATTCTCTCGGTAAGATATTTGACGTTATCGGGGTGTCAAATATCCTCAAGCATATCGTCGCTGCGTTGCGATGCTTTTATATGCTTGGGTTGATTTGAAATTAAATTTATTCTACATGGTTGCCAGATGACTAATATTAAAACAAAACCAAGATTCTAACAATCCACCGTGAAAATTCCCGTTTTCGTCCCCGAAAACCCTGATGCCTTGAACTTAGAGATGCATGTAGTAGGACGATGTGTTAACAGAATTTCTTCAATATTTCGAAAATAATTATACAATTTTATATGATATGAGTAAAAGTAGTAGTTGCTTTGGTAGTAGTCTTAATTCCTTCAATTGGTTATCATTATTGTCAAATTATTAATTAAAATTTAGATTATATAATTAAGATTAGAATACAGCAATAATACATTGGGTATCGAACCCGATTATTTACTAAATACTAAGTAGTTTCATAGAGATTTAAATACAAAACATAAAACAGCTTTATTTGTTTAATAATTATTATTATTTTTTTTTTTTTGTTTTTTTTTTTTTTGTTTTTTTTTTTTCTTTGTTTTTGTTTTTTTGTTTTTTGTTTTTTTATTTATTTATTTATTTTTTTGGAAATTTTCAAAGAAATATTTTCTAGAAAATTTCTCGAATAACTAATACAATAACTTTTGTGTTCTTAATTTTTTACTATTACACAAGCTTTAAAGAGCGCAAAAAATGGCTTTCGGTAATTGCACTGAAATGTGAGCCAAATCTAGTTTCCATCTTATCACTAAAACTACCTTTCCAAAATACGTGACATCTTTGATCGCAACATGGTACATTTCTCAAACCGTTTCAGTGGTGCTTAATCTGATTAAGCACTTGTATTTTAACGTTGCGCCCACACATCTCCAAGTAGTACGAACGCAATTTGGGAACCGTCAGATTAGTCACGTAATGTCAGTGTGTAGCGGTCCAGTACCTCACTCCAGTGGTTTAGTGCTCTCCTGGTCTTCGCAACGAACAGTACGGTGAACAGTTCTTAGATCGCAAGTGTGGTGTACAATCCGAGTGTCCGTTAAAATTTTATATATTTTTTTTTTTTTTAAAATAAAATGGCTTCGAGTAATGTTGAGTTGGATTTTACCAAGGAACTAGATTCCTCTTCTTGTTCTTATTCCTGGTCCTCTGAGGATACGAACGAGGAAGCTATAGACCTGGTCAGAAGGGGAAGAGAGATTTGTAGTTTGGTTCCGGGGGACAAGAATGTGACTCTGAGGGGCCACCTCTTGACAAAGTTGCTTGTTGGAGAAACAGAGGAGTATTCTATGCCCTTTGTTGAAAAGGTCAAGAGATATTTTCGGTACAAGACTCACTTCCAGCAACTCGGATCGGAGAGAGGGTAAGTAGGATTAAAGTTCTTGCTAATAGGGTGCCCACTATTCTCATTTAACAAAATTCTCGGTTATCAGGGTAGAGTGGGATGGAAAGCCAGGGTAAAATTCCATTGAATATCCCTGCGAAATTCAACCGTCCTCCACTTAGACTAACTTTCTTATTTTACAAAATTTATCGTGTTTATTTAGTAAAATTAATTAAATATATTTAATATTTTAGTAGTTTAAAGTGCATAAAAAATAAACGGTTGCAACGAAAATATGTTATCTGTAGTGAAACTTAAAGAAAACTTTCAAGAGGTACGAAAATGGATAGTACAAATTGAAAACAGGTAAACTCAACACAAATTTCAATTTTGTTTGCTAAAGCTTTTTCATAATTATTAAAATATTGTTTAAATGTGATCATTTGTCATTTAATTAAAAGAAAATTATAAAGAATGCCCAATTTAAATATTGAATTAAAAAAAAATTTTTTTTTTTTTTTAATTTGTTTAGAATTTTATGAAATTGTCCTGTAAACAAGAGGACTTTAGAAATATTTCAGTTAAAATTTCTAGAAGGTAATTGAATTAAAATTTCGAAAATAATACTTAATAAGTGACAGAAGCAATTCTCAAAATTATTCGAATTTACAGGTTTTGAAATTTGAACAATAATACGGAAAAATAGTGGATAATAATTAAATATTTGTTTCAAAATCCATTTAAATTCAAAATTATTTTTAGTATTAAAGATTTGAAAATGTATTTTAAACATATTTTGGAGTTTCAATCAATTTTAGAGTTATTATTATTTTTTTTTTGTAGTTTTACGATTAGATTTGGACCGTGGGAGGAGGCTCCTTTTAGGAAAAATCAGGACGATGCTTGGTATTTCAGTAAATTCATACAAAATACTGTTGAATCCAAGCCCTATTCCAGAGGATGCTGGCACCAGGAGTATTTTTGGGATGGTTCCAAACGAAAATATTATGTGCGTGGATTCTGGGCCACCGTGAGTAGCATGATCGTGTTTATTTTGCGTAAATAATAACTTTAGAATGGATTGAATAATTATTTAAATTCAATTGTTTTGACTAGAAGCTTAATTAATGTTTCCAAGAGTTCAATCATATCAGCAAACCAGAAAATAATTCATGAAAATTCAATCATTCCGGGGTATCTCAAAATTTCTTCTTTTCTTTCTTTTAGAAAAATTTCGAACATCCGTTATTAGTCGCTGACACGTCTTTAAAGCTAATGGAGCAGCATGCTTCAGGAATTGCTCATCCTGAGGGAAATTGGTTAGTTAAAACAAAGTATTTATTTTCTCTCTCTTTTTGTTTTTTTTTTTTTTTGTTTTTCTTTTTTTTTTATGTTTTCTAATTTGTGTATTACTAGTTTGTTTAAGTCATTGCCGAGAGTCCCACCATATAACGGCTTCGTTCCCGCAGAGAAGTCCTTAAAACTGACATTTGTTCAGGTTTTTTATAAAAACGCGGACGGCGTACGCTCCCAGAACGGATCATGGCAGTTGGTGAGTGTAAAAATTTTTTTTTTATTCTAAATACGGGCTGCTCTAAGGTATTCTATATACAACTTTAATAACTGAGCTGAATACAACCTTCATATAAGAATTCAATTTTAAAGAAGACCCTTAATATCATTTTCGAAAGAATCTAATTTTTTCTCCAAAACTTTAACAAATATTTAGAAACAATTCAATTGTTTTTATACACATTAAAATTCATCGCAAGAATTCAATTTATCTCTCACAAATAACAAAATCCTCTCAGGAATTTAATCATTGACAAATTCGATTGTATTTAATAAATCAAAGAAACCCTTTAAAAGAATTCAATCGCCCTCAAAAAAAAATTCCTTAATGGAATTCAAAATTAAATGTTTTTAATTTCAATTATTAGGAAGGACGATTATTGTGGAAACTTGAAAGAAATTGTTCATACAAAATTCGATTATTTTGAAAATTTTAAATTAGAATTATTAAAGAAACTCCATTATTTTAAAGAAACTAAAAGAATTTGTCATAAGAATTCAGTTATTTACAATTTTTATAAAATTCTCTATGAGAATTCAAGTTAGTGAAACATTTAATTTTTCCATAAGTTACCAATTTTTGTATTTAAGCAATTAAATTCTACTTGAATTTTCCAATAAAAATTAATTTAAAAATAAATTTCAGTTAAAACCTTATAGATAATAATTGAATATTAGAATCATTATAGCAAAAATTTTCCGTTGAAGTAATTGAAGTCTAAAAGGCTTAAAATTAAAATCCTTGAAAATTAAAATTTTAACTAACGACTTTCTGAGAAAAAAAAATTTTTTTTTTTAGAATTTTAACGTTCAAATTATAATTATAATTGTGCAAAAAGGGCATTAGATATTATAGATTGTAGTAAAATGATCAAATGTAGTAAACAAATTTATTCCCTTTAGTATATTCGAAAATATAAAACAAATGGACGGAAACCGGTGCAACCGCGGTAAACCTTAAAGTTTCTAAACAATATAAAATGAAAATTTAATTTTCTATAATTGTTAGCTTTTTCCACTTTTAATTAGTTCAAACTTTTTGTTAGGTAATAATAATAATTATTTCTCTACAAAAATTTTTTTTTAACATTAATAAAATTTAGTTTTCTAAACATTGTTTAAAAATTGACGAAAACAAAATTTGTCCTCTTGATGTAATTTTTCTAAATTCAATAGATTAAGTTATAGATAATTGACGATAAATATACTTAGATTGCTTTTAAATAATAATAAATTTTTTGTTTTGTTTTTTTTTTTTTTTTTTAAGCTAGGATATAAGAATCATTTTAAGAAATTCAATTACCTTGGAAAACAACATTATAATATTTAAAACTAATTATTAGATTTAATTATCTTTGAATAATGTAAATAAACATTTGTAAAAGCTTACTAGTTAGACCTTTGAAAAACTTATTCAAATCAATCGATTCAGAGACAAGTCAAGCCGAAAATTTGTAGAAAGTATATGAGCGATTCCACGTCAAGTGATCAAGGGGTCTCACGGTGCAATGTTTACTTTGAAAATTTGTAGAAAGTATATATATATATATACATATATACTATAAGTGTTATACTCTCGCAAAATTATTGAACGTATGTCTCAAAACTTAATGTCTTGTATTCATTCTTTAATGTAATTTAATTAACTCTTAGACATGAGTTTATTTCAAGTTAGGAATAGTTTTAAATCGTCAATTTTGCATTCATTTGAAAGAAAATTTTCTTTTTTTTTTTTTTATAATAAAATACCAATTATAAAATTTAATTAGAAGCTAAGTTTGATTTAGTTCATACAATCTACAGTTTTGTCCGACGGGTTCGCACGTAGTCGGTGGTTACTGCCATGCTCGGCGGTGGCCGCTGGCAAGTACTTCGTGCGCTCGAAAATGACGGTCGAAAAAATTAGTCATAAATACCGCGTAAATAAACCGATTTTTGTCCAGCGAATACTGTATTATTCCTTGGAATCGTGGTTCTAACATTTTTCCCTACTCTCGCTTGTCTTCTATCTTTAACGGAAATGCCTCAAAAATGTCTTTAACGTTAAGGGCGCTCCGAAAACGACATTTTTGACAATCTACTTGCGAAATTCTGCTTTTGTCTCTTTTTTTTTTTAATTTGTTAATTTAACTAACTTTCCAAAGTTTCAAAAAAAATATACATATATATAATAAAAAATTTTTTTTTTTTTTTTAATGTACATTTTGTTGCGTCTAGGTGTATTCTCAACATGAGCGAGAGGGTAACAAGATCGCAAAAACAACCCTTGGAGACAGGGTTGAAATTATTTCAGCGCAAACGGGCTACGGACGGGCGTCCTGATCTGAAAGGACTATATGACCATTTGGACGAGATCTATTTTAATAATGAGCTCGCAAATGCGGGCTACACGTTTCACTGGGGGCCGAAAATGCCATCCGCCTCGGGGTGCACGGATTTGCCTAGGCGCGAGGTGCGCATAAACTGGAAAGTACACAGCATGCTTCCTGAAGAAGATCTGATCGGGACCATGCTGCACGAGATGATACACGTGAAGCTATTCCGGGAGAGGAAGGATTTCGATAGCCTCAATCACACTGAGGTATTCCAAAGAGAAGTGGACCGTATCAATGCCATTGGACCCTACCGAGTAAGTTTTGAGTACCTACTGTTTCTAGTATTTTAATAAGGTATATAAGTATTAATTATATATTCATATCTTTTTAATTCTGTTTCTCTCTCTAACTTTTTAGGCGGACATTATTCACCATCTTCCACAGAGGGTGACTAACCAACTATATCCGTACGTATGGAGATGTACAAGCTGTGCGTACAAGTTGCGGTTATCAAGCTCTCTGATACCTGGTCCGAGAAATGTCCATTTTGTGCGTGGGCAAAAAGTTTGCGACAACCCCTTGTGGGTCAAGGTCAAATAATTGAGTCAAAAAAAAAAGACACGGCCCTTTTCATTTCAGTGCTCTTACTAATTGTAAAAAGATAAAAAAAAATAATAAAATAAAATAAAACGCAATTAATGATTATTATTTAAACTAACCTATCAAAATTTCTTAATATATATATCTTATAAGGTGTTTAATTCATCTTGAAATAATTAAATTTGAATACTTAGATTACACAATAATAATTCATTAAACTATTTTTTTTTATGTTAAATAAGAATTTTCTTAATAACTTAATAATGAAATTAAAACAAAGTCCCATTTAGTAGAATGAGAAAACCCTTTAATATTGAATTCATATTAAGCGAAATTTGAAATTGAGTTTGAATTTAAAATATTTCTTTGGACTTTTACGTGTAAGAAGAAAATAGATAGTTAGACCTGTGAGGTCAGGTTGTTTTAGATGGCGATTTTGAACGTTTCTTAGGGTCATCGTAAACACTAACCTCTTCAAGTCGAAGATCTTCATTGTTGCCTTGCAAGGTTACGTTTGGCGGTGCTACTGGCGAGAAGGTGGTTGGCGATTCTTTCTCAATGAAGTCTCCTCCACCTGGATTCCATGCAGCTTGGAACTTAATCCTTCGGTTAGTCATCTGATCTTCACTGATGGTCTATCTTCGGACGTTGCAGACTTTATCTCCTTTTTTGGAGTAGTTGCTGGTTCAGTTGAGGTTGTTTTTTGTTGTACGGTCACCTCCTTGTTGACAGCGGTTCTACTTGTGGAAGGGATATCCTCGTATAATCCAGCAACATCCTTGGGTGTTGGAGTTTTAATCAACGGCTTCCTTCGTTGTGGCGTTTGGATGTTCTCATCTCTTGACCTTAAGAAAATTGTTTAAGACAGCTTATATGTTCCAGTTTTGAGCTGTGACCGGCACAGGTATGTAATGAACAGTATGCATAGCAGAAGGATGCCGCCATAGGAGCCGTAGATCAATGTTGAATGGGTTCCCCTATGGTACTGTTGTAAGGCAAGTTCTTGTAACTGTTGTTCGAGTTCGTCTAATGTTTTGGAGTTCAATTCGAAGGTGGCTAGTTTTGAATCAAATTCAACGTCGGATTTTGTAAAAATTCCCGCCTTTTTTTATCAAATGGTTGTATTTCAGCAATGCTGGGGAAAGTTTAGATAAATTCAACTGCAGATCCGATTCGAATATAAACTCTGTTTGTCCAGCTTGTGTGGTGGTGGCTGGTATTATAGCATCTTTGGTTTTTATGGAGCATCCAGGACCCAATTTAAGGATTCCGACTCCATTCAGCATGAGTTTGATCGGTTTCATGGAGTGGCAAGCAATCGTCGCTGTTTCTGGTGCAGCGAAAGAAAACATCCAACCTCCAATAGTGGTTAAGGGTTTCCAATAAGAATCTGCTTCACCGGTAACTCGAATATCACAAAATTTAAATGCTTCTGCTTCGGGTTTAACTAGGAGCAGAGCTTCGCAAGATGTTCGTTCACGGAGATCGTATATTGGAGCACCTTGGAGACAGGCGTGGAATGATGTCGTTGACTTGCACGAATTCCATTCCTGTTCTTTTAACAGCAGATATGTTCTCTGATCTTCGTCTATAATAAGGTAGTCGTATTTAGATTTTATATAGGCTCTTCCAGTACTATTCTCAAATATTTCTTGAACAGTTGGAAGAGAATGGATTTTAAAAGCCTGATAGTTGTATTTTTCTAGGAGGGGTATGTCGATGAGGACCTTAAGTTCATGGTTTTCACACAAAATGGTGATGATGGAGATACGCATCAATTCGTCGATGCTGATTCTAGGCCCAGTCAATGGAAACTGGACATCCTTGAGGTTATCTTGCACTTCCCGCAGGATCGGTTCCAGTTGTTCGGATGTTATGAGACCAGGGTGTAGATATCCTTTCCTGGCTTCATGAACTGCTTCTAACATAGTGGTGGTGGCCTGCATGTTGTGGTCGAGGCCCAATCTTAATGCCTTGGCGATGGCATATGTTAGATTTCTTCTTTCCATTTCGGCCTTCGATTTAGTGCTTCCTACGGCAATCAGGACTTGGAGTTGTTCCTGTAGTTCTTTCAGCAAGGATCCATGTTGTTGTACCTGGGAATGCAACGAATCGAGTTGTGATCTCACTATGTGGGTTTGTTTTCCCACCAGGTGTGACAAGTTGGCCTGGGCTTCGTTGAGATCTTGGATGGCAGCACTATACTTTTCTCCGTCATCGTAGGTCAAAACGCCGACGATTGGTCCTGCAATCTTTCCCAGGAATCCCAGTAGTGGGACTGAACGCCTTGCTCGTAGTTGGGTGGTCATCTTTGTTGGTAAGGTCTTTTTAGTATTTTCCAATTCTTCAATCTGGACTCGAAACTGTTTTTGAAGTTCTGAGGCCAATTCCCATTTATCTTCCCAGTCATAGTATTCGACTAATTCGTTGCACCATTCCTCATCAGGGTTACACTGCTGTTTTAGTCGCTGCAGCCTGCTCCTTAGGTCGTCAAAGAATCGAGTCTGCTTGCCTACGTCCAGGAATACGGCAATCCTCCAGTTGCTGACGGACCTCCTGACTTCTCCGATATATTCGAAATATATCCCGCTGCTGGACTTGAAAGGAGTGATCTGGTAACGATCACTGGAGGTAGTCATCTCCACATCGTGGGAATGGGTCTGCTTCGTTGTCATCACTAAGGTTAGGAAGAGGCATGTCAAAGTTAGATAATTGGTCATCATCGCTTGTTCGTCAATCTAAAATCAGAAAGAACAAGTTAATATGGGTTTAAAATTAAGTCAGGAATTTCACAGTTGGGCAATCCTGACTTTATCCCTATGTTTTGCGAACCTTTCACCATTTTTAGTTTCAAGGATCACATTGTTATTTTCTGTGAATCCTGCAAGAGTGTATGGTCCTTCTGCTCGCTTGTCGAACTTATTAGACCGGACTTCTTTAAAGACATACACCTGGTCGCCTATTTTGGCATTCAAAGGTCGTGCCTTACGATCATAGATTTCTTTTGACCGTTGTTTTGATCGAACTAAATATTTAGCAGCTAAATTTTGTAGTTCGTTCATCCGTGTAATTAAGTCCTTCAGATAGGATCCATACGTTTCGACTTCGGGTCCCTGAGGTAACGAACTAGGTGCTTTAGCTAAATGTCCAAACACGAGTTCGTATGGGGTAAAATTGGTTGCCTCATGAACGGACGTATTATAATTAAACATCGCGAACGGAAGCAAACGATCCCAATCGTCAAAATCCTTCGCGTAATGTTTAATATAATCCGTCAGTTCGATGTGACTTCTCTCAAGTGCCCCATTAGTTTGTGGGCGGTAACCAGATGTCGTAAGTTGTTTAACGCCAAAGATTTTTTTCCAACTTACGCATCAAGGTGCTAACAAAACTTGCTCCTCTATCCGTTAGAATGCAACGGGGTGCTCCAAACACTGAGAACAAGTTCGTAGCTACCGCATGGGCAATCGTTTTTGTTTCTATATTCGGAATGGGGACCGCGATACAGTATTTAGAGAAATTATCCTGCATTGTGAGGATGTGCCGATTTCCGTTTGGGGTGGTTCGCAATTTCCCGACGGTGTCTAAAGACACCTTGTCAAAAGGCATTGCCGGAGTATCGGTAATTATCATCGGTTCTCTTGTGCGGGCCCTAGCGAGTTTGTTTTCGAAACAACTCTTACATCCTCGAATAAATTGGGTAACGTCGTCACGCATCCGGGGCCAATAGTATCTTTCCCTAATTCGTCGGTAGGTCTTGCCTATACCTTTGTGTCCACCTATCAAACTAGAATGAAATTCGGAAACGATTTTACCGCGTAATTCAACAGGGGGTACTTCAATTTTTCCGTGGCACAGGGTGATGGTTGCGTCGCCACCGCGGAAAATTCCTGCGACAAGTTCCGACATTTTATTTTGAGGGAGTGTACCTAACAGGTCCCCGGAATTTGCCATTCGACAAGAATTTTGATTGTTAGATGCTAAGGCTTTTCTTAAATTTTTTAGTCCGATTATAACATCTTTCCAACAAATTTCATCAAAATGACGTCTCTTAACAATGATCGAAAAGACCTTGTATTTACCGTTAGGGGAGATAAAAATTTGTCCTTTGACGGGTCTACTGTCCCTAATGTCCTGTAAGTCGATATTTTCTGTAGCGACTAATAATTTCGAGATTGGATCGATCGGTTCGCAATCTTCAGAAAGGAAGTGGGCATAGTTGTCTCGTCTGTACGTTAAAGGTTCTGTCCATTGGTTTGTTACACTACCAAGGGGCTTGCTGTTGTTTGGTTTCAATTCTTGGGGCTCACTGTCACAATCACGATCACTTTGACTGGATGTCCCGGAAGATGATGGAGGATCAAAATATGAATCCTTGAAGTTTAGGAACGAACAGCTAAGAGGCGCGCACTTCTTTGCTGCATCATTGTCTGTATCCTGTATTCGTCTAGGTTTCATGCCCTGGTTCCTCGCGGTGATTTCCTGGTTAGAGTTGATCCCTTCATCCTTGAATCCCGTGAATGGGGTGGATTGTGCACGTGGGATAGTTGATGGTCCTGGAGTAGATAGTTCGGTTTCCATCTCCAGTGTTTGATCATTTACAGAATGTTCAAAGACTTCTGGGATGTCCTTGAATCTTACCGTACTTTGTCTCCTTGGTTTGGTGGATTTACTAGTTAGAGGAGTTTCCTTTTGTGATCCTTCCACCGTGGTGGGCAATTCAGGTTGCTCACTTGAAAACTCTTCTGATTCGGTTAATTTTTTCGCTCTACTCCGGTTGAAGTCGTCCAGAAATTTCTTTACTCTTTTGGAGAGTTCATCATCGGTTCCAACGGCAGGATCAAGAGTTTCCAAATAGTCCAGATGTTCTTGATCTTCTTCACCGTCAGAAACATATTGTCTTCGTGGACTGTGGTCTAGGCCTTCATAATCCCAAAGTAGAGTATTGTTTGTTGGATTAGAGAGATTTAATCCAGCGTTCGCAATCGATCGATCGAATCTATCGACAGATTCTGATACACTTTGGATCAGTTGTTTAGCGTTGGACGGTGATCGTTGTTCCGCTTTCTGATCATCTGATTCGCTGGTTTCGTTGTCGCTGTTATCAATTTTACGTCGACCTTCGATGATCATTTCTTCTAGAGGTAACTCTTCAGGTTCCGATTCCGATGATGGCGATGAATCCGGTTCTGGGTTTTTCAGAGCCCCTTCTCTAGCAAGACGATCCGCGTTCTCGTTGCCAATGATTCCCTCATGTCCAGGGATATGCTGCCAAACAACGTCAAGAGGTTCAATAGCCTTAATTAATCGTTCGTAAGGCTTCCTATTCTTCACCGGTTTGTTTTCTGTTGTCCTCCAATCGTTCTGTTTCCATTTAGGTATCCATTCCTCAGCGCTCTGCACCAAGTATCGGGAATCTGTTTTGATCCTTAGTTTTTTGATACCCGCCTTTTTGGCCTGTCGAGCTGCCATAGTGGCTGCTTCGATTTCGGAAGCGTTATTCGTCTGACGCCCGTTATAACGTCGAGAAATGTTTAAAGGATTGTCTGGACCAAACCACACGCCAATTCCTGCCTTTGGACTGGATCCTCCATTTTCGCAGCAGGCTCCATCAACGAAAACGTCCGTGTACGGGTCGGGGCCTTGATTCTGAGGGGCGTTGGTTTTGAGCTTAGGTGATTTAAGTGGAGTAGTATGGACAGGAAGATTAGGGAAAGCACTATAGTCTTCTCGGAACACCGGGGGATCCGAATCTTCATCTGTTCCTTCCTCCGATTCTTCTTTAGCACTTTCATCACTTGATGATGAATAGGACGGTTCCTTAGTTGTATCCTCCTTTGAAGCAGTGGTTCCGCGGGGTCGTAGTCTGTTGGCGACGCAGCTTTCGTCCGCTTCATTAACGGAGATATCCTGCGGGGGTCGATAGGTTTCGTCACCATCAGCCATTGCAGATTTGGTGCTTCCAACAGGTCGCCCTCGACGAGGAGGTTCCTTGGCTGCCGTCTTAGTGGGATTTAAATTAAGTTTAGTAGGAGGATCCTTTGAACTGCTTGGTTGTCCCGAGCTAGTACTTGGTTCCGGGTCCTTTGGTCGCTTTAGAATTGTTTTTCTTGGTTCCGTTTTCCCTTTTGGAACCGTGAAAACGGAGGGTCGACGAGGAGGTTCCCTTCCTGAACGTTTTGGGTTGAACAACTTCTGCGTAGTCCCAGGGTTGGAGGAAGGTCCAGGTCGTGGCTTCGTTTGTTTTGGTTTGAGCCTTTCTTGTAAACTACCTAATCGCTGTCGGGCTGTTGACGCACTGGCTTTTTCAGTTCCTTCGGACTTTCTTTCTTTATCCTTTGGGTTCACTCGCGCACTTTCTTTCGCTTCGCTGGTTGAGGAACGCGTTATAGGTAGTGCCCGACATGTCTTCACCTTTTCGCTGGGCTCGTCATCACTGGATTCCGTTTTACGAGTGATTGCCCTTTTCCGAGGTTTGGGCTTTTCGAGATCCGAGGAGGATGATTCTGACCAACTGGAGTCTGAATTCGACCCGTTCTCTTCGTCAACAGGATTTGTTGATAACGCTTCAACAATCCTATTGATTTTCCCGGGCTTATATTCGAACTTATACTGATAATTCTGAAGACGAATTCTCCATCTTTGAATTCGTGGTCCCGGATTATCAATATATGTCATCCAGTGTACCGGCTCAAAATCACAGGCTAGAACGAACTCGCGACCATATAGATAGGGTTTGAAATGTTCGGTCGCGTACAGTATGGCTAAGCACTCCTTTTCAGCTTTGGGGTAAGATTGTTCCGCATTGTTCAGTACCTTAGAGTAATATGCCACAGGCAAATCAATTCCGTCCATTGCTTGTGTTAAAATTGCGCCTACAGCGTGTTCCGAGGCATCGCACGTTAATTTAAAGGTTTCACTAAAGTTCGGATACTGCAGAATAGGTTCACGGCACAAATATCGTCTTAGATAACGAAAACTTTTCTTTTGGGGTTTTTCCCATTTCCACTCGGTGTCCTTTTTTAAGAGTTCAGTCAAAGGTTTAGCCCACTTAGCGTAGTTTTCGATAAACCGTCTATAGTATCCAGAAAGACCAAGAAAACTTTTAATGTCCCTAGGGGTTTTTGGGAGAGGGAATTTTCGAATTGCTGTGATTTTATTTGGATTCGGCTTTATCCCTTCTTCACTTATTACATGTCCAAGATACGCGACTTCGGTTTTTAAAAATTCGCATTTATCTGGCTGAAGTTTCAAATTAGCATCCCTAAGTCGATTGAAAAGTCTACGTGCTCGTCTGTCGTGTTCTTCAAGAGTGTCAGAGTAAATAATAATGTCATCTAAGTACACAAACGCTTCATCATCGAGCATAGTACTTAAAACATTATTTAGCAATCGTTGGAATGTAGGTGGGGCGTTCTTTATGCCCATGGGCATTCGCTTGTATTCGTAGTGACCATTGCGAGACGAGAAAGCAGTTTTGTGCCTATCATCTGGGTGAGTTTCCACTTGATGGAAACCACTGGCAAGGTCAAAAACGGTGAAGTAGCGTGCGGTGCCCAACCGGTCGAATATTGAGGTTATGTTGGGCAGTGGAAAAGCGTCTCCTATGATGTTTTCGTTTAGGACTCTGTAGTCTACTACAACACGCCACTTTTTCTCACCCGACGCGTCAAGTTTCTTTGGGACGATCAGTAGTGGCGAGTTAAATGGGGAATTAGAATGTCCTATAATTCCGCTATTAAACTGCTTTAATAACTGAACGTCAATTTGTTCAAGGGCCTCGACAGGGGACCTATATTGTTTCTTATGAATGACCTTATCGTCGATGGTCGGAATTCTATGCTGAATAAGGTGAGTGCACGATAGTAGTTCACCATTTAAATAAAATATGTCAGCATAGTCCTCCGCCCATCCTAATACGATTTTTCGCTCGTCTGGGGCCAAATGAGCCAAGTATAACGCATTCTTGACCTTGATGACTCTCTCGGAGTAGGTTTGTTGCGAATCAAGTTGGGTACCTTCTACCTCAGAATCTGTAAATTCTTCACCGGGGAATTTACAGAAATCGAACGGGATTAACTCCTGAGGCTTAAGGGTTATGTCAATGTCATTTTCGGTAGTGTTAATTGCCATGGCGTGGCATATACCGTCTTTATTTGTGACAATGGCCTCACCCAGGTAAAGTCCTTCTGGGGTTTCGATTCGGGGAAGATATCCTTCCTTTAACCCTGTATTAATTATATCTATCGCGACAGGGGTCTTTGTACGGGATTTGATGCGTAGGACTCGAGCAAACGGTTTGATTTCAGACCTTAAGGCTTTTTTAGCCTCCAGTGATTCCTTATCAACAAAATTGATAGGGGTCACTGGGGAAGATATGGTCACAAGGGTGTTATGCCTAAAAGAAATTTGGGCTTGGACCTGTCGTAGATACGGTCTTCCAAGGATACCATGGGTCGAGATGGGAAAACAGTTTTTGACGACGTGAAATTCTACCGGAACATTGTCGATAGTTAACTGAATGGTTCCCATTGTTCTAACAGCGTGATTAGTTATTCCAGTAATCTCAAGACACTTGTCTGGGACAAGTGTGAGTACGGGATTTAATGCACACATCTTCACGAGGTTAGTGTCCGACCCAGGATCTACGAGGAACCTTATTTTATCATGTCTGAATTCAGGGGCGTTTAATTGGACTACTGGGGAGTCCTCGGCCTCTGATTTTGCTCTAAAGATCCTATTGAGTGTTCCGCAAAGTGCACGTTCTTCGGACGCTGCGGAAGAGGACTCGCTGGTGCGTCCGGACGGCGAGTCTGCTGGTAGTTTAAATTACTAGCAGGTGCTGGAGACACAGCCCGTGGTGGGGTGGTACTAGTCCGATAGTTCTGAGTTGGTCTAGGATATTGGTTCTGAATAGGCATGGGATTAAGAGGAGCCTGGGGCATCATTTGCGGATATGAAAAAGATGTTGGATATTGCGGGTTTTGAGGTGGGATCATGTGAGATGGTGTAGGATATGTGAAAGGAGGAGGATACTGGGGCATGATGGATCGATAGAAATTCCCAAGCTGCTCTGGAGTGAGATGCAACATGTCAGAGGAAGTAGGCTTGGAGGAATGGTTGACATGATTTGGCTCTCTGTCAGAGTCCGTTCTACGTCTCGTCGCAATGT
Organism: Leptopilina syphax; assembly: GCA_032872505.1. Taxonomy (NCBI): domain Eukaryota; kingdom Metazoa; phylum Arthropoda; class Insecta; order Hymenoptera; family Figitidae; genus Leptopilina; species Leptopilina syphax. Next base: position 47,749,080 of record CM065473.1, on the reverse strand, counting down.
TGGGTTTCTCAATTTGTCGCGAGTACGGGCTTGGTGATCTTGTTCGTTCCTCGATCTTAGATATATGATAAGATGATGAACGCGATCTTTCGCTGTAACTTTCGCGATCCTCAGCATGTTTTGCGAACTCTAGGGCTTCGTCCAGGTTTCGTGGATTCCTAGCATCTACGAATTTCGATACTTCCGTGGAAAGCCCTCTTACGAACGAGTCTAGGGCGCATTCGCGAATGGGTTGCAAAATAATATTGAACTCCGTGAGTTCTACAGCGTTGTTACCCTCCCTAACTTCCCTGAACGTCCTATTATATTTTGGTTCAAGGGCATGACGGGCACCTGCGATTAAGCCCTGCAAGCGATCATAATAATCACTAGCAGTTTCCGTCTGTTTTTGCCTGAGGGTTATTATACTCTCGAAATACCACTGGTATTTTTTGTTCGGGGCAAATCGCTTCCGTAAGTGATCAAGCAGCTCGTCTAGTTGATCAAAATCTTTGTTTTTACAACTGTCCCATGCTGCTCCATGTAATCTACTTAAAACGGCCCGAAGGAATTCAGGTTCGGCGGTATCTGTAACGAAAATTCCCGCACGTTGTACGGCTTGTAGGAATTCTTTTAGCGAGGGGTTTCGACCGTCGAACAGGGGGATGTCACTTGCGCTTGTTCGTAGATTTAATCGATCTAAAGCGTTTGCCACGCTAATGTCAAGGTTCGCCGGAGGTTGTTGACCGTTAGGATTAGGGTTCGCCATGTTTATGCGGGGTTATTTAAGGTGCATAAAAGTGTTATAACTAAATATATATATACACAAAAATTTTTTATACTTACGATTTTTATATTTATACAAAAGTGTGAGTGATTATATGTATATATTAAATGTAACTGATTGTAACTTTTAAAAGAGCGGAAAATTCGCCACCGTAGAAAATTCCTGCAACTTGAGCCTTTTAGGGATTAGATTTGTTTTCGTTGAGGATGCGGTTTCTAACCAAGAAATGGATTTTGCTGAATTCAGGATTAACTTCCGTAAAATTGACAACGAATCTACCGTTCTCCTTTTTAACAACTTTAACTAAGGGTATAGAGAAAGGGGAACGGCCTGTAATTCTTGTACTTAGATCCATATTCTAAGATCCCAAATTTAAATTTTGCGTTAGTTGTTCTAATTCGCTTAAGGATTTACAAAAGTCTAATTGCTTACGTTTTGCTTCTATGATTTGGGATTTCAGAAGTGCGATCTTAGTTTTGAGTGACTCTATCTTAGTCCTCAATTCAGTTTTTGATCTTCTCAAAATTCTACTTTCACGAAAATGGAATGCTAAGAATCTATTTACGCGTTCTACGTGTTCTTCGGAATTATCAAAAGGTATATTTTTCCATTCAGGCGTCATTGTTAAAACCTAATCGATTTTTAAATCCTCAAGTTTCTTAGTTAGAAGGTCGATGATAGGTTTCATTGTTTTTACTCTTTCTTCGAGACCGGAAACTAGTAAGGCTTGTGCGCAGTTAATCTGTGTACACGCGGCTAGGGAACTATTAAGGAATGTTACCTGAGTCTCTAACTCGGATGCTTGTTTGGACAATCTCGAATTCTCTAAAACAAGAAAGCTATATCTTTCTTCGATCAACTCAAATCCTTCTACTATCTCGGACCATTGGTCCTGGGAGAACCCAGTAACAATTGGGCTCCTTCGAGGAAACATGAGTTATTCAAAAAAAAGGTTACGTTTACTTTAAAATTTATTGAATTGAATTTCGTTAATTCATTTAGCTTGTCAGAGTGTTGCCTTGCATTTAGTCAATAATCATGACGTCGCTGTCGTAATCGAGTGTGCTGTCAGAGTCACCGTCAGGTTGAAGGACGTTTTGTTGCTGTACGGGGACAAGTCTCACAAGATTCTTTTGTTCTCGCGGGGCTTGCTTCAACGTTACTTTTTCATTGTTGAAATTCTCAATACGTCTAACCCTCAATTGTAAGGTGGGGGTATCCGTAAGAAGGTCAGCAGATTGTACTAACGTTAAGGAGAGCCTTTTCAAGTCGTGATTATTCACAACTGAACCCTTATGAAACGGGAATTTTGGATTAAATACTACAAAATAATGTAATTTCTTTGAAAATTCTCCTTCAAAATTCGAGTTGTTCAGGTGGGAAGTATTTTTTCGAACAAGGAGACGTCCAGATGAAATTGTCTGAGGAATTTCAAGGTTTAAAGTTAGAGGTTTCTTTAAGTACTCTTGTGAATTACCAAGAACACTCTCAATTCCGCTTTCCTGGACTGAATTTTCGGAAATTACTACTTCTGGATTACTAACTAAAGGTTTAGTAACGTGACTTCGTTTTTTTGAACGATTACCGCGCCGTCTAAACTTGTTAGGCATTCCAAACCCGACTCATAATCACAAGAAAATTTTTATTTCTATTTTCATTTAACTCGTTTCTATTTTCGATCAATTGTTTACACTTAATGCTTCATGGGTAAATTAGAATTAAGTCATCATCAACGACTAGTCGGAGAGCCAAATTTCTAATTTCGTTTAAAGCAAGAAGTCTTAATTTTCTGATCGGAATTAGGAGTCTAAAATAGGTAAAATACTAAAAGTCAGTGTCTTACTTGATTAAGTCGTCATCAACAACTTTTCAGTTGGAGAGCCAAAATCGAAACATAGAATAAGTCATCATCAACAACCTTTCGGTTGGAGAGCCAAATTCGTAGTTTCTCTAAGACAGAGATCTTTTATATACTTTATATTTATTATTCTTGTGTTTAATGAATTATAAGATTTGAATTAAATAAAGCTTGGAAACGGTGTAGAGATACATACACTATTTCGTTTTTATTAAACGTTTACCGCGCCGTCTAAACTTGTTAGACATTCCAAACCTGATTCATAATCACAAGAAAATTTTATTTCTATTTTCATTTAACTCTTTTCTATTTTCGATCAATTGTTTACACTTAATGCTTCGGGAATAAATTAGAATTAAGTCATCATCAACGACTAGTCGGAGAGCCAAATTTCTAATTTCGTTTAAAGCAAGAAGTCTTAATTTTCTGATCGGAATTAGGAGTCTAAAATAGGTAAAATACTAAAAGTCAGTGTCTTACTTGATTAAGTCGTCATCAACAACTTTTCAGTTGGAGAGCCAAAATCGAAACATAGAATAAGTCATCATCAACAACCTTTTGGTTGGAGAGCCAAATTCGTAGTTTCTCTAAGACAGTGATCCTTCATATATTTTATATTTATTATTCTTGTGTTTAATGAATTATAAAGATTTGAATTAATATAGTTTTAAAAGAGAATTTAATAAAGAAAGACAGGCAAGATATTAGGGAGAAAACAACGACCCTTGATTTAGCTATTTTTTGTTAAAACGTTAAATTTTGAAAATTGGAAATTGGTGCCACTGGTGACAAATGTTACCAGGTAACGGGGCAGGGCGGTAACGCGTAGGAAAATCCCACCGCTGCCACCATCAGCTTGTTACAAACCAGAAATAAATTTATTAATTAGGCTTTTGAGATGGCCTTTTATCTCGATTTGGGGAGGCACCAAGCTGCCAGAATGTTTTATTATTCTGTTTAATTTTGTGGGAACGTTATCCTACTTTTAAAAGTTACCTTCTGATTCGTTAAATGCACTATTTTTAGAATGATTTGAATTTTAGGTTTAGTTAGGTAAGTAAAGAAATTGGTTTTATGAACACATGATTTATTTTATAATAGAAAAATACCTTTTGAATACAGAATGGATATAGTGTGTTACAAATAGAAAGGGTGTGTGTGTGTTAAAATATGTGATGGATACGATACTTATTTACTTACAACTACCGGCGGAGCTATTCCTCTTTCGAATCACAAGGCATCCGTCGGGCGAAAATTCTTTTGTTTTCTCTTGCAGAAAATCGCGACGTAAGATTCGCGCAATTTTCTTTTGGTTGTGAGATTGCACCTGTGGTGAGCGGTCGCGGGCAATATCTATGCAACCGGCCGTCCCACACAACTGTGTAAACTCACTGCGGATCCACTCTTTTACCGAATTAGTCCGGGCTATATATATAACCGATAATTCGATAATTAGTTTGATCGCGCTCGTGGGCCACCGATATTTGAGACGGACGCGGGCAATATCTATGCAACCGGCCGGTTGTCAACAACAAGATTCTAGAATAATTAATTATATTAATTATTCCAGAATCTCTCCAAAATCAGCCCGCACTGGACTCCACCGGCTCAGAGAATTTTGAGAATTTTAACGTCTGCCCTAATTCATGCAAATCGGGTTCCGGGTCGCGGACGGGCTTTTTGTCGCGAAATTTCTCTGTCCCAAAACACTTTCTAGGTTAGACCCAGGAGAGGTGTCTTCGAGAAGAAGCGAGAATTCGTACTGCGATGATTTTAATTTTGCGACAAGCCTCTAACCCTTGCCTTCGGTGCAAAGCGGGGAAGATTTTAGGAGTAGGAGTAAGTCAGGGGCCCATTGGTCTATGCATTTTCGCTGACGTTTTGGATCTCACGGTAGGTCCGTGAGAACGGAAACGGTCTGTTAACATGATACTTTTTTGAAATATTATTTGAAATAACTTAGAATTTAAATAATAATTATATTGTTTAATTAATAGAATTATTATTTACCTTAGTTATAATAGTGTATATAATTTATTTATTGTAATTATATTGTTCCTACCTTTTATAGGTTGCTTATATATGCATTTTACATATCGAGTAGTATATATATATGCATATATATACAACCTAATGTCCTCCGGCATTTTATTGTAACAACAATGTTTACAATAAAATGTTTAACTATTGTTAAATTGTTTCTGTGTGCATCTGACTTGATTCATAAATTCAAGTGTCATAAGGCATGCTGCCTTGTAGTTTGCGTCAGCTGTAACGCACGTGCGTTTGTTTTGAAGCTGTAGTCTACAGCTTATGGGGCCTGAGGGGAGAGGAAAGTTCTACGCACAACCAGGCAGCGATTAGAGGCAAGCATAGCGCACTTGTATTGGTGTCCGTAGCATAAAAGCCGTCAAGGTATTAGTTCTGTAGCCGGGGAAGCCAGTGAGTGTGCTGGTGTCCACAAACGGCGGCGCACAGGCATGTGTGTGTTGCCGCCGACCATCCCCACACACGCGCAACCTCACAGCGTATCTTCTTAGTTGTAAACAGTAATAACAATTGGAATATATATATATTGGCTGCAGCATTGCGCCTCCTTTTATGTTTTACAGATAATTAGGTACAAATTTTATATTTATTATTTACCGCGCAATATTGCCGCAAGGTTCGATGTAGGCAGCATTGACTGCGTTGGTATGATTATTAATAATTATTTATTATATTTATTATTTAATAGAAGGAGAAAAGAAATAGTAATTTCTTTTGTCCTTCTAATTATTTTATTGGCATTTCTTAGTTAAAGGCATTCTCTCGGTAAGATATTTGACGTTATCGGGGTGTCAAATATCCTCAAGCATATCGTCGCTGCGTTGCGATGCTTTTATATGCTTGGGTTGATTTGAAATTAAATTTATTCTACATGGTTGCCAGATGACTAATATTAAAACAAAACCAAGATTCTAACATTTGGACCAAAATTGCATAGTGTAAGTTGATTTCTCTTATTTGTTTTTATTTTCTAAATTAAGAATTTAATAATAAAATTAATTTTAATTTGAAAAAAAACTAATTGGAAAAAAATTTTATTTTTATAAGAAATTAAATAAACTTTCAATTTATTTAGAATAATAATAATAATTGTAATAATAATAATATGAAAAAAAAAGTTGAAAAAATAATTTTCCAAAATTTTTTTATTAATTAATGAAATTTTTTTTTCTGCAAATACTTTAATATTCACAATGAAAATAATAAAATTTTTAATAAATTAATAAAAAAAATTTTTTTTAAATTTTCTTCCAGATTATTTGCAGATTTGTTTAGGGCGAATTTAAAATATTCGCTACATTTCAATATCAAAAAAGAGAACAGAGGGAGAGAAATTGTTCGATTGTTGCAAGATAGATATAGAAATGGGGAATCGGGTATTATTTATTGTGGAACAATTGCAAATACAACACTATATTGTCAATTCCTTAGAAGTAATCGCTATTCGTGTGAGGTATATCATGCAAAATTGCCGACACAAAATAAGAATACAGTTTTTCTTGCTTGGAAGGAAAATCGTATTCAAATTTTATGCGCGACAATAGCATTAGGTATGGGTATAGATAAAGCAAACACTCGATTTGTCATTAATACAACAATTTCCAATACTTTGGCAAATTATTGTCAAGAATCGGGAAGAGCTGGTCGTGATAGCATTTCAAGTGATTGCATTTTATTTTATTACTACGAAGATGTCTTCACAAAAATGAAATTATTTATTAAGGATGAAACTTATAGTGCGGAATTAAAAAGTAAATATTAAAATGAATTGCTCTTATTATTATCATATTGTGAAAATCAACAGCAATGTAACGAAAAAATGTAACGATAAATTTTTAATTAAACATTTCGATCCTCTTTCACAAAAATCTATGGATTTAAATTGGCAATGTCACGAATGTGATATTTGTAGAAATTTATTTCTTATAGATAAGGAACGTATTGACGTTTCCAATTTAGCTAGAGAGATGAAAAATTTAATTATAAATTTACAAAACAATTATAATAAAAATAAGAGACTATCTATTAAAGATTTTGTGCCTTTTTTATTGGGGAAGACGACAACGACAAACAGACTGTCGCACTTGCGTCAATCTAAATGTTTCGCTTCTCTCTGTTCTTGGAAAGATGGACAAATTTGGACAAATGCTGTTGCTGCTATTGCTGCAGTTCTAATCTTTGTTGAACAACCAATAAAAATTTATATACTATTATAAATTTTTCTTTTTTGTTTTATGTTGGCAATTCATTAAAAATAATTAATATGATTATTTTTTAATATTAATAAATATATAATATAGAGATTTATTTAATTTAATAAAAATTTAAATTTTCAATTTCAATATGAATTAATTATTCTTATAAAGAGTGTATATGCTTTTAATAAAATATTAATTATAATTATATTAGTAATTTATTTTTATTCTTTTTTTAATTATAAATTTTTAATTTTTCAAATTACTCCATCATCATTATAATCATCTTCTTTAATTTTTTTTGTGTTTTTAATTAGATAAAAAATGGCGGATAATATTCATGAAATGAAAGAAGATATGAAAATTGTAATGGATGATGTTGAGGATGTTGAGGATGATGATGATGACGGTAGGAGATTAAATATAAAATATGCGGTAAATTAAGTATAGGAAGATGATATTAATATGGAGGTGGAGGAGAAGGAGCAGGATGTCAATAGTCGGTTTTTCACCGATATTGAGGAAGAAATAAAAAATTTACTTTTTTTAAATGAAAAAGAAGAAGAAGAATTAATTAAAAAAATTAAAGTAATGGATATTGAAAAATAAAATAAGTTAAAAATGTTTACATTAAATAAAATCTTTTCATTTCTATTCTACCAAAAAAAATTGTATTTAATTTCATTTCATATAGTGTGTGTGTGTGTTTTTGGTGTGTATATGCGTCTCTATTTTTATTTTATATAATTTCAGGGCTCGGATTGTGCGACTTTTTCGACTTTTCTAAGAAAATGCGACTTTTTTCGACTTTTTTGTAAAAAAATGCGACTAATCGACTTTTTTGACTTTTTTTTAGTAAAATGCGAATTAAATTAAAATTTTTTTTTAAATTAAAAGGAAAAAGTTTGAGTCAAAAAAATGTTCTGTTACATTTATTTACAAATTTTTTGAAAACATCAATAACTTTTTTTTAAAATAAATATTTAATTATTATTTTTCCATAGGAATTAAAATTCTTCAAAAGATTCAAATTTAAACCTTTTTCAAATTAATCAACTTTAAAAAAATTGTTATTAAACAAGAAGAAATCGATCACTCCGAGTCTTCGACTCGGAGCAATCGATGTCTTCATGTTTTATAATAATTAAAGATGACCGAGTGATAAAATCATTAATTTATATTAAAAGACTTCATAAAAAAAATGTTTTAAATTATTTTTTATGCAAATAATTGAATTATTGGGAAGAAATTTATAAAACATTAGTAAGTGATTGAATTTTGCAGAAGAGTGTTGATATTTACAAAGATAATTGAAATTTTGAACAGAATTAAAAAAATTTTTTGAAAATAATTGAATTTCTGTGAAGAATTCTTTTACTATTGAAGATAATTAAATTTTGCAAAAAAATTTGATCAGAACTTTTGAAAATAATTAAATTTCCAAGGTGGATATTATTATTTATGAAGATAATAAAAATTTTAACGAGAAATTTAAAAAAAAAATTTGAAAATAATTTAATTTCTGCGAAGAATTTTATTACTTTTGAAAATAATTAAATTTATAGGATAAATTATATTATTTAAAAAAATAGAAAATTTGACAAGAATTTTATTAAAATTCTTTGCAAATAATTGAATTTCAGAAAAGAATTTTATTACTTTTGAAAATAATTGAATTCATGTGATTAATTTTATTAATTTTAGCAAATAATTGAATTTCTGTGGAGAATTTTATTAAAAGTTATGAAAATAATTGAATTCTTGCAAAGATTTTTATTAATATTTGAAAAAAATTAATTTCCCGTAAAAAGTTCAATTGAATTGTGAAAATAATTGAATTTTTGTGAAGAATTATATTAAAATTCCTTAAAATAATTAAACTTTCGCGAAAAAATTTTGTATTAAAAACAATTCAATTCTTATCATTAATTTAATTAAAATTTTTCAAAATAATTGAATTTATTTAGAAGAATTTTAGCAATAATTGAAAATAATTGAATTCTTACGATAAATTTGATGAATTTTCGAAAATAATTGATGTCATGCGAAGAGTTCAATTATTTTTGGAAAATAATTCAATTCCTGTGAAGAATTTTATTAATTTATAAAAAAAAAATACTGTCAAGAATTTAAAAGTTTTTAAAAATAATTGAATTCTTGTCAAGAATTTTATTAATTTAAAAAAATAATTGAATTCCTGTGAATAATTTTATTAATTTTGGCAGATAATCGAATTTCTGCGTAAAATTTTTTTAAACATTTTGAAAATAATTGAATTATTACAAATATTTTTATTAATATTTGAAAATAATTGAATTCATAAGAAGAATTTTATTTCAAATTTGTGAAAATAATTGAATTTTTGCGAAGAATTTTATTACTTTTGAAGATAATTGAATTTCTGTGAAGAATTTTATTACTTTTGAAAATAATTGAATTTCAGAGAAGAATTTTATTATTTATAAAGATAATTGAAACTTTAACAAGAAATTCATTAAAATTTTAGTCAAATAATTGAATTTCGGAGATGAATTTTATTATTTATAAAAATAATTGTCATTTTAAAGAGAATTTTTAAAAAAATGTTAAAAATACCTAATTAAAATTTTGCTATGAATTTTATTTAATTTTTAAAAATTTTATTGCTCATTATTTGATATTAATGTATCTGTTGTAGAGAAATGTGGTTTTTTTTACAATTTTGACAATTTCGTGTTTCCTTTTTGACGTTTTTTCTAAAATTTCATGCGACTTTTTTCCGACTTTTTTGGAAATTTTATGCGACTTTTTGTGACTTTTGTTGTAAATTTATGCGACTAAAGCGACTTTTTTTGAGTCTTAAAGACGATCGGAGCCCTGTAATTTTATAAATGTAAATGTGTTTTTTTATCTTTCTTATTCTTGAATAAATTATAAATTTTTCAAAATTAATTGTAAGGTTAGGGGTTCAGGGGCAGAGCCCCGGCCAAGGGGTTCGGGGGGGGGGGGTGAAACCCCCCGTCTGAAAAAAACCATATTCAAAAGAATTAAATAAATGAATGCGGTACAATAATAATTTTTTTTTGTTCCATTACAATATTTGTTGTTGTTGTTTTTATAATAAAATGAAAATCGTCGTTTACAATAAAATTATAACACTTTTTTTTCCCACTACTAATTGCTAGTAGAAAATTACCAATTATGTGGAAAATATAAAATTATATTGTTTATTCTTTTTTTTCACGTTTTATTTTGTCAAGTAGTGTTTAATTAAAATTAAATTTTCCTCTAATTAATAGAGAGATAATAAGAAAGAAATTTTTATTTTGTTAAGCGCATGTAATACACCATTGAAACAGATAACAAAAATTTTTAAAAATTCTTTTTCTTATACAAATGCATGCTTTTACATAATTATTAACCTGTTGCCTGTTCACGACCCAACGTTGGGTCGTGAAAAAAGATGGCCCAGACTGTCTCCGACCCAACGTTGGGTCGTGAAAGTTTTAGAAAAAAGTAGAAATTTGTTATTTAAATTATAAAATAAATTCTTTTATACCATTATTCACATACTATTGGTATCAATGATACTAGAAAAAGTAATAAATAAAGAATTGTTTATTATTTTTAAGCAATATAACAATTTAAAAGATTTTGATGGACATTTTGGGGCACTAAAATGAATATTTTTCCAAACAGCGAAGGGGTTAAATATAATGTTGAGGTAATGGTAGCAGTCGTTTTTAATTGAATGTTATATTTAGAGAAACAAGATTGTTGCAATTATGGAATTACAAATTTTTGCCGACGCAAGATTTTTAATTTGCACTTATCCACTTTTTTACAATTTCGTATACAGAGCGCGCGAAATTTTTAAGACTTACATACACACACATTATTTTTTACATCGTTTCTATTGTTAACCGTCGTCTTTTTATATCAATCTGAAAATAACACTATTACTATGCGAGTAATTTCTCTCTGAATAATTACGTTTGACATTAATCCGATTTCATCGTCTTTTTTATATAATATAATGTAGTGTAGAATTTTTGTCAACTAATATAACTGTATTAATCACTTTTGATTTGAAAAAATTTTTTTACAACTTTTTAGGCCTTGATGAACTATAATTTTTATCGTCAAGATAAACTTATGTCGCACCACATTACTAATAATAAAAATAATAATATTAATAATAGGAATTATAATAATAATAATAATAATAAAAAATGATAATATACGATTAATAAAAGAATAAATGATCATAATAATTGTAATAATATTATTCATATTAATGAGTTCTACCGAAATAAACTCTATACAAAATAATTTTGAACAGTTAATTGCGAAATAACGATTATAATAATTTTTGTTTTTCAATTTTTTCACACATTATTTATCATTGAACAAAGCATTCTGTAATATTTATTAATCTAAAAAATTAATGCTAAACTAATAACACAAATATAAAACATTTTATGGTGTGAAATTAACTGTAAACAATTTTTTTGTATAGAAGTCGTTGCTAATTGTTGCAATTTCTTGTTAAAATAATTGCATCGCGCTTTCTTCCGCGCGCAGTAAGCCTATACGTACGCAATTCATTATTTTTTAAAAATTAATATGTTAATTTTCTTCTCACTCTGCGATTTAATTTATTTTTTCGGTGTGGGATAATGGAGACAAATTAATGAGCAGGAAAATTAAAATTTTTATTTAAATAGTGAAAAATTTCAAATTAAGGGTATGTCCAAGTTGTGAAATGTAAACAAACCAAAAGGTAAACAACCCTAACACAAAAATCGCACTTTTGTAACAGCCATTTCTCTTACAAAAATTACCATTTTTATACTTTCTCTACAAAAATAGAAAATTAGAGTTTTAAAGTGTAAAAAAATCTTTTTTTGGCTATGACCAATAAAAACAATTAGTAAAATAACTAATTAAAATGACCAGGAAAATAGCATTTCTGACGCGTCGCGAAAAGTAAACTGCTTGAGTATATCAACCGCACTGACGATGAAGCAGTCTCATGTCTCTCTCTCTCTCTCTCATTTTGCCGCAAATACCATTCCAACATTACATATTACCATTTTGTATGAGCGTTGCAATTCGCCCCACATCTTATTCCTCCCCTTCCCAATACCATTGCTTATAACAGTAGTACGTGGTTTTCAATAATAAAACACATTTCCGTACCACTCATTTCAGTCGTAATTATTATCTTCTGTGCATCGAAATAAAAAAAAATTCTCTTCCAACATTTTTTATTATGAGATTTTTATTAGGACATTTTGTTTTGTTCCCATTTTCTTTATTAAAATTTCTTTATTAATTGTTATTTTTTAAATAAGTAGAGGGGGGTCAATTGGTCCAATTTTGCCAACACCGGCTACTTTGTGAATTTTTGCTTAATATACTTCGATGGGTGTTACGAAAATAAACACAATCAAAATTCATGACGAAAAAAAACACTCTCGAAAAAAATATAACCAAAAATACAGTTTTCATTTTAAGTTTTCTGCTAAAATAAAAGAGTTTTTTCAAAATTTCTCTTTTGTGTTGTAATATTTATTAAAAAATGTAATATAATTAAATTATTTTTCAAAAATAAAACTTCATTTTTTAATTTAAAAATCTGGAGTGTTAGTTTCCTTGCAAAGAAATTTTTTTTAAAAATAAATTATTGCAAACGAAAGCTGAGGTTTTTTTCTATCGGCATGTAAATTTTCAGAATGCCCTTTTTTTGTTTTTAAGTTATTAAATTGCAAAGAATAGATTGCGGCGCGCTGCGTCGCAGTTGCACTGAGCAGCATGGAAGACGGCGATGGTTATTTGGAAGAAATTGACGACAATGACAGCACTGATGACGAACGGATAATTGAAATGAAAAATGTCAGTGACGATGACAAAGACGATGACAATGATGTGAAGAAATTTTTTTGAACGATTAGTTTTCAAACATTTCTTCCTAAAGAATGAGGTGAATATAACCTTGCCACATTTGACTGCACTCTCCTGTGTAAGTTGAATTTTTGATTTTTCTTCTCTATTTACATTTAATTGAAATTATTAATCAAGTTTTTTAATACTTTTTTCTATATCAGTTTAAGCTCTTGGAACATCGGACAATCCAATCCATCAAATCGTTTTTATATCGTCGATTAAAAAAACACTACCAAACATTCATTAAAGATGCTAAATTAAAAAAAGGAGAAAGAAAAATTTTATTTACATTATGTAAAAAATATTATGAAAAGTAAAAAAAAATATTTTCTCCTTTATTTAAAAATTTTTTTGTTTTTTTTAAATTCCTTGTAATTCCTGTTCTTTTCTCCTACACAACCTCCCCTCTTTCATTAAAAATAATATTAAAGAATTTGAAAACCTCCATTTGTTTTAAGTATTTATTTGGAAAAACTTACCATTCAAAATTATTTTCCTTTCAGGAATTATTTTGTACAATTTTATGCATGTTAACTTTTTATTGTGTATTTATTTTTCAAAAAGAATTGACTTGCTTTGGCATTAAAGTTTAGAGATGGCCAAACATCGTAACAATAAGACCAGCGACGATTCTTTTGTGCTATTTTATAAACGAGACGCATGCTTATTCCCGAAATCTTTTTTGACCAAATAGTTATTTGATATAAAACTACTTAACTTAAAATTCACATAATATGCACATTATTTGACATAAATTTCATTGCACACAAAAACCATTTAACATAAATATCATTTGTCATAGAATTCATTAAACATAAATATTATGTTACATAAAACTCAGATAACTTAATTCCCATTTAACATAAAAATTATGTAACATAAATTTCTATTGACATAAAAATCATTTAACATAAATTTCTTTTGACATAAAATTCATTTAACGTAAATTTTATTGGTTATTCATAAATTTCATTTGGTATAAATCCCAATTAGCATAATTTTCATTTGACATAAGGTTTACTTGATGTAAATTTCATTTGACGGATAACTCATTACACATAATTCTCATTTGACATAAAATTCAGTTTTCATAGATTTCATTTTACATAAAGATCATTTGACATGGAAATATAGGCGCGAATTTCAAATTTGGCGAATCACAATGTTGTTGATAATATCTAATTGGTTACTTTTAAAATTCGCGCCGATATTGTTATGTAAAATGTAATTTGTGTAAAATGATTTTTATGTCAAATGAGAATTTTGTTGAATGACTTTTATGACTAATGAGAATTTTGTTAAATGTCTTTTATGTCAAATGAACTTTATGTCAAATGAAAATTATGTTAAATGGGATTTATACCAAATGAAATTTATGTCAAGTAAATTTTATGCCAAATGAGAATTATGTTAAATGGAATTGATACTAAATGAAATTTACATGAATTTAATTTTACGTTAAATAATAATTATGTTAAATGATATTCACGTCAAATGAAATTTATGTCAAGCTAATTTTATGTCTAATGAGATTTATGTCAAATGAGAATTACGTTAAATGACATTTATGCCAAATGAAATTGATGTCAAATGAATTCTATAACAAATGAAGTTTACGTTAAATGATTTTTATGTCAAAAGAAATTTATGTTAAATGATTTTTATGTCAATTGAAATTTATGTTACATAATTTTTATGTCAAATGGGAATTAAGTTATCTGAATTTTATGTAACATAATATTTCTGTTTAATGAATTCTATGACAAATGATATTTATGTTAAGTGGTTTCTGTGTGCAATGAAATATATGTCAAATAATGTGCATATTATGTGAATTTTAAGTTAAGTAGTTTTATATCAAATAACTATTTGGTCAAAAAAGATTTCGGGAATAACCATGCGTCTCTTTATAAACTATATTTATTATATTAATGTATAGGTATATTTTATTTCGGGGCGGTAGCGATACTACACATTTGAACTGTACATTTATGAACTGTTCACGTTCGATTGTATACAGTTGAATTGTATACAAATATGTATTATAAAAATTTATCATTAAACTGTATACATTTCAACTCTACACAAATGATTTTTAATAATTTTATTTTTTTAATATGTTTGTTTGACTACAGTTAGATTCTACACTATTAAATTTGGTAAAATAGTAACAAAAAATTCTACACAGTTAGATTTTACACAGTAGAATTATATACCGCAAAATATTATTTTATTTGTTGAACTGTATACAGGTAAATTGTATACAAGATTAAATACGATTAATTGTATACAGTTGTATTGTACACAAAAAATTTTTGTATAATATTATTATTAAACTGTATACATTTCAACTCTACACAAATAATTTTTAATAATTTTATTTTTTAATATGTTTGTTTGCATACACAGTTAGATTCTACACTCTTTAATTTGATGAAATAATAACAAAAAATTCTACACCGTTAGATTCTATACAGTAGAATAATATATAAAATTGTACTGTATAGAATCTAACGGTGTAGAATTTTTTGTTATTATTTCATCAAATTAAAGAGTGTAGAATCTAACTGTGTATGCAAACAAACATATTAAAAAATAAAATTATTAAAAATTATTTGTGTAGAGTTGAAATGTATACAGTTTAATAATAATATTATACAAAAATTTTTTGTGTACAATACAACTGTATACAATTAATCGTATTTAATCTTGTATACAATTTACCTGTATACAGTTCAACAAATAAAATAATATTTTGCGGTATATAATTCTACTGTGTAGAATCTAACTGTGTAGAATTTTTTGTTACTATTTTACCAAATTTAATAGTATAGAATCTAACTGTAGTCAAACAATCATATTAAAAAAATAAAATTATTAAAAATCATTTGTGTAGAGTTGAAATGTATACAGTTTAATGATAAATTTTTATAATACATATTTGTATACAATTCAACTGTATACAATCGAACGTGAACAGTTCATCAATGTACAGTTCAAATGTGTAGTATCGCTACCGCCCCTTTATTTCACATCTTAATTTCATCATTTTATAGTTTCTAGTAAATTTTACATTTCTTACGTTGAATATTTTCTTTCAAGATTATTTTATTGTATACAATTTGTCACAATATGTCGTAGGTAAATAGAAGAATCCGACATCTAGCTAAACGCCTTATAGCCTGTTACTTATACTATCAATGTTAAATTTGATTTATTTATATAGTTGACAGAATTAATAATAACTCATATTGAATTGATAGAAAAATAGAGAAGTTGTGAATTTAAGTTACTGTTATAAAGGCGGTCTTCTTAAGCTTAATAAAGCAATAGTTTAACAATAAAAAATAATCACATTTATTTAAAAATAAAAGAATGATAATATCATAAATTATATCATAAAGAAAATAACAATGCCAAATCTGTCACTAGGCCTGAGAGCACAATTAGTTTTATTTTCTATTTAATAGAATTATTTAGGCAAACCAAGATTTTGCCTTACTGACATAATTAATATAGTTGACTATCCTTCATTTATTTCACGTTTATGTGAATTTCTACTTTAAATTATTTTTACTTTTATTTCCTTTTTATAAGGGATCTGTCCAACGTGACGTTCTAGATGTAATGACCGGGAAGGCGTCGATTGCCCTTCGGCCTTAGCTCGATGGATACATTATTTCAGTAGGGCGCAACCCTGTCGATAAAGTATTATTCTAATTTATTAGACTGATTGACGGGTTGTGGTCCTACTGGCGCTAACTATCTTATTTTTAGTGAGACAACAACTAATTTTGGACTGGCCGTTATTGGGACTCCGGAGTCATGTACAAATGAACAATTTAAATGCAATCATTACTATACAGTAATATTTATTATGAAGCCAAAATAATTTTTAACTCTCTATACTTTTGTTTCTTGTCCCTTGACTTAAAACGCCCTCAAGTTGTGCCTCCAGTTCTGCTCACTCCGGAACTGAGAACCAAGTGAATTTGTTATAGTCTCACGTCTTGAAAACTGCAACCAGCGAGCTTAAAATAAAATAAACAAAAGAGCAGACTACTTTCTTTAATTCTCAATATAGGTAAGATGCGCTCTCAGACTTATTACACTGGAATTATTAAGATTTACTTCATTCTTCTGATTTGTGATTTTGTTTTTTGTTACAATTATGGTAATTTACCCTTAGGTGCAGCACCTAAGAGGTGCTTTACATGCACCTCTTCACGTACACGGTAGTGGAATCTAAAGAATGCCAGAATTCAAATGGTTACAGCCTAGGCAGGTAGCTAACCGGTGCCGAATAGACGAACGAGCTTTATTATTTGTATTGTTTGTCTATTCGCCTAAAAAGATTAGGCAATTAGCTAACTGGCTCTGCATTTAGCTATTTGACAAACGCAGTTTAAGCTACTGGAAGAAAATGATATATTTAATAAAACTTTTATTTATTGAAATATTGAAACACTTTATTTACAGGATTTTTCTGTACTACGAAAATACAATTCTAATAGATGTAAAATTTAACACACAATTATTATTATTAAAATTTTTATATTATCATTTTAATTATTACTACAAGGTTGACTGTATTGACAGCGCCAGTTGCATATTGTTTCTAACCTGAAACACAAGCATTGTTTTATTTTTCTCGGAGATTGTGATGACTTGCAATTGCCAACCTTGCAGTAATAAATAAAAGAACAAAAATAATTTAAATAATATAATATAAAAATAAATAATTTTAATAAATATTATATAAATATAAAATTAAAAATTAAATAATAATTTATTTAATTAATTAAATTAAATTTTTTTATTTTATATATTATTATATTTAATATTTTTTTATTATATATTTTTTATCATTTTGTTTATTAGCATAAAATGTTTTTTTTTGTTTAGGGACTTTTGGAAAATTTGCCTACCGATACTTTGGATTTCGCACTCTAATGTTAGGGGCCGTCCATAAACTACGTAACGCCTTAGAGGGGAGGGTGGAATTCATTTTTTGTGACGTTCTGTAGAAAAAATGGCGCTAAAGCATGTAAAATTTGTGACGCGGGTAGGGGGGGGGTGGAAAAATTATGCAAAATTGTGTGACGTAGTTTATGAACAGCCCCTTATGTGGGGTTGGTACAATGAAACAAAAAAAGAATTATAAAAAAAGGTAAATACATAAATATTATAATCAGGTGAATAGACTTTCGTCTATTCATAATAATGTAGCTCACTCGTCTGCAGTGCCAGTTAGCTAACTGCATAGACGTTTAGCTAAATGGCGGATTCTTCTATGTGCCTACGACATATGTTTTTAATAATATTAGGAAAGGAAAAAATTTTTTTTTAAATATAAAAAAAAGAAAAAGAGTCGACGTATTAAGGAAATTTTCTTTCTCTCTCTCAATGTATTTTATTTAAGAGTGATTTTTTAAATTTTATTTTAAAATGTTCATCATTTGATATTCATTTTCAAAAAATGTAAAAAATTTTCAATTACAAAATACAATACAATTTTTATGAATAGGAAAAAATATTTTTGAATTATTTTTTGAAAAAGGAATAATGATAAAAATTAAATTCCATTTTTTAACAATAAATTAAAAATTGTATTTTTTTAGCGTTCTGTACCTAGTTGGAGCCCTATTAAAACGGTTACGAAAATGATCATGATCCGGTTTCGGATAATCAAAAGTCGGATAATAGAGATTTTAATTTTTTTTGTATAATTAAAGTAAAAAATGGACAGTTGAATTATATATATTTCATTTAATCCATTTTTTAAATATACATAAGTATATATACGTATATATATACATTAATTCATAATAATATATTAATAGAACATAGAATTCAGAATTCTTAAAGATTTTTCTGGCATAAATTTCGTTATTTTCCTTTGAAAGATTCGGGAGGCAAAAAAAAAGTTCGGATAACAGAAGTTTGGATAAAATAATTTCTGGTTCGGATAACAGACGTTCGGATAATCGAGGTTCAAACATTCTTATTAATAATTTAATTTTCTTGAATCTCTTCTGCATTAAAAATTTTTGGTGGTAAATATTCCTGAGGTGCGTACCTTCAAACCCCAAGACCAAATAGTTGGAAATATTACACGATTTCCTTAGAATTTCCTTAAGAAAAAATGTATAAAAGTGTAGAAAAAAACTAAAAATAAAACTTTTACTCTCAGCGTTTCACAAACAAAAGAAAAAAATGTCAAATTAAAAAAATAAAGTATACTACACATGGTTGTTTCAAATTTCTAAATAGCACTTTTGACAATTTCTTCATTTCGGAGATATTGACACCTGGCTGGTTTGCCCTACTCTTCCCTAAAGATATTATATATATTTAAAAAAATTGTAATTAATTATAAATTTGTGTAAAAAAAGTTAATAAATTTGCATGTCGTCCTCAATGAAAATATTTTGCCATCACTTCCACTGTCTGACACTGAAATGTAAGTGATGATAATTTGTATTAATTTAAAAATAAATAATGATTTTTTCTTTTTAATAATATTTGAGAGAATGAGAGATAATAAGAGCATAATAGTTGAGAGATTGAGAGAGAATAAGAGTGTGTGATAAAGAAATAGCATGAATGCATGTGACTTTGTATGTCTATGTGTGTTCTTTTCTAAAAGATGGAAATAGGAAATGAAGAGAGAGAGAGAGAGAGAGAGAGAGAGAGAGAGAGAGAGAGAGAGAGAGAGAGAGAGAGAGAGAGAGAGAGAGAGAGAGAGAGAGATTTAAAAAGAATAATTAATTTTACAAATCATAATTTATTAAAATGTAAATTTGCAATGCATTTATTATATTTGCAAGAAATTCAATATGATTAAATTTTTAATTATTTTAATTTTTAAAAATTATAATTTTAAATATAGGAAATGCACCAGAATAATAAAAAACATTCAATATCTGCGGTTCTGTGCTATAAGGAAAATTAAGGGAAATTTTCTTCTCACTCTGCGATTTAATTTTTTTTCGGTGTGGGATAATGGAAACAAATTAATGAACAGGAAAATTAAAATTTTTATTTAAATAGTGATAAATTTCAAATTAAGGGTATGTTCAAGTTGTTAAATGTAAACAAACCAAAAGGTAAAAAACCCAAATACAAAAATCGCACTTTTGTAACAGCCATTTCTCTTAAAAAAAATTAACATTTTTATACTTTTTTACAAAAATGGAAAATTAGAGTTTTAAAGTGTAAAAAAAATCGTTTTTGGCTATGACCAATAAAAAACAATTAGTAAAATAACTAATTAAAATGACCAGGAAAATAGCATTTCTGACGCGTCGCGAAAAATAAACTGCTTGAGTATATCAACCGCACTGACAATGAAGATGTCTCATGTCAGCGATTGGACCTTCAACATGTGGAAAGGGAAAGTTTTCCCTTCCCTCCTTGAAATTACAAGAGAAAGGGTAAAAACTTCTTCATCGACCGTGCGGTTGATATAGTCAAACATTTTTTTTTCGCGATCAATATTATATATTATATTATAATAATCATATTCGTTTAAAAGAAAATTGAATTTATAAAAATTTATAGATTTATTTATTTATATTAATTATTAACATTATTTTATATATATTGTATGTATTTTATTTGAAGAATTTTTTGAAATAAAATTAAATGTTAAAAAAAAATTTTTCTTGAATAAATTTCTCGTAATTTTAAATTTTTGTAGTAAATTGAATATAAACATTCAATTAAATTTTATCTAGGATATAAAATTTGATGTTGATTTTGTATTTTTCATTTAAAAATATTCTTTTTATTTGTTTCTATGAGATTTTCATTGTTTTCGAAACATTTCTCTATAAACACACACACACATACTTTTCTCTCTCTCTCTTACTCTCTTTAATCTTTAATTGCATTTTTTTTAAATCTCACCATTTTTTTTTCATTTCAGAAATTCATGTATGTGAAGTTGGCCCCCCACTTTCAAAAAAATTAAATTTTTTTTAGAGTTCTGACTTCCTCTACAAAAGTTCTGGAGTTCCTGATAGTTTTTAGAAATAGTTCCGGCGATTAAATGGTAAAAACTAGGTTTTTTCATAATAGGGGGCTAACTTCACGCAGCCCCCTACTATTGAAAAAATGGATTTATTATTAGAGTTCTGAGTAGCTATAAGAGATTTCTAGAGTTCCCTACAGTTTATTTCAATGGTTCTCATAATCCAAAATCATAAAAAAAATAATTGAAAATTCCAGAATTTTTCAAAAAAATTAAAATTTTACGAAAAAAGAGTTCTGATCAGAGTTCTATTAGACCTTCAACGAGATAGAAAAAAAACATTTATAACAATTTTTTCCAAACCGAAAAACTACTGAACTACAAAAGTTTGAAAATTACAAAAAAATTTTTTTATCATAAATTAAGAGTTCCACAAGTACTGATCAGAGTTCTGTTAGCCCCCGATAGTGTTCGCCAAAAAACCTTAATAACAATTTTTACAAAACCCAAAAACTACTAAATTACAAGACTTTGAATTTTCAAAAAAAATTTGATCTTTTGTATATTGAGAGTTCCATGAGTTCTGATCAGAGTTCTGTTAGCCCCCGATAGTATTAGACAAAAAACCTTAATAACAATTTTTTCAAAACCCAAAAACTACTAAATTACAAGACTTCGAATTTTCAAAAAAAATTTGATCTTTTGTATATTGAGAGTTCCATGAGTTCTGATCAGAGTTCTGTTAGCCCCCAATAGTGTTCGACAAAAAACCTTAATAACAATTTTTACAAAACCCAAAAACTACTGAACTACATAAAAAAGGTACGAAACTTTGAAAATTTCTAAAATTTTCAAAATTTTAAAATTCAGAGTTCTAAGAGTTCTGAAAAGAGTTCTTGAATCGTCTTAAAAAGTTCTGTAAGTATTGCTAATGACATTTTGTTCTAAATCCAAAATCAAAAAAGTTACGGGACATTCTCTCTAAATCTGAATAAGTGAAATTTTCACTTTTTTCATGTGTGAACCTTTTTCTCACTTATTAATAAGTAGAATCTACTTATACATAAGTGAAATATTCACTTTTTTATGTGTAAACTTGTTTTTACTTATCAATAAGTGAAATCCGCACTTATGTATAAGTGAAATATTTAGTTAAAAAGAAATTCATCTGCGCATTATATTACAATTTATTATTTATACCTACTTTTAAATGTTTAAAAACAATGTTTTTATCATTTCAGTTAATATATTAGAAATTTTTTATTTCTTATTTTATTAATAAGTGAATATAATTCACTTATTTCATGTATGAATATTCACTTATTCTACGTGGAAGAGTTTTGAAACATGGAATAAGTGAATATTCACTTATAATAAGTGAAATTTCACTTATTCAGATTTAGGGAGATTGAAGTTTTCAAAAAATTTCAAAATTTTTAAATTCAGAGTTCTAAGAGTTCTGGAAAGAGTTCTGGAATCGTCATAAAGAGTTCTATAAGTATTTCTAATGACATTTTGTTCTAAAATAAAAAAAAAATGTTACGGGAGATTCCAGTTTTCAAAAAGTTTAAAAATTCAGAGTTCTGAGAGTTCTGAAAAGAGTTCTGGCATCGTCATAATGAGTTCTATAAGTATTGCTAATGCCATTTTGTTCTAAATCCAAATTCAAAAAAGTTACGGGACATTGAAGGTTTCAAAAAATTTTAAAATTCACAGTTCTGAGAGTTCTGATTAGAGTTCTAGCATCATTGCGAAGAGTTCTGGAAGCAACTCTAATGACATTTTTCTCTAAGCCCAAAATCCAAAAAATTAAAGGATTTTGAAATTTTTTTAAAACTTGAATGTCCCGTGACTTTTTTGATTTTTTGATTTAGAACAAAATGTCATTAGAAATACTTATAGAACTCTTTATTACGATGCCAGAACTCTTTTTAGAACTCTCAGAACTCTGAATTTTAAAATTTTGAAATTTTTTGAAAACTTTAATGTCCCGCAACTTTTTTGATTTTGGATTTAGAACAAAATGTCATTAGAAATACTTATAGAACTCTTAATGACGATGCCAGAACTCTTTTCAGAACTCTCAGAACTTTGAATTTTTTTGAATATTTCAAAGTTCTGTAATTTTTTTGTTTTTTGGATTTAGAACAAAATGTCAAAAACAATACTTATAGAACTTTTTAAGACGATTCAAGAACTCTTTTCAGAACTCTTAGAACTCTGAATTTTGAAAATTTTAGAAATTTTCAAAGTTTCGTACCTTTTTTGATTTTAAATTTAGAACAAAATTTTATGAGATATACTTGTGAAACTCTTCGCAACAATGCTAGAACTCTATTCAGAACTCGCAGAATATTATTTTCATAACTTTTTTAATTTGTTAATAACTTTTGAAATTTTGCAGAACTCTTGTTTTCTTTGGTAGAGAACTCTAGAACTCTTTATTCTTTTTCATAATATTAGGTCAGAACTCTTTTTTGCAAAAATCATAGTGCTATGCAAAGTTAGCACTATGATTTTTCATTGTAGCTTTTTTTATTGTTAATCATCAGAACTATTTAAATAATCGTTAGAGAACTCTAGAACTATTGCTAAAGTACTCAGAACTCTTGTAAAATTTTTTATTTTTATAAAAAGTAGTAGTAACTTTACATGATTAAACTCATGGAACTCTCAATTTATGATAAATTTTTTTATAAATTTAAAGTCTTGTAGTTCAGTAGTTTTTAAGTTTTGAAAAAATTGTTAAGAAGGTTTTTTGTAGAACACTATTAGAGGCTGACAGAGCTCTGATCAGAACTCTGAGAACTTTCAGTTTATCAAAATGACAAATCTTCTATGAAACTTCATTGGTTTGTAGTTGTGTAGTTTTTTGGTTTTGAAAAAATTGTAATATACAGTAGGATCTTTCAATAGTGCAGTCGTCGGGAATATTATGCACTGTTCGAAGCGTGCAAAAACTAAAACATTCAGGTCCGTGTCCAGAAAATTAAGGGTCCCCCACTACTAAATACCGGGCACCACTAAATGATACTAAATAATCAAATGAGCGACGGCACTGTATTTGACGTCACAGATTCCCTTTCCCTTTACCCCCCGAAACCCCTTGTCTACTCAACTCACTAATGACTGCACTGTTCAGAACTGCACTATTCAAAGATCCTACTGTAGATTTTTTATTAATTTTGATGAGGGGCTGCCAGAACTCTGATCAGAACTCATGGAACTTTCAATATATAAAAAAACAAATTTTTTTTGAAACTTTAATGTCTTGTAGTTCAAGTGGTTTTTCGGTTTGGAAAAAATTGTTATAAATGTTTTTTATCTATTTCGTTGAGGGGCTAATAGAACTCTGATCAGAACTCTTTTTTCGTAAAATTTTAATTTTTTTGAAAAATTCTGGAATTTTCAATTATTTTTTTTATGATTTTGGATTATGAGAACTATTGAAATAAACTGTAGGGAACTCTAGAACTCTCTTATAGCTACTCAGAACTCTAATAATAAATCCATTTTTTCATTAGTGGGGGGCTGCGTGAAGTTAGCTCCCCATTATGAAAAAACCTAGTTTTTTACCATTTAATCGCCGAAACTATTTCTAAAAACTATCAGGAACTCCAGAACTATTGTAGAGGAAGTCAGAACTCTAAAAAAAATTTAATTTTTTTGAAAGTGGGGGGCTAACTTCACATACATCAGAAATTCTACTCTTTTTATTTACAAGAATTGGTGCCAAACAGCCCAATAAAAGGTAAAGAAGTAGAGCAAGTTGCGGGGCCATCGACCACACAGACGACGGACAGAAATCGCAAGAGAAATGACAATAACATGGACAAAAGTAAAATTAAAATGAAAAAAAATAACATTTTTGACGACGACAGCGAGAACACTGACAATGACAATAATAAAATTAAAATCAATCATAAAGGCGGGACTGACGAGGACAGTGATGATAGTTGTTTCACTGAAATTGATGACAATGACAGTAGTACAGATGAATAAGAAATTTTTTTTAAAAAAAACACACACAAAGACAGACATGATAATGACAGTGACGACAGTGACGACGACGACGATAATGACAGTAATGATGAAGAGAAAAAATTTGACCTATATGACAATTGAAAAAATTTACAGCCAGCTTGGTGGAAGGTGTTGACTTTTACTACAGAAATGGAGTCCGATTTCCAATGGAAAATTTCAACCAAACAGTAAACGGGATCAACAAGAGAAGGAAAGTGAAAAATGAAGCGTACCTCAAGAATCCATAATCAAGACTTCAGTCATATAAATAAGACTTGAGTCAATTTATATGTCTTTAGCCAAAATTAAATCTTAAGTCATAATCCATTGTTGAGATAAAATCAAGAATTGAATTAAAATCGAGTCATGAGTCATCAATAAGCCTCAAGCATTAAGTCTTGAGCCTTGAACAAGTTTTGTTATTTTTCATCCATTTTTTAAGGTTCAACATGATGTAGCTAAGAAACTACTGATTTTCAGATGTTTTACCATTAGCATTTTTTGTTTACGAGATTATAAGCTACAAAACTGTAAATTTTAAAAAAATTTGACTCAATTTTTTTTAATGTATTTTGTACGTAATTGTTTAATGGAAAAGAGAAAGAGTCTGATAGAACTGAAGAAATAAAAAGAGACAAGTATGGATTTAGATTTAAATATGGATAGAAAGGAAATGAAGTGAATAGTAAGAGGATATTATATAGTAAGAGGATATATTATGCCAGCAGCTGAATACATAACGTGCACAGAAAAAACTTGGACTCATTTTTGTTGCAACTCAAAATGATTCCATGTTAAATGACATAGAACGTCGCGCCATCTGCGAGGTTCATTTTTGTTGCAGCTCATAATGAGTCACTTTTTCGACTCATTTTGAGTTCAGTTTTTCTCTGTGTGTGAAAAAGATCTGAAAAGCATAGGATACAAATTAATTTATTTCTTCTTCAAAATAAATGTTTATTACAATAATTTTATTTAACAATAAATATAAATTAATTATGAAGTTTCTATGTGTAAAATTTTAGTTTAAACTTTAATTGCAATTAGTAATTTATGGAAATATTTTTGAATAAAAAATATTTCGTTCATTTTAACGTTCAATACTTGTGGATCACTTGTTTAAATCAAACTTAAAATTTTTTCAAAGAGCTGCGTTTTATTCATTAAAATTTATTTATTTGTTCATTTCAAAAAATTTTTCAGAGCGACAGCGATACATCTCGCAGCAGCAATTCGAGTGGCAAAAGCTTGAAGAAAAAATCGGAAATGTCTTCCAAGGAGGTGGATGAAAAAAAAAAGAAATACTCGAAAGGTAAATGTGTTTTATTTCAATTATTTTTAAAAATCTAAATTTTTTTCAGATGATCCTACAATTCGGAACGTTTATATGAACAAAATTAATTTATTTCTTCTTCAAGATAAATGTTTATTACAATAATTTTATTTAAGGGGACATTCCAGTTCAAAACAGGCAAAAAGAAGGCTTTTTCAGTATATATTATTAAAATAACTATGACATTTATTTAAAAAATTTCTTCTACATGTAATAAATAATTTATTTAAGAATTTGTGAAAAAAAAATTTTTCATTTTTATTTCAAAATGGCGGCGATATACGCCATTTTCGAAAATGCCCATTTTCGGTGGTAAGATCGATTCCAAACTTTCTAAAACAGATAAAACCAAAAACGACGTGACATTCTCTTCGTTAGATATTTCTTTAGGTGTGGAACCTCAAAAAAGTGGAATTTCTTCCCCCCCTTTTTTTTAGAGTACTTTTTCCCAAAAATAAGCAAAAAAAAGGTGTTTTTATTCAGAATTTCTCTTATAAAAAGAAGGGGAGTTGAAAATTTTCCAGTTTTTGAGGTTCCACTTATAGGCATGATGACGCTAAATCAATAGCCGTTTGATTTTTTAAAATCGCTTCAGAAGAAGTCGAGATATCACTCTTACCATATCAAAAAAAGAGATTTTGAGAAAAACGCATTTAAAGTTTTTGTTCATAAGTTTCGAATTTTTTTTTTTAAATCATCGGATTTGCTTGAAAATCTTTACTCGGGGGTTTTTGAGGTCGCTAATTACAAATATGGAATCAGATTTTTAAAATTCAAAATGGCGGATCCAATATGGCGGACATTTTTTTTCAAAATCATTGGATTTGCTTGAAAAACGTTTACGGGGGGGTTTTTTGGGGTCGCTGATTACGAATATGACATCATTTTTCAAAATTAAAAATGGCGGATGCAATATAGTGGACGAAAAAAAAGATTAAACGAAAAAAAAATTAAAATTAAAAAATTGTCTTTTCCGACATATTGAATCCGCCATTTTGAATTTTGAAAATTTGATATCTAATTTGTGATCAGTAACACCAAATACATTTTTGTTTGTCTTTTTTAAAAAATGCAAATGAGAAAACATTTGAATCATATTCGATTGCTTATCCGCATACAAAAACATCTTTGACATGGCGAAGAATAAGAATGTATAACTTTTGTTTTACTTCGAATTTTGCAATAATATTATAGGAGAGTATTCTTGACACTATAAGAAATCCAAAAATAAAAACAAGAAAAATCGATTTTTTTACATTTTGAACTGGAATGTCCCCTTAACAATAAAGATAAATTAATTATAAAGTTTCTATGTGTAAAATTTAAGTTTAAACTTTAATTGCAATTAGTAATTTATGAAAATATTTTGAATAAAAAATATTTCGTTGACTTCAACGTTCAAAACTTGTGGATCAATTTTCTATAAATTCAATTATTGTAAAGATGTTTGTACCATTCAGTCAAAAATGTTTGATATAATACAGTTATTTTTATAATTAATATAATATTTCGTATGAATTTTATTTTTTACATTACATTTTGTACATGCAAATTGTTAAAGAAATTTATTATTTAAAAAATTTTATAACATTTTTCTCCAAAAAATTTTTAATTACAAATTTTGAAAAATAATGATAACAGAACCGATGGTAATAATTTTGAAAAAGATAAATTTGAAATAATACAACAACAAGAAGGTCTGTTACAGTCAACAGTTTGAATGTAAACACTGTTGACAGTTTTTGTCCTTCTGTGGTCGTTCGTCGTTTTATTTTGAAATAGCATTGAAGATAATAATGTAATTTAATCAAATAAATTTGTTTTCATCAATTCAATTCTTTCACAAATTATAAAATTAATTTCAGAATTTCAATTATTTTTCTTAAATTTTACAGAAATTGCTTCACAAAATTATTAATTATAAAATAGTAAAAAAAATTTTTTTTAATAAAATGGAATTTGTGCAGTTTTTTGTTGAAACTTCTGGAAAATAAGATGATAAGATTTTTGAAATTTTACAATTCTATTGGTTAAAGATTATTGAATTTTTCTACAGCAACAATTAAAAATTTTTGAAATCATTACCATTTCTGTACATTTCTTGAAAAATAATTGAATTCTTTTATTAAATTTCATTTTAATTTGTTTGAAGTGATGAAGGGAAGTTTGTAACCGTGATTGTAATTTTATTTCTAAAATTCGAAGTCTCTCTTAAAGTTTTAAATCAATGTTTTGCTCCAGAAGATTATATTATTTTATTATTACTCAATAATTGTAATTGTTGAATTTCTTTTAAATTTTAGGAATTGAAAAATTTCATTCAGTTTTGTCAGGAGGACACAACATTTGGACGTCTGAAGAAGATAAAGTTCAAGTACAATATCTTTATTGAAGAAAAATGACACCAAGAGGAATCGGATTATGTCAACTGTGGTATTTACATTTGCAATTATATGGACTCCTTAGCAACAAAGAAAAATTTAAAATACTCTTTCAATCCAAAGGTTTATAGAATAGAAATTGAAAAACGAATAATTGAGAATGCAGAATCGAGCAGTGGATGTTGTTTATATTGTTTAAGAAGAATAAAAAAAAATGAACTATCAATTACTTGTCAAAAATGTCACAGGGGAATGCATGAATATTGCTTTAAATCAAATCAAAGTAGGTTAAATAAGGAACATGAAGGGGTAAATTCTATATTAGAAAAGAAAAACGAAGTATGCAAACTGTGTTTACTATATAAAAATTGAAGTTGACTTCGACTCGTAGCATAGAAAACTTTTTTTTCTTCTTTATGGCGATTCTTCTTTATAGCTTCTTCTCCTTTAATATTTTTCTTTTTTACTTCTGCCATTCACATTAAATTTAAAAAACTTTTAACATCTTGTTTGAAATTTTGAATTCGAATAAAATAATTTTATGAAAATATTAAGAATTTGTACTCAAAAATAAATGTTCTAATATCAATTTGGTATTGTAAATAATACAGTAATATATAAGCCCAAACATGATAATTATACTTATTACTATTTAAAAAAGATCATGATTTAAATGTTACTAGATTCTGAAGAGGCTTACATTATACGAGATTATGAAATTTAAAATAATGTATAGTTTGTAAGCTCCCAGTAAAAAAAGAAGTATTGAGTGGAGCGTTTAGGAATTGAGTGAAGCTCTGAGCCAATACGGTCATGTGATTTTAATTTTAATGCTAAAATAAGACCGTATTCGGCGGATGAAAAAAAGATTGAGTCAAACGTCCCAATACGGTTTTTACTCGAATCCGTATTGGCTCAGAGCTTCACTCAATTCCTAAACGCTCCACTCAATACTTCTTTTTTTACTGGGCTGATGTATATTCATGATTTAAATGTTTTTACTACAAATGGTATAACAAATTTTCTCACGAAGGTGAAATTTTCTTTTATCTTTTCAGCATTTTTTTAAATATCGTACATGTTTAAAACTTTCATTCGTTTAGACAACTAATTTTTTATGTTTTTAGTCTACATTATCAAAGTCAGGTTAATTTTTTTTATGGTTCTTGCTTTTCGAATTGCAAGTAATTGCTTTGAAGTTAGCGTCGAAAACAATTTTTTGATGACAAATAATAAAAAAAGTCAAGAATTGTTTCAAAAGTTAGGGATTTGAAAAGCAATAACAATCTTCTTTAACCTCTTAGGTGAATACCAAATGTTGTATAATCAATAAACTTTTTATTTAATATCTTCTTCTGACAAACTATTTTGTTGATTAGAAATATGTTCTTGCAAAAAAGAAAAAATTTCTGCTTTCGGATAATGAATTTTTCTTTTTCTAACTACTTGTTCATTTTTTCTGTCTTCTAAAAATTTTTCTATAATTTAATGGACAAATTTTTTGCTGGCTTTCTCCTTTGGCTTCTAAATGTATTCTAAAAACAGATTGCTTTCAATATCGGGATTTACATTTTTATGTAAATTACAGTTTAAGTCAACTTCTGTTCACAAGTGATCTTATTCAATAAAGGGACGTTCCCAAACTACGTAAGACATACTTTGCCAATTTTTGACCATTCCTCCCCTAACCGAAAGCCGTTTATTTTTTTAGTTAACAAGACGGTTCACATTTCATGAAGTTGAAATCCACAGCGTTGATCAATTAAAAAATTGATTGCAACGAAACTTAGGAATTTTAATCTACACATAAAAAGAAATATTTCCACCAAATAGAACATTAAAATATTTGGTAGTTTTTAAGATGTCAAAATTTTGGAAAAATTTTGAAATCGTTATGTCTTTTTTCCATCTTTAAAAAATGACTTAACCCTTTAACGCCCGACTTTTTTGTAGCAGTGCAATTCACGTCATTGCTCGTATATAAAGGTTTTCGGGGTCGCTGAATACGAATTTTAGGTCATATTTTAAAAATTCAAAATAGCGGATCCAATATGCACGGTGGCTAATATATATTTTTTTCCCGGTTAGTTACACAGGCCTGCAAAATTAGTTTCTTATGTTGTTTTGTCTACTAAACACGATCCCGGGTCCTAAAATTGACCTTCACTTCAGGATATTGAGAAAAGTAAGGGTAAAGAGCCATGTATGTGAAGTTGGCCCCCCACTTTCAAAAAAATTAAATTTTTTTTAGACTTCTGACTTCATCTACAATAGTTCTAGAGTTCCTGATAGTTTTTAGAAATAGTTCCGGCGATTAAATGGTAAAAAATAGGTTTTTTCATAATGGGGGGCTAACTTCACGCAGCCCCCCACTATTGAAAAAATGGATTTATTATTAGAGTTCTGAGTAGCTATAAAAGAGTTTTAGAGTTCCCTACAGTTTATTTCAATAGTTCTCATAATCCAAAATCATAAAAAAATAATTGAAAATTCCAGAATTTTTCAAAAAAATTAAAATGTTACCAAAAAAGAGTTCTGAGCAGAGTTCTGTTAGCCCCCCATAGTGTTCGACAAAAAACCTTAATAACAATTTTTACAAAACCCAAAAACTACTAAACTACAAGACTTTGAATTTTCAAAAAAAATTTGATCTTTTATATATTGAGAGTTCCATGAGTTCTGATCAGAGTTCTGTTAGCCCCCGATAGTGTTCAACAAAAAATCTTAATAACAATTTTTACAAAACCCAAAAACTACTAAACTACAAGGCTTTGAAATATCAAAAAAAAAATTTGATCTTTTATATATTGAGAGTTTCATGAGTTCTGATCAGAGTTCTGTTAGCCCCCGATAGTGTTCAACAAAAAACCTTAATAACAATTTTTTCAAAACCCAAAAACCACTAAACTACAAGACTTTGAATATTCAAAAAAAAATTTGATCCTTTATATATTGAGAGTTCCATGAGTTCTGATCAAAGTTCTGTTAGCCCCCGATAGTGTTCAACAAAAAACCTTAATAACAATTTTTTAAAACCCAAAAACTACTAAACTACAAGACTTTGAATTTTAAAAAATTAAATTTATTAGAAATTGAAAGTTCTATGAGTTCTGAGCAGAGTTCTATTAGCCGTTTATTAAAGTCGGTAAAAAACCATTATTACAATTTTTTCAAAACCAAAAAACTACTGAATCACAACCACACTTTTTTGGCTGTATAACATTACATAGAAAATGAGATTGGGACTTCTTTTATACCTTCTTCGTGTGTATTTTTTTAACTATTTCGTAACTACAGTGGTGTTAAATTACGACATTGAAAATTATTATTTTCTAAATAAAAATTATTTTGTTGTGCAAGTAAATTTTGATTTTGTATAATTGAATAATTCTGAAAGTAATAGGTTTTAAGAATATTTAAATACAAAAAATAAATTTCGTTTTTTAGCACTTTTAAAAATTTAGTGTACGGTAGTGGCATCAGTGAAGGAACATTTAAGGAAATGTATAGTTTTGAAATTTTTTACATTTAATTGAAATTCTTTAATTTCGTTTTAAACATATGCAATGAATGAATTTATTCATTCTTTTTGTCCACACCATAAGTTTGACATTTATGTATGCTTTTGTTTTTTTTCGTTAGAAAATATTGTTTGACAAATCGAAAATATGCTCTCTAAATCTGAATATGTGAAAATTCACATATTTGTAAGTTATAAAGTCGCTCTCTCGTATCACGTTGAAGTCCACAACGTTTATCAACGAAAAAAATTGTTCACTTAGTAAATTAGTAAAAGATAACACAGCAATATTGGCACAAAAAAATGTAGAAAAAATAAACTGATATTTCTAATCTGATAATAATTGTTATACAATAAAATATTAAATTAAAAATAATATTGGAATAGATTAAACAAATTTTTTTCGTTGATCAACGTTGTGGACCAACTTCGTCTCTCGTTCAATAAGTGCATAAACACTTATAATATGTGAAATTTCACTCAGAATAAGTGAAAAATTTACTTATTTATAAGTGTATATGCACTTATTGATCGAGAAGACGACTTATAACGTACAATAAGTAAAATTTCACATATTCACATTTAGAGAGTGCAGGTTTTTTTCATCATTTATAACAAAATAATATTTGAAATTAGAAAAAGGAAAAAAATTCTGATTAACAGATTGATTTTGTTTTGTATATGTTTTTTTATAAAAAATTTCTTTGGAGAAAATAAAACATTACTTATTCCCGTTTCTTAATATTTTTGTATAAAATTCTCAATTTTTATAAATTTTATAAATTCTATTCTTCAATTGCGAATTTTAATTGAAAAAGAAATTGAAAATTCTTAATTTTTTAAAAAATAAAGGAAAAATTTCTATGTAACTTCAAATTATTAAACAAAGAAATTTTAATTCTTCAAAATTACGGGTTAAAAATATTTATTAAAATAATTTGCAAATATTTGAGTTCAATTTTATTAATAAATTAAATTCTTTTAGAAAATTTATTAAAATAGTACCTACTTTTGAAAATTATTTAAATCAGGAAAATTTTTTAAATAATTGAATTTTGGAGGAAAATTTTGTTATTTATAAAGGTGATTGTGATTTTGATGAGAATTTTTTTTAACTTTTGAAAATAATTGAACTTTTATAGAAAGAATTTTGTTACTTTTGAAAGTATTAAATGTCTGCAATCATTTATAACAAATTTATATTTTATTTTTATGAAAAAAATTTGAATTTAAAATTTCTAAATTCAATTTTTTTTTAAATGGCCAATTTTATTTAAAAAAGTATGTAAGAAATTAGGCGTTAAGCAGTATAATATTAATGAAGTAAATCTATAACCTTAAATATCATATACATTTATTTAAATACAAAATTTTTTATTAATAAAAAGGATTTACATATTTTATTTTTTAAAGAAAAAAATCGGGCAAGTGCGAGTTGCACTCGCATTAAGATCGAGGGTTCCGTACACCAAAATAAAACTTATTTTTTATAAAAAAATATATATGGGTGATTAAATTTAAAATGTCATTTTGCTGTCCTGCCGAGAAAACTCGAGTCCGAACTTATATATCGAACATATTATGGTTCATTAATTTTATATATCATTTATTTTGTTCAAATTTTAATTTTTAACCACCAAAAGCACTCAGAAAAAATTTGGCAGCAAAATTGCAGGCAAAATGTCACTGGTGTCCCGTGTCCGCGAACATGAAACCATATCTTGTCTACTAAGAAAAATGGTTATTTTTCATGTTTTTGGTTACCGAAAAAATTATTTCGTAAAGTGGAACTTCTATATTTAAAGAAAAACTACTAGTCGAATATAAATAAATAAAATAGTGGTTGGAAAAAAATCAAAAGCGTATGTCCTTAAATTTCATATTTTTAAGAGAAAATGACAAAATCTGAATCTCGCGCTTAATATTTAATTGTGCAAGAGTATGAAACTGCTTTATTGACTGTTAATAGAAAGTACTATGTGTCTAGAAGCCTAGAGAAAAAAACTTCAACGTTCTAACCTATCTACAAAATACACGATGCATGGCAGGTTGGCAGAATGAATTTACCGAGCACAAATGTCACTGGTGTCCCTGCGACAAAATAGTACTTAATATTAGTATTTTTTTCAAATACCTCATTATAGTCTCACTTATTACTGAAACTTTCAGAATCGCACACCTCCAAAGTTAGAAATATAATCATTCTTTTTTAAAATGAAAATTGAGGCAGAATGTCACTGGTGTCCCCTGTCACTGGTGTCCCCTAAAATACACAGGCACTCAAAAAAAAAAGTTTTGTTCTAAACACTATGTATTTTTCGCTGCTGAATCCGAATCCGAAGGCAGAATTGACAAATTTGCTCAAAATTTTGAAATAAAAGTAAATAATAATAAATAATTTTAGAGTCGTTTTTTGAAATTATAAAATATAACAACATATTTTTCTTTTTTTTTGTCAATATTAAGCTTTCTACATTTTTTCTATGAATTATAAATCCACCTATATTTTCTATTTATTACGTTCAATTATTCTAGTTTTAAACTATATTTTCACTCATATGTTCCTATCTTTTTTATTATTTAAAAATAATTTTCAATGACATCTTTAAGCGTGTCACTGGTGTCCCCTAACTTGCTTATGTCTTCTTGTGATTTACAGCTACATAATTCACGGTGAAAATTAATATAAATTATTTTATAATTCGTATTTGACTATTAGCTTTTAATACAATGATTTATTATAAAATCTGATTGTATTTTCAGTTTGTTCTAGTGAATACATACTGAAAAAGTGCCTCGTGAAAATATATGTTTTTTCTCCAAAAATCTGTCTGTTTATGAAAATATTTGTTATTATGTGCTTGACCACTATTGATTTCATGGATTATACATGCTAGTCAACCAAAAAAAAAATAATTTAACCAGAAATTTCAACATCGCCAAGTCAACATTTGCAGATAGTGAAAATGACATTTTAAATTTAATCACCCATATATAAGAAATATAATTGATTAAAATTAACATATATAAACTTATTGACCTGAAATTCGGTATACATATGTATTTTTATTACATGTAAATTACAAGAAAAAACTATAAAAATCCATATTGACAGGGTCATTTTTTGCAATTTTTCCAAAAAAATTGAATTTCTTTCCCTTCTAGTTCCCAAATATCTCCACCAATCAGGTTCGCTATATTTTTCCTGTAATCTGCACTTAAAACTGAACATCCTTACAGAATTTCAGCTCACCATTTTGAGATTTATAAAAGTTAAGGGGGGGGGCAGGGTCATTTTTTGCAATTTTTTCGAAAAAATTAAATTTCTTTCCCTCCTAGTTCGCAAATATGTTTGTCAATCGGGTTCGTTATATTTTTCCTGTAATCTGCACTTAAAACTGATGATCCCTACCGAATTTCAGCTCATCAAGTTAAGATTTGTAAAAGTTAAAGGGGGGAGAAAGGGTAATTTTTTCAATTTTTTCGAAAAAATTGAATTTCTTTCCCTCCTAGTTTGCAAATATATCCGTCAATTGGGTTCGCTATATTTTTCCTGTAATTTGCACTTAAAACTGAAGATCCTTACCGAATTTCAGCTCACCAGGTTGAGATTTGTAAAAGTTAAGGGGAGGGGACAGGGTCATTTTTTGTAATTTTTTCGGAAAAATTCTATTTCTTTTCCTCCTAGTTCGCAAATATGTCCGTCAATTGTGTTCGCTATATTTTTCCTGTAATCTGCACTTAAAACTGAAGATCCCTGCCGAATTTCAGCTCATTAGGTTAAGATTTGTAAAAGTTAAGGGGGGGACAGCCCATTTTGCGTGGCTGGGACGGACACACGAGTGATTTCATAAGGGTTCCGTCAGTACACCTATGGTGTACGGAACTCTAAAAATGCAGATTCCTAAATAGTTTTGTTTCAATTTGCTTTTATTTACATTGAATATATTATCCGTAATGACTTTTGAAATTATTCTTACAAATTATTAAATCCCCTTAATTATAAACTAAAGGAATTTAGCAAAATTAATGTAGATTAAAATACAATATTTTCTATTTTATAGAAAATTTATTTCATAAATAAAAATTCTTTTTATTGTTTTCTTGTCAGGGTTTTAACATTTAAAAATTTCAAAAAAACGCGCTATTTTATACCACAGGAAGAGGAAGAGTGGCGCAGTTACTTTTGTTTACAGTCGCCATATTTGTCGCTATAGTTTGTCGAATCTCTTTGTATCTATTTTAGCACTTTGTGTTACATTATATTGATTTTAATTTTGGAAAATTTCTTAGTGATATTATTGAAATAGTGATGCCTGCATGGAAATGAAAATAATAATTGTGTGCTAAGCAGTTCTTGTTTTTGAACTGTATAGTGAAATATATTTGAGTGCGTGTATGTAACATTTTTTAATGGCAGAATTCGGACAATTTACAATCACAAGTTTCCAGTCAATCACATAGCTCAATCTATATGTGATGTTTTTAAAGGGTAATTATAAATTATTTCCACCATCCATAATAGGTTTTTCACATTTTTATCATTTTACAGTTTAAATGTAACGGTGTTAAAAAACAGTGCATTAAACATAACCTCAATTCTGCGTTGGATTAACAAGGTTTATAAAATGTTTACATTAAAAAAAGTTAAATACAAACAGAATATTTTATTTTTTTTATTTAAATCAATTTCAATAATTTAAAATTAAATCAAGAAATGTAGTAAATATTTTTCTTTTGGTTAATTGCAATATTATTTTTTTTACATCTTTTATAAGAATTCCTCTGATTTAAAAATATTCCTCTTAGTAAAAATAGATATTAACGTTTTATTTATATTATAAAATTTATAAAAAAAACTTATTATTAATTCTTGTTTCAGCTTAGATCAATGCGAAGCATAAACTCGGAAAAATGTATGACAAAATAAAACTGGAATCTATTCTAACTAATCAGAGTTTTCAAGCAATTAATGATGTTGGACGTCCGTTTGCACCAAGTCACGAAGTATACGAAAAAATTTCCGATGAAATGAAAAACCAAGGAAGCACTATTTCTAAAAAACATGTTTATCAAATTTTAAAAAACAATCGTGGAGGTATGCTAGATATTGTATTAACAAAGTTTAATATTGTAAAAGAAAATTCAAATTTTGAAAAATTATCATGCAGTGATACAAAATACACACCTACAAAGAATGATGTCCCGTCATCCAGTGAAGATGTGGAGTTTAAATTAGTTATTTCCAATGAAGTATGGGCGGATTTGAAAACGAAGGTCAAATATGATGACAGAAAATATACTGTATTAAAGCAAAAGAAATGGTCAAACATTTTTGCCCAAAAAATATATGAGCAAACACACATAGAATGTGCCTTTAGTTTCAAACGTGCAAAAATTTATAAACGCAAGGATTCAAAATGCTATTTGAGTTTTGATGGAAAGTGTGTGGAATGTGGAAGTATTTTAACTGGAAAATTATTTTTAAAGCCAGGAAAAAAGGACGATACAATTTTTAATTGTAAATTAAAAAATGCTCCACACAATTTTCACCACACAAAAAAAAGGCAATTGAGAGATGATCTTAGATCACAAATTGCTGGGGAATTACTAGACGCTAAAAAAAAAAAAAAAAAAAAAAAAAATCAGAAAAAGATCAAATAAAAAAAAATCAAAAAAAAAATCAAAAAAAAAAGATCAAATTTTTTTTTGTAAATTCAAAGTCTTGTAGTTTAGTGGTTTTTGGGTTTTGAAAAAATTCTTATTAAGGTTTTTTGTCAAACACTATCAAAGGCTAACAGAACTCTGATCAGAACTCATAAAACTTTCAAAATATAAAAGATCAAATTTTTTTTATATTTCAAAGTCTTGTAGTTCAGTAGTTTTTGGGTTTTGTAAAAATTGTTATTAAGGTTTTTTGTTGAACAGTATCAGGGGCTAACAGAACTCTGATCAGAACTCATGAAACTCTCAATATATAAAAGATCAATTTTTTTTTTGATATTTCAAAGTCTTGTAGTTTAGTAGTTTTTGGGTTTTGTAAAAATTGTTATTAAGGTTTTTTATTGAACACTATCGGGGGCTAACAGAACTCTGATCAGAACTCATAGAACTCTCAAAATATAAAAGATCAATTTTTTTTTTGAAAATTCAAAGTCTTGTAGTTTAGTAGTTTTTGGGTTTTGTAAAAATTGTTATTAAGGTTTTTTATTGAACACTATCGGGGGCTAACAGAACTCTGATCAGAACTCATGAAACTCTCAATATATAAAAGATCAATTTTTTTTTGATATTTCAAAGTCTTGTAGTTTAGTAGTTTTTGGGTTTTGTAAAAATTGTTTTCAAGGTTTTTTGTCGAAGACTATGGGGGGCTAACAGAACTCTGCTCAGAACTCATGGAACTCCCAACTTATAATAAATTTTTTTTTGATAATTCAAAGTCTCGTAGTTCAGTAGTTTTTGGGTTATGAAAAAATTTGTTTGGAAGGTTTTTTGTCCAATACTATCGGGAGCTAGCAGAACTCTGCTAAGAAATCATGGAACTCTCAAAATATAAAAGATCAAATTTTTTTTTGAAAATTCAAAGTCTTGTAGTTTAGTAGTTTTTGGGTTTTGTAAAAGTTGTTATTAAGGTTTTTTGTTGAACACTATCGGGGGCTAACAGAACTCTGATCAGAACTCATAGAACTCTTAATATATAAAAGATCAAATTTTTATTTGAAAATTCAAAGTCTTGTAGTTTAGTAGTTTTTGGGTTTTGTAAAAATTGTTATTAAGGTTTTTTGTCGAACACTATGGGGGGCTAACAGAACTGTGATTAGAACTCTTTTTTCGTAACATTTTAATTTTTTTGAAAAATTCTGGAATTTTCAATTATTTTTTTATGATTTTGGATTATGAGAACTATTGAAATAAACTGTAGGGAACTCTAGAACTCTTTTATAGCTACTTAGAACTCTAATAATAAATTCATTTTTTCAATAGTGGGGGGCTGCGTGAAGTTAGCCCCCCATTATGAAAAACCTATTTTTTACCATTTAATCGCCGGAACTATTTCTAAAAACTATCAGGAACTCTAGAACTATTGTAGAGGAAGTCAGAACTCTAAAAAAAATTTAATTTTTTTGAAAGTGGGGGGCCAACTTCACATACATTGTAAAAATACGAAAAAATAGTCCAAAAAAGGTAATTATTAGATGGAAAATAAAATTTGTAAGATATTATGAAACAATTTAGTAATTTTACGTTGCTGTTTCGAAAACAGAAATTCTAAATGAAAAAATTTGTTTTACAAATGGAATATATATGTGACCTGGACAGTGAAAAGGGACCTTACGTGCGAAAACAAGTTTTCGAGAAAACAGCAGTTAAAGTTTAACATAGAAAAACCCTTGTAACTTTTTTAAATATTAATATTTTTTAATCAATTTAGGCTTATTTCCTTCACCGCGGATCACAGTATCAAAATAAAAAACATACAAGTAATGCAATTTTTTTTTAATAATTGTTTATGTAAATTAATAATAAACTCCCCAAACATACAAAAAATAATCTAAGTTTTCCAACTAGCAACAATAAGTATAAATAAATGACACATGTTTGTAAGGGTTTTCAAGGCCGCTGATTACGAATATGATGTTAAATTGACGATTTGACAGTTGACAGCTGTCCACTTCTCTAAAAAGTAATCGTTTTTTGTAAAAAAAAGACAGTAATAAGGTTTTTGAGGTCGTTGATTACGAATATGATATCAAATTTGAATTTTAACTGTTGACAGTTGTCAAAGAAACTGTCAACTTTTCTAAATAATAAAAAATTATCGTCTTCGTTATTTTAATTTGTATATAATAACAAAATATCAGCTTTTTGGTATTTTTACTCTTGTTTCTTTTGAATTAAATTTTTTTTTAAAAACTTCTAATAAACTTATGACTTTTTGGTTTTCACCATCTTTAAGAGCGTTTCAAACCCTATCCGAATCAACAAAAAAGTAAAAAATGATTTTTTGAAACGTAAGGTCCCTTTTCATAGACCAGGTCACATATATATATATATATATATATATATATATATATATATATATATATATATATATATATATATATATATGTCGTAGGCAACTAGAAGAATCCGGCATTAAGCTTAATTCCTAGGCAATAAGCTTACTGCCGGCAATTAGACGAATACACGACGAAATCGTTCAGATTTGTCTATTTGCCTAGGCAGTAAGCTTAATGCCCGGCAGTAAGCTTATTGCCCGATGAAGATTCGGCAATTAGACGAATCACATTAGAATCCATTTGCAGTGCACAAACGTCCTATAAAAAATTAATTAAAAACAATAATAATAATAATAAATCCTTCTGGACAGAATTAAATATTTCTTGGGTAAAAAAAATATTTCTTGAGTCTAATAAACATTTCTTGGATCAATTAAATAATTCTGGACAGAATTAAATATTTCTTGAGTAAAAAAAATATCTCCTGAGTCAAATAAATAATTTTTTTACTTTTGCATAAAGAAAAATATTTCTCGACTAAAATAAATTTTGTTTAAGTCTATCAAACATTTCTTGACTAAAATATTCCTTTAGTGAAATAAATATTTATTGAGTCAAATAGAGATTGTTTGATTTAAATAAATATTTCTTGACTCAAATAAATGCTTCTTGACTCTTATAAATATTTGTTATCATTGAGAAATATTTCTTGAGTCTAATAAATATTTTTTGACTCAAAAAGAAATAATTCTTAGATGAAAAAAAATATTTCTTACGAAAATATAAATTATTTATTTGACTCAGGAAATATTTTTTTACTCAAAAAATATTTAATTCTGTCCAGAATTATTTAATTGATCCAAGAAATGTTTATTAGACTCAAGAAATATTTTTTTTACCCAAGAAATATTTAATTCTGTCCAGAATGATTTATTTCAGTTAAAAAATGTTTATTTGACTCAAGCAATATTTATTTTAGTCGAGAATTATTTATATGAGTCAAGGAATATTATTATTATTATTATTATTATTATTATTATTATTATTATTATTATCATTATTATTGTTTTTAATTAATTTTTTATAGGACGTTTGTGCACTGCAAATGGATTCTAATGTGATTCGTCTAATTGCCGAATCTTCATCGGGCAATAAGCTTACTGCCGGGCATTAAGCTTACTACCTAGGCAAATAGACAAATCTGAACGATTTTGTCGTGTATTCGTCTAATTGCCGGCAGTAAGCTTATTGCCTAGGAATTAAGCTTAATGCCGGATTCTTCTAGTTGCCTACGACATCTATATATATATATATATATATATATATATATATATATATATATATATGGGACATTCCACGTCACCACAGACAGAGCTCTAAACAAAAATTGCTTTGATGGATTTAAACGTTCTAGGGCTTAAAAGATTTCTACGTTTATGTACTTTAAGATGCCGATGGGCGTTTTTTGAAAAATTCCATTTCCGATGCCAATAGAACTGTCAAAAGTCAAAAGGTCCAAAAATCTCAAAATACTTTTATGAATTAAAAGCAAAAAACGAGGTAAATAATTCTGTAACTCATTCTTTATCAGTTTTTAGGGTTCCCGAATATAAATCTAAAGTTTTTTTTAAATCCAAAATGGCGAATTCAATATGTCGGACAAAATTCAAATTTGATCAGATTCGATTAAAACTTGTTACTTGGGGGTTTTTAGGGTCGCTGATTACGAATCTGAAGTCACTTTTTAAAAATTCAAAATGGCGGATCCAATATGGTAGAAAAAATCTTCAAATTTGATCCGATTCCCTTAGAACGTTTTACTTGGGGGCTTTTGGGGTCGCAGATTATGAATATGAAGTTACATTGTAGAAATTCAAAATGGCGAATCAAATTTTTTAATTTGATCAGATTTAATTAAAAAGTGTTACTCGGTGGTTTTTAGCGTATCTGATTATGAATTTGAAGTCTCAAACACAAAGTAACTTCATATTTATAATCTGCGACCCCAAAAGCCCCCAAGTAACACGTTTTAAGGGAATCGGATCAAATTTGAAAATTTTTTCCGCCATATTGGATCCGCCATTTTGAATTTTTAAAAAGTGAATTAAGATTCGTAATCAGCGACCCTAAAAACCCCCGAGTAACAAGTTTTAATCGAATCTGATCAAATTTGAATTTTGTCCGCCATATTGAATTCGCCATTTTAAATTTAAAAAAAAAACTTTAGATTAATATTCAGGAACCTTAAAAACTGATAAAGATGTACTTGAAGATACGAACGTTCAATGAACGAAAAGGCCCGCGCCATGCGATCACTCTAATACAGGCCAGCACAAGGGAGCAGACAGTGAGTAAGGGGAAACGAGTATCAGCCCCCACCCTACCACTATATTGGCTTGTGCGTCAGGCAGAGGCGCCAGGAGAAAGAAGGAAATCCCGCAAGGTGATGTCCCCACTCCTTTCCTCTTACTCGCTGACTATTGCCGTTTGCAGGCCTGTTTTACGACAAAAACCACAATTTTATATAACTTATTTTTTTTCCAAAAAAACGGGATAAGCTTTTAAAAAAAAGCAATTATCTCACACTTCGAATGCAAAAAAATATTAAAAGTTCATATTTTATTCTAAAACAATGTAGACAAAAGTTGTTTGTATACCAACAAAGAATACAAAAAAAATTGTGAGACCGTTCGCGAAAACCAAAAAATAATTTTTTTTCAAAAAAAAACGGGAAAAAATTGAGAAAAATAGTATTTTTCAACTTTTAACTCCAAAAATCTATAAAAAGTTCGTATTTTATTTTAAAATAATGTACAGATAAATTGTTTGTTTATTTATGTAGAATACAAAAAAAAATGTGAGACCGTTCGCGAAAACCAAAAAATAATTCTTTTCCAAAAAAAACGGGAAAAAATTGAGAAAAATAGTATTTTTCAACTTTTAACTCTAAAAATCTATAAAAAGTTCATATTTTATTTTAAAATAATTTATAGAAAAATTGTTTGTTTATTTATGTAGAATACAAACAAAATTGTGAGACCGTTCGCGAAAACCAAAAAACTTATTATTTTTCCAAAAAACGGGAAAAAGTTGTGAAAATTTGTATTTTTCAACTTTTAACACCAAAAATCTATCAAAAGTTCATATTTTACTTTAAAATAATGTACAGATAAATTGTTTGTTTATTTATGTAGAATACAAAAAAAATTGTGAGACCGTTCGCGAAAACCAAAAAAAAATTTTTTTTCAAAAAAAACGGGAAAAAGTTGTGAAAATTAGTATTTTTCAAGTTTTAACTCCAAAAATCTATAAAAAGTTCATATTTTATTTTAAAATAATGTACAGATAAATTGTTTGTTTATTTATGTTGAATACAAAAAAAATTGTGAGACCGTTCGCGAAAACCAAAAATCCTATTTTTTTCCAAAAAAACGGGCAAAATTTTTAAAAACAGGCAATTTTCTCAAACTTCGAATGCAAAAAAAAAATTAAAGTCTATATTTTATTTTTAAACAATGTACACAAAAGTTGTTTGTTTATTGATAAAGAATACAAAAAAAAATTGTGAAACCCACGAAAACCAAACAAATTTTTTTTTCCAAAAAATTTGTCAAAAGTTGTGAAAATGACATATTTTATCTTTTAACTCAAAAAATCTATAAAAATTTCATATTTTATTTTGAAGTAATGTATTGATAAATTGTTTGTTTAGTTATGTAGAATTAAAAATAAATTGCGAGACTGTTCGAGAAAACTAAAAAACTTATAATTTTTCCAAGAATCGGACAAAATTTCCAAATGGGGATCCCCCATAATTTTTAATTTTTTTAAAAAATCGGGTGAAAATATATTTTACTTGGCGAGTATTCTTTTCATTTTCGTTCATTTTCATTCAGGTTCGTTTTCGTTCGTTTGACAGGTAATGCAACGAGGCTTTAAAT
This sequence comes from Leptopilina syphax, assembly GCA_032872505.1. NCBI lineage: Eukaryota > Metazoa > Arthropoda > Insecta > Hymenoptera > Figitidae > Leptopilina > Leptopilina syphax. The sequence goes on along the minus strand of CM065473.1, from coordinate 47,705,111 downwards.
CCCTCGGTGACCCGAGCGTTGTCGGACGCACCCGAAGTTGATTTCCTCGAACTTGTGTTTGTGCCTATTGGGTCTTAGTTCGTGTGCGTTCGGCTAAGGTCGGTACTCCTTGAAATTTGTAGCCTTTCTGATGCATTGCTTATCACAAGAAACGTGAATCGAGAAGGGGACAACGAAGTGATATTATTGTTTACAGACATCGGATGGACTTGAAGGCGAAAAAAGTCGTTTTCTTCAGTATTGGCAAAAAAAATTTATTTTGTATTTCCTTGACCCTTTACTTATTTCTTTATTCAATTTTTCGAAAATGAATGAAAATAAATAGAACCTTTAATTATTGTAAAAATTTAACTTTTTTGTTTAAATAAGTGAATTATTAATAACTTTTGGACAAGCATTAAAAACATTAGAATAAGAAAAAAAGTTTTGTTCAAAATTTTTCGAAAATAATTGAATTTTTAGAAACCATTATATCTAAATTTTAAAAATTTAATTCCTGTGAAGAAATTATTTTTCACGGAGAAAAAAGGATAATAAAATTTACACTGTGGAGTGTAAAACTTGAAAAAATTTAGACTCCTTTGTTTCAATCTTAAGCAGAAAACTGTCACGTTTTTCAAATGTTACATTTGTCAGGATAATATAAATCCGACTTTTCTGTCGTGTAATATAATTATTTCATATTTGAATAATTGAATTCCGAAATTAGTGGAAGGTCAAGGAAATGCAAATGAATTTTTTGTGCCAATACTGTAAATTAAATTTTAATTAAAAATGGTACTTATTGAAAATGTAGAAAAAATTTTTAATAAAAAATTTAATAAGTAGAATTAATTGAATTACAAAAAATTAAATAAGTAAAATATATGTTACTGTTTATCGAGCTATCGATGTTAGAGCTGATGGACCAACATATTATTTGGTTGTTTCCTTCCAATATAGGTTTCTTGTGCTAAATATAGCAGCGAGGCTTTAAATCGCACGGTGAACCAAATTTTGCCGAACGCATCCGAGGTAGGACCCAATAGCCACAAACACAAGTTCACGGAGAGTGCTGATGACTTTGAGAGAATTGTGTAGAAGACCAAGTTCGGGTGCGTTCGACTACGCTCGGCTAACCGAGTGATTTAAAGCTTTGCTGCATTGCCTGACGCCTGAGCACGAAACGAAAATAAAAAGAAGACTCTTCGAATGAAATATAGTTTTGCCGAGTCGCAGGCTTATTTCCGAAATCCCAGTAATTCTCATTTGACATAAAAATTATGTAACATAAATTTAGTTTGACATAAAAAAACATTTAACATAAAGTTAATTTGACATAAAAGACATTTAACATAATTCTCATTCATCATACATGTCATTTGACATAAAAGACATTTATCATAATTCTCATTTGTCATAAATGTCATTTGACATATAAATCATTTTAAACAAATTGCATTTTACATAAAAATATATGTGCGAATTTTAAAAGTAACCAATTAGATATTATCAACAACAATGTGATTCGCCAATTTTGAAATTCGCGCCAATATTTTCATGACAATTGATCTTTATGTAAAATGAAATCTGTGATAACTAAATTTTATGTCAAATGAGAATTGTACGTGTAATGACTTATCCGACAAATGAAATTTATATGAAGTGAAGTTTGTGTCAAATGAGAGTTACGTTAAATGACATTTATACCAAAAATAATTGATGTCAAAATGAATTTTATGTCAAATGAATTTTATAACAAATAAAATTTACGTTACATAATTTTTATGTCAAATGGGAATTAATGGGATTTCGGGAATAAGCCTGCGATTCGGCAAAACTGTATTTCATTCGTAGAGTATTCTTTTCACTTTCGTTTCCTGCTCAGGCGACAGGTAATGTGGCAAAGCCTTAAATCGCTCGGTTAGCCGAGCGTAGTCGAACGCACCCGAACTTGGTCTTCTACACAATTCTCTCATAGTCATCCGCTCTCTCCGCGAACTTGTGTTTGTGGCTATTGGGTCCTACCTCGAATGCGTTCGGTAAAGCTTGGTTCACCTTGAGATTTAAAGCCATGCTGAATGGCTCAGCACAAGAAACGTACACGGAGAGAAAAAACAAGGCTTTTCCCCGTGACTTCAATTCATGCCTTTTCAGGTAGCAGTTTCACCGGATTTCCCGATGAATTTCATGCGTTTAGCGGTTAGGCCACGCCTTAGCCCTAGAATCACCGGGAAAACCCGTGAGCGTCCTGCATTTTTTACTGTGATAATTTTCACGCGTTAAATGCATATTTTTTCATGGGGAAAAGCCTTGTTTTTTCTCTCCGTGTATATCGAAAGGAGACAACGAAATGAATTGTTGGGTTATCAGCTCTAACATCAATAGCTCCATAAACTGTAACCAACACTGTAACAAATATTTCATTTTATTTAATTTTTTGTAATTTAATCAATTATACTTATTAAATTTCTTATAATTTTTTTTTTGTAAATTCTCATTAACTAACTTTTTTATTTGAAATTAAATATACAATTACAGTCCTCGGAAGGACAGGGCAAACCAAAAAAAGTTGTTTTTTACGCAGTATTGTCACAAAAAATTTATTTGCATTTCCTTGACCTTTTAAATTTTTTTAAATTATTCTTGTAAATACAATTAATTGGAAAAAATTTTAATTACATATTTAAATGAAAAATCTCAAGCAATTTAATTGTTTCTAAAAAGTAGGGGAGAGTCTCCAGTTGTGAGACGGGTTTCATTTTTGACCCGTAAATTGTAAACGGGCAAACGAAATTGTAAATAAAATACACCGTTCGAAAGGTAACAGAAATACGCAACTTTTATTAAAAGAAAGTATAGTGTTTCGATGAACTCAAAAAATTTTACGATACATTTTCCGAGCACATCGATTTTTTCAAAAAAAAAATGTCTCCAGTTGTGAGACACTCATTAAAAATTGCTAAAATTTAAAAATTTTGACATAAAACGTTATGTTTAGTAGAAATAATTAAATATATTAATAATATATATTATTATATACTAAATAATAATATTTATTCGCCAAAATATGACTATCAAATAAGCACAATTGAGGCTCCGGATCTTAAAAGGGCACACGCGCGAACACACGGCAAATAATTTGGCCCCTGGAGATAAAATTTTGAAGTTGTTCAAAATGAATTTTAAATTATTGTTTCTTGTACAGAATTTCAAGGCGAAACTTTTTTTCTAATAGAAATTTTTTATATAATTTCTCGTTTTCACGTAAATTGAAAAAAACGTGATTTTTTGAGTTAAGAAATTTTAATGAATTTTTGACTTCAACTCGTGACTACTTCGTTAAATATTAATATTTTTCCACAAAATTTACACAGAATATTCTTCAAACTATTCCAAGAATGAAACAATATTTGAAAATTTTAAAAAAAATTGTATGTCAAGGTAAATAATTATTTAAATAATTTTGTCGGAAAAATGATTCTCCTATTTTCAATTGAAAAAGTTGAGTGACGAATTTTCGTTTTCGGAAAACTTTCAGCGACAAAAATGTTCATTAATATGTTAGGAAGTTTTTTGGAAAATATCTCGCCATTTGATAATAAATTAAAGACAATAGAGCAATTTTAACATCGTCGCGCTCTGCTGTAAAATTGCGGCGTGGCGGCCCACGCCATTACAAGACCAATGCATATAGTTAGACATTGTTTACGTTTACAGCAGAGCGCGACAATGTTAAAATTGCTCTATTAACTTTAATTTATTATCAAATGGCGAGATATTTTCCAAAAAACTTCCTAACATATTAATGAACATTTTTGTCGCTGAAAGTTTTCCGAAAACGAAAATTCGTCACTCAACTTTTTCAATTGAAAATAGGAGAATCATTTTTCCGACAAAATTATTTAAATAATTATTTACCTTGACATACAATTTTTTTTAAATTTCCAAATATTGTTTCACTCTTGGAATAGTTTGAAGAATATTGTGTGTAAATTTCGTGGAAAAATATTAATATTTAACGAAGTAGTCACGAGTTGAAGTCAAAAATTAATTAAAATTTCTTAACTTAAAAAATCACGTTTTTTTCAATTTACGTGAAAACGAGAAATTATATAAAAAATTTTTATTAAAAAAAAAGTTTCGCCTTGAAATTCTGTACAAGAAACAATAATTTAAAATTCATTTTGAACAACTTCAAAATTTTATCTCCAGGGGCCAAATTATTTGCCGTGTGTTCGCGCGTGTGCCCTTTTAATATCCGGAGCCTCAATTGAAGAAAATTTTTTTTTAAGTTTTGATAGTTGCACAATAAAAAGTACAAATTTCATTCTTTAATTCTAGACCAAAATAATTCACATATATTAAGTATTTTCTTCAAATTCTATAAAAATAATATCTCTTGCTCTAAATTTTTCGAAGAATATAAATTGCAAATTCGTCGTTTTCATTCACTTGTTCTATCAAATAACCACACTTTTGAAAAATATAGAACCTCTTCGTCTTAGAAAATTTAAGATATTTACATGAAATTTATCTCTCTTCTTATTGTTTTACAAATTTTAACTCTATCATTATTCCTTATTTTCTTTCTAGGTGACTATTTTTTTATTTTACAATAACAAAAAGGTGCATATTTTTCAAAAGTGTGGTTAATTGATAAAACAAGTGAACGGAAACGACGAATTTGCAATTAATATTCTTTGAAAAATTTCGAGAGCAAGGGAAGTTATTTTTATAGAATTTGAAAAAATTACTTAATATTTGTGAATTATTTTGGTCTAGAATTAAAGAATGGAATTTATACTTGATATTGTGCAACTGTCAAATCTTAAAAAAAAATTTTCTTCAATTGGCGTACGCTTGAATTCCAGATTTCAAAATCGCAATTTTCACAAAAAATCTCTAACTTTAAAGAATTATATTTTTAATATTTACACTATTAAATTGGTTATGTCTTAGCCTATTTGACTCTAAATTTATTGAACTTCAAAATGATCCTAGTTTGATATCTCTAACACCAATTTTTACAGAAATATTTAAATTTGAAGTGAAGCGAGCATTTTAAAGTTATCAGTACAAATGTACTGAAACTTTTTGACCCCAGTGTACCTTAGTTCTGATAATCCAGGTTCACTATATTTAAAAAATAATGCAATTTTAATAGTATAGTGATTAATGTTTTAAAAAATAAATCTGAGAATAATTTAGTTTTAGTTCCGGGAAATCCGGTATTATGCCGGGAATTTGAAAATCATAATTCGCTAGACACCCTGTAGAAAATTACACTATGTAATTATTTTGTCTTTACATTATCCTAAAAAATTATTCAAAAACCCGGGAATTTCAAATTGCCGAATCGCATGACACTCTGGAATTACCTGAACGACAATGTGTAAAATTTTTTCATTATTTTCTTGAATATTTTTTTTATTTTCTAGTAATTACAATTTTTGTCCAATTTATTTGTTTAATATATCTCTGGTGCTAATGATGATGTACATTTGAATTTATAAAATAAGTTTTCTTTGATAAATTCATTTTTCGACACGGCAGCGAAACATTGTCAAATTTCCTCATTTCTTGAAAATTTTTTATTCTTCTTATAATGACCAGTTTTGGACGATTTTATCGTAATTTTCTTCTCTGTATTAATTACAAATCTTGGCCAATTTCTCAGTAATTTTGTCAGCAAGATTCATATCTCTGTTCTACACGGAAAAAAAAGTTCCCAGATATTTCAGGAATTATTTCCTAACTCTTGGATACGTTGTAACAGCTCTGAACTAACGTCGAACATTCATTGGTAATCAATGAATGTTTGAAAGAAATTCGGGAACTGTATTAGAAAAAGTTGTAAATAGTCCAATAGTATTTTTTTCATTTCTTTCTCATGTAAAGTCCATGGCACTGGCCGCAACTGTTTCTGAAATTTTCGGGAACTCGTCAAGGAATCTTGGTGCGCAGAAACTGTGCGCACCAGTCTCAGTGTCAGTAAGACTTGCGTGCCTTATATATTTATTTTATGCTGAGGTATTTAACTCGCCTGTTTAGCTCAGCTGGATAAGACGCCGGACTTCTATTCCTCGGGTACGCGAGTTCTGTTCCAGCCGCCGTCGATTTTATCTCATATGGTTTTTTCTATTTCAGAAACTTAATAAAAAATAAAAATTGTATGTGATCTTCAAGGATAAATGTGTGTGTGTGTGTGTGTGCGGACGTGTCAAGGAGGGGAAGTGGGAGGGGGGAAGCAGAATCCATTTTTTTTGCATTCGCCTAACTTTTCGATTTTCTTGAACAGTTCCCGACTTTTTCAAAAACAGTTTGCCGAGAAGTGGTGAAATAGTTATAATTTGTAGAGAAATAGTAAATGACATATTCAAACGAGGCAACCTTTAGTTCTCTGTGAACTACCCGCCGTATCCAAGAGTTAAGAACGAAGTTCCCGAATAATCTTCGAACTTTTTTTTTCCGTGTAATAATGCTATATATTGGACATTCCACGTCAACACAGACAGAGCTCTAAACAAAAATTGCTTTGATAGATTTAAACGTTCTAGGGCTTAAAAGATTTCTACGTTCATGTACTTTAAGATGCCGATGGGCGTTTTTTGTAAAATTCAATTTCCGATGCCAATAGAACTGTCAAAAGTCAAAAGGTCCAAAAATCTCAAAATACTTTTATGAATTTAAAACAAAAAACGAGGTAAATTATTCTGTAACTCATGCTTTATCAATGTACTTGAAGATACGAACGTTCAATGAACGAAAAGGCCCGCGCGATGCGATCACTCTAAATACAGGCCGGCACACGGGAGCAGACAGTGACTAAGGGGAAACGAGTAACAGCCCCCACCATACCACTATATAGGCTTGTGAAGCAATCCGAGGGACAAAGAGAAAGAAGGAAAACCCGCAAGGTGATGTCCCCCACCACTCCTTTCCCCTTACTCGCTGACTATTGCCGTTTGCAGGCCTGTTTTACGACAAAAACCACAATTTTATATAGTTATAGTTATTTATAGTTTATTTATAGTTATTTTGTTCCAAAAAAACGGGCAAAACTTTAAAGAAAAGGCAATTTTCTCAAACTTCGAATGCAAAAAAAAAAAAAAAAAAGTTCATATTTTATTTTAAAACAATGTAAACAAAAGTTGTTTGTTTATTAATGAAGAATACAAAAAAATTGTGAGACCGTTCGCGAAAACCAAAAAATAATTTTTTTCAAAAAAAACGGGAAAAAGTTGTGAAAATTTGTATTTTTCAACTTTTAACACCAAAAATCTATCAAAAGTTCATATTTTACTTTAAAATAATGTACAGATAAATTGTTTGTTTATTTATGTAGAATACAAAAAAAATTGTGAGACCGTTCGCGAAAACCAAAAAACTTACTTTTTTCCAAAAAAACGGGAAAAAGTTGTGAAAATTAGTATTTTTCAACTTTTAACTCCAAAAATCTATAAAAAGTTCATATTTTATTTTAAAATAATGTATAGTAAAATTGTTTGTTTATTTATGTAGAATACAAAAAAAATTGTGAGACCGTTCGCGAAAACCAAAAAACTTACTTTTTTCCAAAAAAACGGGAAAAAGTTGTGAAAATTAGTATTTTTCAACTTTTAACTCCAAAAATCTATCAAAAGTTCATATTTTACTTTAAAATAATGTACAGAAAAATTGTTTGTTTATTTATGTAGAATACAAAAAAAATTGTGAGACCGTTCGCGAAAACCAAAAAATAATTTTAAAAAAAAAAACGGGAAAAAATTGAGAAAAATAGTATTTTTCAAGTTTTAACTCCAAAAATCTATAAAAAGTTCATATTTTATTTTGAAATTATGTATAGAAAAATTACGAAACGATTCAGGGGGTAGGGGGGGATCAAGATGTTTGTTACACTCATTATAAAAATGGCGCTTATGTATGTAACAGTTTGTTACATGGGAGAGGGGGGGGTCTAAAATGATTAAAAAAGCATTACGTAATTTATGAATGGCCCCTAAGCAGTGTTGCTCGAACGTGGCTTTTTCCGAAAAAAAGGTTTTGAAAAACAGTAATAAAATTTTTTGAAAATATACACAGAAAAAACGACAACCTAATTTTAATAAACTCCTATTTAAATAGGAGCCAAGAATATTCTCCACTTAAATTAAGTAGAAAACTTTCTTACAATAAGATTGATATTCTTATTGTAAGAATATTTCTCACTTAACTCAAGTGGGGCCACTTAATTTAAGTAGGAAATATTCTTGACTCCTACACTGAAAAAATGTTGAGTACCGTGCAATCCCAATCGTCGGAAAGTGGGGGAACTATAGTTTGGATGTGCTACGATCTCAATAAATTCGGGAAATCTACGTTCCCATGTTGGTGGCGCTGAACACCCAAGATTTGAGACTCAAAACCTTGGGACTGCAATAGCCGCATCTTGGGCGTTCAGCACGTTCAAGTTGGAAATGCTGCTCCTCCAAACTAAAGTCGTATCGCATTCGTACATTTTCGGTCTACTTGGAACGGCACGTCACCCAAGATTTTTTCCGTGTACACGCTAGGAAAAGTTCTACTAAAGTAGAGATAACAATCACTATAATAGCTATAAGTTTCGCTGATTTGACTCCATCGATAATTCATTTTCGCTGATCCATCGAAAATGATATTTCTTGCGTTACTTTTGAACTAATGTTCAAAGCGTATATTCAAATTCTATTAATTATATTTTTTATATTATAACTAATAAAATGTAAAATTAGTAAATTAATACGTATTTAGAGGTAAGAAATGTAAATTTGACATTTGTGATTTTAGAAAAATTTCTATCAGAATGGTAAACTGTCAAATATTTCTAATATGTCTGACAATTTATATTCATTTTCTCTAGATCAGAGAAACAGTTTGACTACTGTATTGGAAATCATTTACTGAATTAGTTGCATAGATTCTTTATGTTATTTATTTTCCCTGAATTTTCAGGGTCTATTGAGTGTTAGGAGTAGTAAAGTAGGGTCTAATTCTAATACAATTAGACCCTACTTTGACTCCCAAAACAGACGGAAATTTTCCAATCTTCCATTTGTAGAAGCAAAGGAGGGTCTAATTCTAAGAAACCTACTATACCGTACTCTTAAACCTCGTAAAATCCTACTTTCATACTCCTAGACCCTACATTCTAAAAGAAAATTTTGAATTATTTTTTAATGCATTACTTAAAACACTGCAAATGCAAAAAGTACTCCAAATTGATAAATACTGAAGCTTCAATTGAATCTGAGCAAATCTTAAAATTTTTCTTTTTCTAATTGTAGGGTCTAGGAGTATGAAAGTAGGGTCTACGAGGTTTAAAAGTACGATATAGGTTTCTTAGAAGTAGACCCTCCTTTGCTTCTCCAAATGGAAGATTGGCAAATTTCCGCCTATTTTGGGAGTCAAAGTAGGGTCTAATTGTATTAGAATTAGACCCTACTTTACTACTCCTAACACTCAACAGATCCTGAAAATTCAGGGTGAAAGTTTTAAAGTTCAGGTTTTAAAGTTTTTCAACAATTTTATTCAAAACTTTAAAAAATCTGAATTTTTGAAGAATTACAATTGTAGGGGAGAGTCTCCAGTTGTGAGACACCTCCAGTTGTGAGACAGTCAATTTTTTTTAACATGCAATATTAAAAAGCCGATTGGTTTATATAAAAACATTTCTTTTTATATGAGCCAACTTTTTCGTGTACGCCGAAGCGGATATATAAACTGTTTTTGTTAAATACCAACACTGTGTGTAATAATCGACTAAAAAGCGTTTTTTTAATAAATGCAAAGTACTTTTTTTCCAAGTTAATTAATTGGAAAAGGTAAATGTAATGCATTTTCTTTTAGTGTTTTCCTTATATTTTGTGATGCAATATTGCATTGTTCCAATCTACGGTTGAAAATTATTTAATTTTCCTTTTTCAAAATAGCGCCAATTTCTGAGTGTGAGACACAGCATATCACCAGTTGTGAGACGGTGTCAACACCCATCTGGGCAGCATAAAAAATACGACTTTGCTGGCATACTATTTAAATGTTGTTTTGATTTTTTTTCTAGTATTTTTGGGCATGTCATGTGGAAAAAAGTCTATTGATTCAGAAGAAATCAATTTTAATGCTCTTGTTGAAGCTATTCAATATTCTACGTCAAAAATATTTTTTACTTATTTGATTTAGAAAAAAGGTGTAATATTTATCTTTTATTTTTCTATTTTATAGCGGGTCAAATATTTTTTGTAAACTATCCTTATTACTTGTAGGTTGTATATTAGATTAATATAAAACTAGTTTGTTATTAAAATTAGCTAGTTTTTTTAAAGAAAATTGAGAAAAATTTCTATACCTCAAGATTATTTAAAAATCGATTAAAAAACAAGCTTCTGTTCTCGGCACATTTTTCTAAATTCAATAGTTTTAAAGTTTAATGGAAAAAAAGTTAATAATTGATAATAAGTCTACTTTTAAAAATCTTAAATTTTGTTTAATTTATAACTAAAAATTTTGGTTACCTAAAAAATGTGAAAAAATAGATTTACATTTTTCTTATACACAGAATGAGTAAAAAATATTTTTTTCCTAATTTCAAATGTGGACTGAAATTTAGCGTGGAATTGCCAATATGCCTATAATAATTCTTTAAATTGCCATTTTTTAAATAGATTTTAATGAATTAGCGAAACTTTCCAAAAATTCACGGATATTTTTTCCCGTTTTTCCCGGACGCTAGACACCCTGATTTCTAGCTCTTGAGTAAATTCGAGTTCTAGAGAAAATGCATATATTCTTCGCATATATTACAATTAGCAAATTGAAATTGAAGATTTATTGATTCCGTAATTTGGATAAATTCGAAATTTTCTACTTATTAATAGTTTTTTTTATTCATTTAAAAGCTCGAATTCGGCAATTCGAGATTTTTGCACATCTCTAAGACTTATGTAATAATTTTATAAAAACATGACAGACTATAAAAGTTTTACTTATGTGCTATTCCATGGGAGATTTTAGTTTTTTCAGAGAAAGTAAACCAATTGCAATTAAACTTAGGAATTTTAATCTACACATAAAAAGAAATATTTCCACCAAATAATACATTAAAATATTCAGTAGTCTTTGAGACGTCAAAATTTTGAAATCGTTATGTCTTTTTTCCATCTTAAAAAAAATGACTTAATTAATTAATAAATATAAAATAAATAATTAATTTTTTAAACCTTTATCTTACAGTACTCCAAGTTTCATTAAATTCTTACTGTTAATTTTATTTGCGATAGAACCTCCTTAAAATAAAATTTATTTGTTTGTTCAATTTGCATTAAAAATAGTAGAGTATTTATGATGCATGTTACATTAACACAATAATTAATAGTTGACATAATACTTGTGTAGTTTAAGGCGGTTCTCTCAGTCGCAATCAGAAATAACAAACAGTTTTTTATGAAAATTAATATAATGATAGATAATGGTTTAAAGAAGATGTTGTTAAATGTTTAGAGATCCAAGTTGATTGTTACAAAAGATGTAAATAATTTTCTCTTTTCACATTTAACACTCTGTGTCTTATGGAGAATTGCGTTTTCTTGGTCTTGATTATAGTGTTTTATTAATACAAATATCAACTGGTAGTACAATTATTGCAGTTGAATGAACAATTAAAATATTAATATAAAAAAATTGTTTTAACTTACAGTGTTCAGTCTCAGCCTACGTAGCCTATTTCCATTCCAAAGCGGCATTTGTAGTATAAATGGATCAGGATAAATATATGTGACGCGACCCGAAGAAAGGTACCTAAGGAAAAAATTTGAGGTTATGTTTTAAATTTTTTGAGTAAAAATACAGAAAGAGAATCAATTAATAATTAAAACTTGTTGGTCTTCAAGTTTTTATTATATTCAAAATATTCAATGAATATTGATTTCAAATTTAAATAATTAAAAATGAACTTTTAATCAAGATAAATATAACTCGAACCCAACCTATAATTCGTTTGCTTCTTAGGTACCTTTCTTGGGGTCGCGTCACATATTCACTACTACTAAGTAAAAAATCACTACAACTCACAAACTGTTTTTGAGAAAAATGCACTCTTGTTATTACAAAAAAAATAATTTACTTAAATATAAAATCAAGAAAAGAGGTACTGAAATATCACCTAGTTTTTAAACAATCGAAAAACACACTTCCGTAAAAAAATTGGAAAACTGAGATATTTTATAGATTAAAATTAAAACTTTTATTAAAATATTAATTAGCCACTAAACACATTGTAAAAAACGACACTACATTAAGTTATGAAAAAATGAACATCTCATAAAAGACGAAAATCGTTACCTTATTTATAATTCGTTTCGAATTAAAATATAGAAAAATCACGTACTTCCCGATCTAGCACTTCCGTAAAATTAAAACATTATATATTTAAAACAAAAATTTTTAAAATTAATGAAAATATTATTTCGAAAACTTGATGAAATATTTAGTCACTTTCACACACAACTGCAACTCACACTCGAAAATTGGATATAAATGCTGTAACGCAAAAGCACACTAATCTAATTGTGGTTAAAAACTATTCACTTAAAAAACAACACTTTTGTGTTATTCTTTTCTATGAGAATAATTCCACAACACGTTTACGCGACCGCTCACAAGCGCGACTAAAGCGAGACTGAACCTGCAAATTCTCTTTGCGCGCGTGAGTCTACTGCCGAGTGAGAGATATGGAAGGAGTGGGGATGAATTCATGCAACGGCGTCACAAAAGGTGGTGCGGACCTGTAAGATTCCCAATCTAATGGGAAAAAAGGTTAATTTATCACTTATATATTGGTGTATAGGTATATGTAGTTTCGTGTAATATTTTCACAAATTCGAATTTAAATAAATCTGGATTAAAATTAAACTAATGATTTAATTAATTAAAGAGTTATGAATTTTTGTAATGGTTCAAAAAGTATTTTTATACATATTAATATCAATACTCTTTTGAACACAATAATATATGTTTAATACTATTAAATTGATGTTATAATTATACATATATGTATAAACATTTTAGTATAAGTACTTTTTTTAAATATCGTAAATAAAAATCTCTACTCTCTAAATCTGAATTAGTAGTTTTCTAATAATGTAATAGTGCAGATTTGTTTACCAATTGAATTAGTAACTGTTTTTTACTAATTTTTAGTGGTTTTTTACTAATTATTAGTAGAAAATTTACTAATTTGAAATAGTAAAAAATATGTTCTACAAATTGAATTAGTAATTTTCTACTAGCACACACAAAAAAATATGGTACATTTGACTACTTTTTTACTATTTCCTGTAGTTCCTATAGGCGCCCGTAACATTATTTAGTAAAATGAACTATGACAGAATAGTTAGTCTAACTGTAAAATGTAGTAATAAATACCATTTTTACAGTAAATTTAACTACTAAAACAGTTATCTTAACTATTTGTTGTTAGTCATACTAACTGCTTCATTTAGTTGCAGTAACTAAATTTTCATAGTTCCCATAGGCGCCCGTAACAAATTGTAGTTGTAACAACTGTAAAAAATAGTTAAATTAACTATTTAAAGTAGTAAAATGAAATTATTTATTTGCTTTTTATTATTATTGAGGTCTATTTTTTTATATTTTCTCTTACCTATTTTTGTTCATATATAATTTATATATTAAATTCTTATGCACCTAACAGAGAAAAATTCCCAAACGCCGGGGATTGAACGCACGACCCTAAAATTCGCAAACCGATAACCTAACCACCTAACCACGCTCGCACGCTACGATGACTGGCATTGTACTTGAGGACATTCTTCTTAGATTCAGTCATAATAACTACTCCGTTTAGTTGCAGTAACTAATTTTTTAAGCACAAGGACTTAGTTGAAATGTAGCCAGCATATGATTTTAAATGACTCAACGATAGTGCAGTACTTAAAAGTACTGTTGAAAATAGTTATTTTCAGAATTTCTGTAGTAAAATTGTCCACTTTTTACTAGTTATATAAAAATAACATAAAAATTGTTACTTTTATGACTTTTGTAGTTATAAAAATAAATGTTTCTTACCACCATAGAGATAAATTATTAAAAGCTAGTAAGAATTGGTTCTTTTAACTACATTAAACACAAAAATAACAAATTCCAGCGGTTGTTTTTACTCTTTGGAACAGTAAATTTTAATTTATTTTGCAAATAGCAAGAAATGGATATTTCTACACTGAGAAAAGAAAAGCACAGAATCTGAATTCGACATAGTTCAGCATCAGTACCCCAGGTCGAACGCAGCAGCAGTGCCACTATTGGACAGATTCTGTACTCTGCAGCACAGATGCTATACTTTGAAAAATTTTGAAGTACAGATTCTACGCTTTAAGTGACAGTATCTGTCTTTTATGCGAAGGACAGATTCTGTCTCTTATTTTGTATAGCCGGTGTGCGGCAGAATTCAGATTCTGTGCTTTTCTTCTTTCAATGTACTACAGAAATTCCGAAAATAACTATTTTCAACAGTACTTTTAACTACTGCACTATTGTTGAGTTATTCACAATCATAACGTGTAGTAGTAATTTTAACTACATAAAACCAACTATTCAATAATTTTAGTTCCACTAACTATGGAAGTTTAGTTAAAATACTGCTGAATATGGTAGTTTTAACTATATTTTTTTAACTGCACATATGTGGATGTTTTTACCACTCACGTTTTTTCTCTGTAGAAAAAAATGATCTTTTCAACTGCATAAATAGTAAAAATAACTATTTTCAACAATTGATTTTACTATATGAAAACAGTAAATTTCTTTCTTTCTCTGCAACTAGTAAGAAATAGTTGTTTTAACTACATAAATCATAAAAGTAACAACTTTCAGAGGTTGTATTTACTATATAAAAACAATAAGTCTCATTTTGTTTGCAACTAATACAAAATAGTTATTTTTGCTACCACAATAGTAAAATTAACTGTTTTTAACAATAGTTTTTACTACTACACTATAGTTGAGCCATTTACAAGCATCTGTTACGCGATCTGAAGAAAGGGACCTTAGAAGCAAATCATTTTAAGGTTGGGTTAGAGTTACTTTTTTTTGTTTGAAAGTTTCTTTTTACTTATTTCGAATTAAAATCAGTGTTTATTAAATATTTGAGTTTTAATGAAGACTTAAACTTCAATGATTTATATTGACAGTTAATTCTTTTTTTGTATTTTCAATTAAAAAATTGCAAACATAACCAATAATTTTTTGCTTCTAGGGTCCCTTTCTTCAGATCGCGTCACATCTGTTAGTTATTTCAACTACGTAAAGTAGTTATTTTAACTACATAAAACCAACTACTTCATTTTGGTTCCACTAACTGAGGAAGAGTAGTTAAAATGCTGCTGAATACGGTAGTTTTAACTACTTTTTTTCTAACTACACAAATGTGGTTGTTTTTAACATTCACATTTTTTTCTGTGCAATTAGTAAAAAATGTTACTAATCAAATTGGTAAACGAATCCGCACTAATTCAGATTTAGAGAGTATATATATATATATTAAAAGATATAAATTAAAGAACTCTTTAAAACTACTTAAAAAATTTTTTAAATTTAATTGATAAATTAAATAAAGGACCCCACAGGAATACGATTGTTTTAGATCTCAGTTGATTTTCCAATAAATCTTTCAATAATAAATAATATATTTTCTGTGTGGTTCTTTTAGATTTAAAATTATAAATTCACAAAAATAGGGTAAGTGCGGGTATAGTCGGACATTACTAGTAGTCGGACACTTTCATGTTTTTTGTCAAATAAATAATAATTCATTGTGATAATTACTTTAAAAAATATACTGGTCGAAGGTGTAAAATTTATATTTTATGAAAATAGTGTTATTTTACAAAATAATTAAACAAGAAATATTTTATTTCTTGCGCAATGAGTAGCACAAAGTTTTGTTGATAATTAATCATAAATATTAAAACTTATAGGATTTAAATATTATATTAATAACTTCTAATATGCTTTAATTCTATTTTCCAGCAGATATCAATTAAAAAATTGTCTGTTTTATTTTATATTTCCAAAATGTCTGACAGATGTCCGACTATAGAAAAAAGGGAAAAAAGTGTCCGACCACTAAAGCATTCGTAATTTTTCTTTGAAATGTTTATATTTTATTAAATACTCAAGTATTTGCAACAAATTTATATGATATTTAATCCTGAAGAACTCTTTTAATTGATAATGTGCTTATAAACACAGTAGATATTTGTTATTTTAAGAAAAAAAGCATAATATAAGATCGTATCCTTTAGAGATGTTAACTATTTCAAATAAATCTATTTCAAATGCAAAATAGAAAATGCAAAATGCCTATTTTCATTTTACATTCTAAATGCATTTGCCGAAAACCATTTTGCATTTTGATTTGAAATGGTTTTTTTCATTATTTTGTATTCGAAAATGCAAAATA
Organism: Leptopilina syphax; assembly: GCA_032872505.1. Taxonomy (NCBI): domain Eukaryota; kingdom Metazoa; phylum Arthropoda; class Insecta; order Hymenoptera; family Figitidae; genus Leptopilina; species Leptopilina syphax. The sequence goes on along the minus strand of CM065473.1, from coordinate 47,688,640 downwards.
CAAGAAAACTTTTTTAAATATTGTAGCAATTTTTTCTTTTAAGGAAGTTCTCCGGTAAATTCATTTTCATTGAAATTTTACCAAACTTTGGAAAAACATTCGTTTTTGCATGCTAAAAACGGAAATTTTCAGGTTCAAAGTTTTAACATTTACATAGGATTCTATATCAAGCATTTGAAAATGAGACATTTTATTTAATTGCTGACAAAGTTTTCTTACAATTTTTTCAAAAAACTAATTTATTGTATAGACTCAAATTTATAGAATAATATAAAACAGTTTCAAAAGGGGTTACTATGCTCACTTTTTTAATAGAGCATTTTGACTTTTCTATTTTGGAGGCATGATCATGAGACATTTTAAAGGTTTTCAAATTTTAAGTGTTTTGTAATCATATTTTGATTTAAACTACAATCTTATTTTATGAAAAAGGATAATAGTTATGTTCTTTTTAAATATAAATCAGTTAAAAATAACTAATGTTTCAGTAAATTTTTTTACCGATTCAATTAGTCAAGTTTAACAAATTTTACAGATATTTTTTTACTAAAAATCAGTTATTTCTAACTAATTAAAACCATGATTTTTAACTGATTTAAACTAAGAGAGTGAAAATAAAGTTCATTTAAAGAAAAGCATTTTATTTTGTAAAACCATTTTGAAAATACGTATTTTCTATTTTGCATTTGAAATAACTTTTCCAAAACTATTTTATATTTTATATTTGAAATACTTTTTTAGAAACCATTTAGTATTTAGCATTTCAAATAGGTTTTGAGACCCATTTTTAACATCTCTGGTATCCTTAAGTGTCCGACTACTATAGTGCATTTACCCTATAACACTTTATATAAAAAAATTGTTTTTCCAACTCAAAATTAAGGAAAATAAAATTATTTCTAAATTTTTCTTGTAAAAACAGTGTCATTAAACTTATTCTCTAAATCTGAATTAATATTATATCCAGATTCTTTTATAAAATAAGTGGAAAATTACTAACGAGCACCTGAAATATTGATAAATAAAAAAACTTTGTGAATCATTATAATAGTTCACTTCTTTTGAATTAAATATTTATATAAATATTATACAAGTGACAAGTTAACCTTTTTTCCCATTAAAAGTAATGAAAATACTAAAAATGGGCGAAATAATTTAGTCTTGTTATTTCGCCTGTTTTCCCCCACTTAGTAATTTTTCATAACGGGCGAAATAAGAGAAATAGTTTATTTTGTCCGTTGGAAAATAAAAGTTTCGAAGTGGCTAAATGGACTTAAACAATTAATATTTACGAAAAATGGTGTTATAAATTTAAAATTTTACAAACTTAATATATCTGAATATATTATCATTAAAATTTATATATAACTTATGAAATTATTCTGTAAATTAATATTTAATCAAAGTTTTAATTATCAATTCTTAATATACCTCTAATATATATGTTAAAATATTATTAACAATATAGAATTTATAATTTAAGTTTGACTGCCATATACTACATTTTTCTGTATTAGAATTTAATTTCTGACTGTAGAGAGAGCACAGAAATTTTTAATAAATCTTAACTCAAATTCCATAAGTTGTTACAAATACAGAATGTCTATTTTTCATAAAAATAGAATTTTTGTATAAAAATGTACCTTTTTTATAAAATACAACTTTTTCATGCATAACCTATCAACTTATACTTTATCAGATGATTTTAACTGATTAAAAACGATTTTTTAAAAAAATTTGAATTTACTTATCTTGACAATTTTACTAACGTTAGGGAGTAACTGGGGTGTCCAGATACCCCAGACGTATTTTAACAGGAGATAGAGCTCTTCCTAGAGCAAAACTTTTGGCGGCACATACAGGTGTCAAAAGATAGAGGTTCAAACTAAATTATCAACGGGTTTTGAGCGTAAAAAAATTATTGGTTAAGCCATGGGAATACTTTAAATTTTACTTGGGGTGTCCAGACACCCCAGTTACTCCTTCTAGGGTTAATAGCAATATCAATTCTCAAAAAAGAAATTTACAATCAAAATATTTATTTCTTTTTGTACAATTAACATATGATCCACATTTTTTGTCATATCGTTTCAATAGAAATTTTTAAGAATGGTAATTAATTAAATTATTTCATTAATAACTTTAATCACATTTAAAATCAATTTAATTTTAATATGGCTTATTTTTTCAAAAAATTATTCTCTGCAACGTTACTGTTCATATTTCTAAACAAGTCCGCGGTTTTGAAAATATGCTTATTTTTTTATAAGAAATTTTTAATTTTTTAAAAAACAAAGTTAGGGGAGACTAAGAGCGGTTGTTACAATTTTGATAAAAACAGTTACTGTGATTAGAGTTTAACTCCAATTTGTTTGGTCAAACTATTAAATGAAAGGTATATTATCTAGCTTTAAAAGGTAATAATTGATTTAGCTCTATATCTATTATTTAAATAACTAGAAGCATTTTAGTGACAGCGTGTAAATTGTAACAACTGCCCAAAGTGAATGTCGGTTGTTACAATACCAAGAATCCTCTGCAATGTTTCTAAATTGAATAAGACAAATAATTTTTTATAACCATTTCTATTAATTATTTGTAATTTTTGGTACAAAGATAATAATATTGAAATGATATAGTTTAATTTAAGTACATAATTATTAGTTATATAGTTCCCAATAATGTATATTAAGTAATTTGAGTTTTATTTGGTAATTGAGGTAAGTTAGATTAGAAATAATTTTCCTCTATAAGGAAATACACTTAAAAACTATTTAGAACGAAAGTAACAATTGTTTAAACAATTAAAATAAAACATATCAGACTTCAACTGATGTTTAAACAATTAAAATAAAACAAATCAAACAACAAAAGTAAACACTTATTTAGTCCATTTGTTTTGACATTTTATAGGGGTTTGTAGCTCAATGTAATATAGTAGTGACAGTTCCTTAGAGATGGCAGCACTAATACTATTTCCATATGAAAGTAACTTAAAAAGTTTTTTTTTCATTAATTTTGAATGATTTTGAAGTCGAATTTAGAAAAAACATAAGATTTTATATAAAAAATGAGTGTGATAACATTTCTGACAAATATTTTACATTTCTAACGAATCTGCTGAATTATGGGAAAAATATTTTTTCTCATCATCACTTGTAACAACTACACTTCACAAAATCGTAACAACTGCCCAACAGGTACATTTTTTACAAAAACTTACTTTATTTAAAAAGTATACACTAAATGTGGACAACGAAGGCAGTTTTTTAAAGTTTAATTCTCACAGAATTGATATTAAAAAATTTACTTTGTTAAGTATAAAGGTCTATTAGTTATTTAAAGAATATCAAGCAGAGAAATATTTACTTTTGGCCTCTAAAAACCAATGTGCCTATTTTTTTACTTGTAAAGCTTGCATATAATTTTTAAACATATTGCAGTAAGTTCCCAGGTAGAAAAATTATCGATAGATTATCGTTAGTGGCCTAACACCAAACTATCGATAGTGGTTTATCGTTAGGCTAACGTCAGTTTAACGTAAAATATAAACAGAAATTTATTTTTAAACAGCAATAGTAATCTAGCAAACAATATATAGGGAAAAATCTTTAATTGAATAAAATAAAAATTATTTGATTCAAATTTGATATTTGTTTTTAAGAATTTTAAATGTTTAACTTTAAATATTTATACTTAAGAATAAGTTTTTGCACAAAAAACACGTGGATAATAAAAAGATATTTCAAATTTATTTATTTAAATCTTGAATCATTGACATAATACAGAATTTATGTAATAAACATAATACGTGCTAATTAAGTATTAGTTTCAAAATATTTACAAGATATCAAGTGAACGTAATTCAAGCAAATTTTGTAACTCTCGTCGTAGGTAAGTATGTAAATAACAATTTTTTTATATACATATATACACATTTTTTATATTTGAAAAAATCTTTTGATATTTAAAATAAATATAAATACTTTAAACTTTCATTTTAAATCAACGATACTTAAGTTGGCTTACAATCAAGATATGTATACAATTACGCAAATTTTTTTAACTTAATAAATTGATGTGGTTGAAGATAAGTGATAAAGATAAGGGTAACTTAACCACAACTTTGACGACAAGGTATTTGTATTTAATTTCTTCATGTCTACAAAACGCTTTTTATTAATCAATTTTTCTTTGTACGAGTATGATGATACTAACAAGTTATTTACGTTCACAATCATTAGATGGGAAACAAACGTAGTGCAACACCAGTAAAAGTTTACCTTCGATTTGTTCAACAGGTATGGCGAGAGTACAATAAGAAGCGCGAACAGGAATAGAAATTTGGTTAAAATTCATCTCGAGGTCGGTATTTTTAATTGTGTCTTTTGGGTCGCTTGTCTTTAACAATTCTCGAACAATCGCAAAAATTGAATTCTCAATTTTAATAAACAATTCTACAGTACCAAATTTTTCTTTTTTGCTCCAAAATACAGTCGAGTTATTCCTTTTTGTTTCTTTTAGATAAAGTGTGGAAGTATACTTTTCATTTCGGAATTTCACTCTGCGATAGACCTGAACAGTCAGATTACGCAAATCATCTACTCTAAAAGGTGTATCTCTTGTCAAAATTGCAATATGATCTCGAGTTAGAGTGAAATTAACTGAAGCTCCAAGGGTAATAGGATGATAGTCCTTATCAGCATCAAATGATTTACTAAACGTGAAGCACTAACTAAGTACATGGTATTGGACAATTCGATACTTAATTTATTTGTACCATGTGCCATTCTAACTAGATATCCATTTCCATCTTCGAATGGAAACGCCGACCACGACCAAATTGGTCCCCACATTCTTACAGATGGAGGAAGATGAAGCAGTTGATGCACATTATATGAACATTTCTCGAGACCGTACAAATTCTCTACATCTGAAACAAAGATATGTAACAATAACTTGGCTAAATTAATTTCGTCTTGTGTTATGATAGGTTGATGTAAGATATGTATTGCTCTAACAAGAAGTAGAAAATGATTCAAGTACTTTTGTGGAAGAATATTCTTTAAAAGAATAGGACCATAAAACAGAAGGAAAGCTCGCAACTCTGAGGCTTTCCAATGATCGGTAATTTCGAGAGATCTCGGTGTACGTGTGACAAAGTCTGGTGGTTTGATGTCACACAAGAGTTTATCAATACCTTCACGTTTTGATTTCTTCACATAAAAATCTTTATCTTTGTTTTTTGGAGTAAGCCAGAGAGAGAGCAACATTGACATGACACCTAAGAGTACACAGTGCATATAGTCCGGCAAAAATCCTTTGGCAATGTCAAAGTAGGGTATTCGCGCTGCAATTGAAGGGCCTTTAACACCATTTACATGTTTCAAATTATTATCGATTGCTACCTTCCCTTGACGCAACATTCTTTCGTTAGTTCTTAATAAATAATTTTTATTATTGAAAGAATAGACGTTGTTGAATCCAGCTCCAGTTTTACACGTCTGCCCTGGATGCTCACAACCAAAACAACCAAATTCGCCATTGTATTGCATGACACATTGCGCAGCTGCTCTAGCTGGAGAATCCAGAGTAGCAAGAGGAGCAATTACTAAGGATTCGACAACTGTGCCCAAATCTCTATGTTTCCATTTAACTTTTTCATGTAAGAAACTTTCAAGCTCTTCTACAAATGGTTTCAGAAACGAAGACATTTCAGGTTTTTGATTTAATTTTTGGTTGCTATAATAAAGACCGCAAAGAATTTGAAATTTTCTTCTGTTTCTAGGACTGACATTTATAATTTGTGCTTGAATTGTCCATAAAGATCCAGTGCCATTGTCAATTTGTATGCCATCCACATTCCACATTAAGCACAAATCATAATCGCCAGTCATCACAGTATCTTTTAACCTCTTAAACTCACTACCCGAAACAATATCGTGAACAATGTTTTCGTCTTGGTAAGCAATACATTCATTACGATATTTATCAATATAGTGGTGCAAATTTCTTATTTCAAAGGCATCTTCTATTGCAGCCCGAATACTGAACTGAATGACAAGCCCTTTCAGATTGGAATTTGAGCAGACATCGCAGACTGTAGCTAATGGTTCCACACCTTTTTCACCTATATACCTAAAACACATATCACAAATTATTTGTCTTTTTATTGTTTCCGGAACCGAATGAGGCATTAATTGGTGTAGTAGTTTTAAAAGAAAATAACGACTTTTTGGAAAACGATTCGTATTTTCAGGCAGAACTGAATTTACAAGTTTCAATGTCTTATCAAGAACCTGTTTTGTAGATGCATTAGTGATGAAAATATCTAAAATTTGGCTTAAAATGTTCCCATTCAAACCGACTGCTCCATCAAATATCGGTTGAAAAAGCCATTCTATTGTAAAATCATTGTCAACATCATTTTCTACACTACTAAAATTTAAAGTGGAATCATTCGAATAATTAGTGAAAGCAGAAATCTCTGATTCAGATGATGAAGAAATAGAAGGTAATTCATTTTCTTCTTCTGAAGAGACGCTAATAGAAAGAGTATCGTTAAAGTTCGGATTGTTAATTGGAGATAAGGGAATCTGCGACGTTGATGAAGAAATAGAAGATAATTCGTTTTCTTCTGTGATCGATGATGCTGAAGACGTTGATGATAATGCTATTTCGTCTGTAGTAGAAATATCATCATAAGGAATATAACCAGAAATTTCAGAAGACGAATTTCCACGTTGGTCATCATCGATACTCATCACATCATCTTCTAATTCGGAATCCTATATAAGTAATATACAATTCATGAAAAAATCGTGAAATTAGTCGATTTTTTCGAATTTTCTTTTTTAGCAAATTTTTGCACTATTAAATTTCGACTGAATTTGTTATGTATCTTCATTTTCACACAGAACTTTTTACAAAAATTCAGTTTATCAACGATTTTAAAAATGTATGAAAAATAAAAATTCGTCTATTTTTTTGTTTTTTTCTACAGAAAACTTCAAAATCTAGATTTTTGACTAAATTCATGAAATTTTTTCGTTTTTCAACTAAATATTACACAAAATATTGGGTTTTAAACGAATTCAAAAATTTTTCAAAATTTAAAAATCGTCTTTTTTTCGTATTTTTACAGAAAATATCAAAATTGTGAAATTCGTTGATTTTTACAAATTTTCTGTTATAGAACATTTTTGCACTCTTTAATTTCAACTGAATTCGTTATATATTTTCATTTTCAAACAGAACTTTTTACAAAAATTCAGTTTTTCAACGATTTTATAAATTTATAAAAATTAAAAATTCGTCTATTTTTTTGTTTTTTCTATAGAAAACTTCAAAATCTAGATTTTTGACTTAATTCATGAAATTCTTTCGTTTTTCAACTAAATATTACACAAAATATTAGGTTTTAAACGAATTCAAAAATTTTTCAAAATTTAAAAATCGTCTTTTTTTCGTATTTTTACAGAAAATATCAAAATTGTGAAATTCGTTGATTTTTACGAATTTTCTTTTATAGAACATTTTGCACTCTTTAATTTCGACTGAATTCGTTAGTTATTTTTATTTTCAAACAGAGATTTTCAAAAAAATTCAATTTTTAAACGATTTTAAAAATTTCTGAAAAATAAAAATTCGTCTATTTTTTCGTTTTATTCTACAGAAAATTTCAAAATCTAGATTTTGAAATTCATGAAATTTTATCGTTTTCGAACTAAATTATACTCGAAAAATAAAGTTTTAAACGAATTCGAAAATATTTCAAAATTTAAAAATCGTCGTTTTTTTCTATAGAAAATATCAAAATCGTGGAATTTGTCGATTTTTTCGAATTTTCTTTTTTAGACAATTTTCGCAATATTAAATTTCGACTGAATTTATGAAATGTTTTCATTTTCAAACTATATTATAATTCAAATAATAGATATTCTTTCTCAAATATTCTAGTCCCAAAATAAACATTTGTGAGTGGCAAGAAACATTAGGTAATTTTCAAAAAATTGACGTATTTTAAACAGCGTTTAATTAAGTTCTAAATAGATTTTTTTCTCTTTTACAAATATATAAAAATAATTAAATTACTTTAATTTTGTTAAATAATTTGTTTTTTTCATTTAATTAGGTAATGAGAATATCTTGATTTTATAATATATTTAAACATTTTCGTATTTACTTGTATTAAATAATTTAATTCATTTTACAAAGAAATAATATTTTCAAAATTAAATAATTTAACTTTTTTAAAACTCAATCTTTTATTTGCTGCTTTTAATAAAAATGCTAGTAAAATTCCAGTGATCCGAAACATTCACTTTCACTCTCAATAATTAGTTAAAAAATCAAAAACTGAAAAACTTATTTGAAAAATTAATTAACATAGTTTTTATAATCATCTTTCTTTTCAAATCCTTCAAAAATTCAATAATATGAATATAAAATATCAGAAACCACCCGGAAAATTGAGAAAGAGTACCTTATTATAGATTTTAATAAATATCTTACATCGCTGTTTACAAAATTTTCATCTTCATCCATTTTATTTAAATTCAATAAGGTAAAAAGGAAAGGTGTCTCAGCTTTACTATTCCATATTATTCCTACAAAAAATGAAATTAAAATATTTTTTAGTATAGATTAGTTAATTTTACAACAAAATTTGGTAAAGTGTATTTATTTTAGTTTAAGATCAAATATATTATTATAATTACACTCTAATAATTAGTTTATGCTAATTAATAAATAATTAATTTTAATTACAAATTATTTAAATTTTTTTTTAAATTGTAATTTATAATATTTATTTTCCTACTTTAATTTTCCCCGTGTATAATAAAATTACTTTAGAGTAAATTTTCAAATAAAAAATATTTTTAATTATTATTAATATTATTTGTTATTATATTATTGTTAACCTATAAAAGTGTAAAAAAATAAATATTTTTAAGAATTGCAATATTATTCAGTATAATGAAATACCTCTTTTAAACGCTTTTGATTTTTGGTTTTTTAGGTTACTTAATACAGCTTTCTTCAGACATTTTTTCTATTTTAAAGTACGAATTATTTTAATTTTATTTCTTATTTTTCCGCTTAAAGTTTAATTAATTAATTTCAAAGGCTAAAATAATGAATAGCAGATTTTGAATATTATTTTTAATTATTTTTTCAATTATTAGACGCAAATAAATTCAACATTTTTAATAACAATTTTTTTAGTTATCAATTAAATTCTTTGTTCAATTTGAACTTGTCGCTAAATTTTTTTTTCCATACGAAAAAATTAATTAAACAATTGTAATATCGTTGCTATGGTTTCGGGCGTCTTTTGTTTTGAACAATTTTGACAAGTAAATAAACGTTAACAAAACAAAGTATCTTTCAATTTTCAAAGCGCTAATTTAAAGTTAAAAATAAAAAGTAATTTGAAGTTGCTTAAAATGGAAGAACAAGTCTTAATCGAAGGAGACGGTTGTTTCACCATCGTCAATAAAAGCTCTATTTATTCTTTTTGAATCAGCACATCCTGAACTTCAATGTGGCGCCGAAGTAAAATATTATTGGCCAGAGAGAGCGGTGCACAAAAAAGCGTATATTGGTGTAATAGTCGCTTTTTCTAGTAAGTTTAATATAAAAAAATTAAAAATATTTTATTATTCATTAAAAACTTTATACTTTTTATACTTTTATACCTATCAATATATCGTTAGAGAAAAAACCTGAACGTAGGTTTTTTCTGTGATCAGCAATTTGGAGCTTGAAGTTGTCTCCTTGCAAAGTTCAGAATATTGTTTGTTTAAAAAAATAGTTTTTAGATTTAAAATAATTCAATTTAGGTAATAATTTAATTCTTTGCTACATAATTCAAATATTATCAATTAAAATTAATTTAAGGTCACTTACTAGTCTAAAATTTAAAACAATAATTTTTTATTTTGTTAGCTAATGAAGATGAACTGATTAAACTACAAAGCGAAAAATTGAAGGAGGCAAAGAAAAAATTTCGTATGTCAAGAAAGAGACAAATTTCTAATGGTTCAGACGACATCGAAGCAGAAAATTTAAAAGCTGAAGAGATTATAAAGAAGGTATATAAAGAAAACTTAAAACAAATTTTTAAAATTTTAGTATTATAAATTGATATTTGATAAATAAATGATCACTAATAATAATGATTATTAGTGATTAAGGATAACTATATATATAATATACAAGGCTCGAACCAGTGAAAGTATTTAAAAATACAGACTTTATGGACCAAAAATGAAAAATTACGGACCAATTACTGACAAAACTAAAAAACCAGTCCGAGTTAAATAAGAGAACATTTTACTTAAAACTATAAATTAAATTTTTCATAAGTATAAAACATGAAGATAAAATCATTTACAATTCAATTATTATTTTAAAGAATTTTTAACTAAAACTCTCCTTTAAATTGATTATCTATATTAATTTTTAATTATTTTCGAAAAAGTTTTTTGACAATTTTCATATCCATTTCTTTACAATATTCAATTTTACGAAATTTCAATTATTCGTCAATTGAATAAATATAAGAAAATAAAAACTTAAAATAATATTAAAAGAATTTAATTAAACTTTTTCAAAAAAATTGAGCTCCCGCGTCCAATAACTCGATCTGCGCTTGAACTGAAAAATTCAAGCCAGTCAGCCGTCAAAAAATGGAAAAAAATAAAAGTCGGAATTTTTAATTTTAAAACATACTACCGTATAGAGCATAAAAATGCCCAACTTTTTTGTTTTTGAAATTTTTTTGTAGGACTTTTATTTTTAATAATAATGGACAAAAACTGAATTTTTTTTATTCTTCAATTTCATTGAATTTCAAAACATAAATCGACTTTTCTCAAACAAATCTTAATGAAATTAATTAAAAATTGATATACTTACTTATCAGGGTCTACCGAAGACGATGAAATGATTGAAACATTAAAAAATGTTTATTGCAAAATTATTTGTTAATATAAATACAGACCTGTCGGTAAATACGTTTTCTCAACTTTGACGAGAAAAAGTGTGCGGTGAACTTTCGAGTTGACACAACTTCCAGTGAGACACTTGTTTATTAACATGTGAAGAAGTTTTTTGGAAATTTTTATTTAAATCGGATGAAAATCAAAGAAGATACATAATGTTTAAAAAATATGCGTCGTGCGGCGTTTTGACATTTTGACGCAAGAGGAGAAAACTATTGGAAACTATTGCTATTTTCTGTTGATTTATTTAAAAATAAGTTTATTCATGTATTATATTTAAAATAAAAACAATTCTATACTTTAGAATTGTTATTAATTTATACTATAAGTAACTATACTATACAATTGTACAATTTCTATACTTTATATTTTAATATTATTAAATTTTTTATTATTAAATTTTTTATTATTACTTTACTATTAATTTTTAATTTTAAAACACGTGGTTTATTGAAAAACTTAACAGCAGTAATAAAGTAAACTGTATTTTCTTCAAAAAAATACAAGGATCTGTTTTGTTTACATTAACGGTGTTGCGCAATTTCAAACAGTGGTCGCCTTTTAAAAATGGCTGCTTGAACGTAAACGAAATTTCAAAAGGATTTTTCTACCAATTTGGACAATTATTGCAAAATAGGGAAAAATACTAGTTATACTGAAATTTTGTTCCTTCATTTGTGCACAAGGAATTGGAAATCCAATATAATACACGACGTCAGGAAGTAAAATGAGAAAATTAGATGTGCCCATTAGGTGCTTCCCTCTGGTGGTAATTTTATGTATCGCGCATTTGTTAAACTTTTTCCTATTTTTCTTCCTGTCGTTGTAAATCTAAATAAATCTTTTACTGCCTATAATATTATAAATGTATAGAATTGTTTTTATTTTAAATATAATACATGAATAAACTTATTTTTAAATAAATCAACAGAAAATAGCAATAGTTTCCAATGGTTTTCTCCTCTTGCGTCAAAATGTCAAAACGCCGCACGACGCATATTTTTTTAACACTGGAAGTTGTGTCAACTCGAAAGTTCACCGCACACTTTTTCTCGTCAAAGTTGAGAAAACGTATTTACCGACAGGTCTGTATTTATATTAACAAATAATTTTGCAATAAACATTTTTTAATGTTTTAATCATTTCATCGTCTTCGGTAGACCCTGATAAGTAAGTATATCAATTTTTAATTAATTTCATTAAGATTTGTTTGAGAAAAGTCGATTTATGTTTTGAAATTCAATGAAATTGAAGAATAAAAAAAAATTCAGTTTTTGTCCATTATTATTAAAAATAAAAGTCCTACAAAAAAATTTCAAAGACAAAAAAGTTGGGCATTTTTATGCTCTATACGGTAGTATGTTTTAAAATTAAAAATTCCGACTTTTATTTTTTTCCATTTTCTGACGGCTTGACTGGCTTGAATTTTTCAGTTCAAGCGCAGATCGAGTTATTGGACGCGGGAGCTCAATTAATTTCAAAATTCAATTATTTTAAGTAATTCACGCTATATTGCTTTTAATATTTAATTATTATCTAAAATTTTAAGTGAAATTCATTTTTAAATCAATATTTACTAGAAAAATCCAGGAGAATTTATTTATTTAAATACAAAAATAAATAATTTATTGAACAATTGAATGTTTCTTAAAATTCAATTCCCATAAAGAATCGTTATCAACAAATTTTCAAAAAATTTAATTCTAATAAAGAATTTTAAGAAAATTTGTAAGAATAATTACATTTTTCGAGAAATTCGATTAAAATTGTATTAAAAGTATTTGGAATTTTGTAATGCATTTTATTATTAGTGAAAATAATTGAATCCCTAAAAAGAATTTTATTACTTTTAAATAATATTTCATTTTTGCGAAGAATATTATTACTCTTGAAAATAAATTAATTTTTGCAATAATTTGTAACTTTTACAAAATTAAATTTTTTTCTTGTTTTTAACTAATTATCTTCTATAAATCCATTATTTTTAATAATTCTTGAAAAAGTTCTGTAAGAATTTTCAAATTCATTTGTTTACAATTCAATTTTACGAATTTTTTATTCTTTTTTATTTCAATTATTCGTAAATTCTACAATTAAATATATGGGGGATTTCACGGGAAGTGATCCGGCCTCATGCGTTTACACGTCATACTTTGATGACTTGTAGTTTGCTTTAAAAAAAAGATGTAAATTAGATAAAATATGTTTTGGAAAGGGGTTTTCGTGTACTTTTAAATAAAGATGTTAGTTTTTTTAAAAAAAAAATTTTTGACCTTGAAAATTAAAAATTAAAATTTAATTTTCATTTTTTTGTACAATCGGTATTTTTTTTTAAATTTTTTTTTATTTAGAATGAAAGCTGAGCTCTTTTCCTATCAAAAACATATCTGCCCAAAATGGGACTAGAATTAGGAATTCTAGTTAATTAATTTTACAAAAAAATGAAAATTAAATTTTAATTTTTAATTTTCAAGGTCAAAAAATTTTTTTTTTTTAAACTAAAATCTTTATTTAAAAGTACACGAAAACCCCTTTCCAAAACATATTTTATCTAATTTACATCTTTTTTTTAAGCAAACTACAAGTTATCAAAGTATAACGTGTAAACGCATAAAGCCGGATCATTTCCCGTGAAATCCCCCATATGTATATTAAAAAATAAAAACTTTAAATAATTTCAAAAGAAATCTGCAATTAAAGTTAGGGGAGACTGGGGTAAACCCGCTCACAGGGTAAACCCGCTCACTAGCGATTTTACGCCATGAACTCAACTTAAGATGAAGATATTGGTACTGTGAATAGTACTTGACATTCAACTTATATTAACGAACTTTCGTTTAGTTTCATGAACTCAACATAGAATCAGAGACGATCAAATGTTTTTAGAGGTGTCAGAAAAAAAAACGTATTTTGGATGTCCTTCTTCGAAGTACATATATAGTTTTGTCTTATTTTAAAAATATTTAATTAAATTTATTCTGAAATGTGAGGAATACACTCGGGGTAAAGTCGCTCACGTGAAGTCGGGGTAAAGCCGCTCACTTAGTTTTAAATTTACAATTTAGAATAAAATAATTTCACGTATTATATTTCAACAATAACACAATTTATGACTTATTAAAACCAAAATTGTAACTACATTTCACTTTCTCTTAATAAAATATAACACTATTTAAATCCATAGTTGTAATTCATGAAATCTATGTTCATTATTTATTAAACCAATTTGTTTTTTATAGAATTGTTTATATAACTCATAAATTATGAATAATAAATCATACTTAAAACGGGAATAAGACGAATTTTAATATTTAAAAAATAAAACTGTTCCGTCTCGAAAAGATAAAGTGAGCGGGTTTACCCTGGAAAATTGTGATTTCGAAATTTGGTATATGTTTTTTAAAAAGTTTCTCTAAGTAAAACTAAAAAAGATAAATCAAAAACTCTTTTTTATTTTTTTAGTAGAAATCATAAGCTTTCAAATGATATAAATTAACTTGAATTTAGAGAATAATTTCCTAGATTTTAGCCGATCTGAAAAAAAGTGAGCGGATTTACCCCAGTCTCCCCTACTCAAAAAAAAATTAATTCTACAGAATTGTTAGTTAAAATTATGAAAAATTCAAATTTTCAAAGATTTTAAATCTGAAACCTTTTCAAAATTCAATTCTTTCTCAAAATTAACTCTCTAATGCTTTTAAAATTCAATTATAATCTAAAATTTAAACTGAAAACCAATTTTAAATCAATGTTTATGAGAAAATTCTACTAGATTTCGATTATTTAAATACAAAAATAGCAATTTACTGAATAATTGCATGCTTCTTAAAATTGAATTCTCATAAAGAATTTTATCTATAAAGTTTTTAATAACTGAATTCCTGAAAATAATTTTATTATTTACGAAAATAATTAAATCCCCGTAAAAATTTTATTATTTATGAAAATAATTGCATGATTGCAAAGAAATTTATAAAAAAATTGTAAATACTGAAATTCCTGTGAAATTTTTATTATTTTTTGAAACTAATTAAAAGTTTGTGTAGAATTTTATTACATTTTTTTTAAATAATTGAATTTTTTTTGAAAATTTTTATGAAAATAGTAGATATTGAAAATCATTGAATTCAGGAAAATTTTTGAATATAATTGAATTTTGGGACATAATTACATTTTTGCAAAGAATTTTATTACTTCTGAGAATAATTGAATTTCTGCAATCATTTGTAATTTCTTTAAAATTCTCCAAATTATATCGTATAATTTACGAACTTTTCATCCATTTTTAAATCAAATTACGGACTTTACGGACCTTTTTTCAAAAGATGGACTTTTACGGGATTTACGGACCTAATTCGAGCCCTGAATATAGGAAATAATTTATTATTCAGAAGAAAGAAAAAGCTCTTCGAAGGGAGGCAAATATCATCAGTGCTAAGGAGACGTTAAAAATTTTAGAAGAGACTCGATTAAATCCAGCATCGCCATCGAATTTTGAAAACAAATGTAACACGATCTTAAGAATGGCAAAAAATATTATTCTTTTGACAAAAGAGATGAAACAAGTAAACATTTTATTTAATATAAGAATATTTAAATAAAATTTCAAGAATAAATTATATTGTTATTTTTTATTTTATTTGTCTAAATTTCTAATTTTAGGAGTCCAAGAATTCTTCTAAAGAGGCTGTAAATGATTTTGAGGCAGTAATATCGCCAGGAGAAACCAACTCGCTTTCCAAATTATCATTGCAACCTTTCGCAGCAGAAGTCGCTTTTAATTCTTCTCCAGTACCTTCTTCTTCATTTAACTTAGTTCCTGATTATAGCAGTGATAGTGAGAGTAAACATTATGAAGCTGACAACAGAGAACCAAATACAATCCCAACTATTACCAACACCGACGATCAAATCTTTAATATTACAAAAAATACTGCATCAGAAGAAGTACAATTTTACTTAATAATTTAACACGTAGAATAATGTAATGATAAAGTTTCAGGGATACCACAAGACAGGGAAAATTCAGGAATTTTTATTAAAAGTACCAGAAAAAATTAAATTTTTAGAATTCATAAGAAAATTCTGAATTTTTGTGACTATTTTGCTTGCCTCATAAACTGTAAAATTTTAATAATTCAAATTCTTCTAAATTTAGTTAAATTTTTAAATATGTATTTAATTAATTATTGAAAGTAATGGATTTATATAAGACTTCTACTTAAAAAAACTAAAAAAAATTGAATTTCGAAGAAATTAAAAATGAATGCAGAAATTAAATTATGTTCAAAAGTGATAAAATTCTTTTAAGGAATTCAATTAGTTTCATAAATAATAATACTCATTACAGAATACATATTATTTTTAATGCAATTTTAATCAAATTCCTTGTAAAATGTAATTATTCTGCATAATTTTATTAAAATTTATCGAAAGAATACATTAATTTAAAAATTTGTTGATAAAATTCTGTACGAGAATTAAATTTTGAGAAACATTCAATAAATTATTTAATAAATTATTTATTTTTGTATTTAAATAATTGAATTCTCGTAAAATTTTCTAATAAAAATTGATTTAAAATTTAATTTCAGTTACAATTTTAGATAATAATTGAATATATAAAAAGCATTATATCCTGAATTTTTAGAAATAATTGAATTTTTTAAAGATTACAAATTTAAATATTTCAAAATTTGAATTTTTTATACTCTTAACTAACAATTCTGCAGAATTAAATTTTTTGAAAAAGTTTAATTGAATTTTTATAAAATTATTTGAATTTTTAATTTCTAATATAAGTATATTTAATTGAAGAATTTCCAAAGAATCGAAATTTCATGAAAAATTAAATTCTCAAAGAACTATTTAAAAAATTATTAAAAATAATTAATTGATTTAAAGAAGAATTTTAGTAACAAATTCTAGAAAATAAGAATTGAATTGAATTGATGAAAATAATTTTTAAGAAGTTACAGAATAATATTCTTGTAATATAGAATAACGATTTTATCTTTCGGTCACCTATAAAACATGAAGACATTGATCACTCTGACTCAAAGACTCGGAGTTATATCGATTTCTTCATGTTTTATATTAAATATTTTTATAAGTCATTGAATTAAAAATTTTTGTAAATGTTAGTTTCTATGGAAAAATAATTATGGTTAAATATTTATTTTAAATAAAGCTATACATGTTTTAGAATAATTTTAATATTATTTTAGAGTGAATCAGAATATTATTTAGGGTCAGGGAAAAAGACAAAATATTGTCTGAAAATCAGGGAAAAGTCAGGGAAAAACAATATTAAATCTTTGTGGTAACCTGTTAAGTGAATTATGTCCTATATCAATTCAACTTTTCCTAATCATCTTTAATTTACGACAAATCTCAATCAATTATCAAAGTTTTATTAAATTTATATTGGTTCTATTAATTAAGAATTTTTATCTAAATGTAATTTTTAATTTTAGGCAATCGAACTATTTGAAGGAGGTGGCGTTTATATAAATAAAAAGGCATTAAAAGATGCCAGAAAAAATTGTAGTTCACAAAGAACTTTAGCACGTTCATTGATGTGCTCAATTTTTAAAGAGCAAGCCTTGAAAACCCACAGCTTGATTGGAAAGGGAAATAAAAACTCGCCCAAAAAAGTCTTCCACTTGATGCAGTTACAGCAATATTAGGTAAAAAAAATCCTAATTTTTTAAAGACATGAAAATTCTTGTAATTTTTTGAAATAGTACTTTTTTATCAAAAATAATATTTGACTTTATTACAAATTTTTATAATTTGAGTATTGAGGTTTCATATAATAAATTTTCTTAATTTATAAATTTCAAATTTTATAATAATTCCTGATTTAATAAAAAATTGACACTTATGATAAGCTCAAAACTCTTAACAATTAAATAAGTGATTTTTAGGAGAATTCTATAATTAAAATATTTGACACAAGAATATGAAAATTACCACTTTTAAATTTAAATCTGTCTACATCTAAATACAGCGACATTTTTTATCTTTCAATTTTAAATGCATTCTAAAGTTCTTTTAAATTTCAATATTTCAGATTACGCAAAGCAGACCGCAAAAAGATGCCATTGGAAGATTTTTGAAGATCGTCTGGTAAAAGATAGCCTAAGGTGTAAATTGCACGAGATTCAACAGAAAGATGTTAAGAAATAATTTTACAGTAAAATTTATGTTTAGAATATTTTTTTATTATAATTATTGAATATTTCGAAGTTATATCTGATGTATTACGTTTATGAAAAATAAATTATGTTTTATTAACGCAAATATATTTATTATCTATTTTATAAACTATAATTTATTCATTTCAAATTATAATTTATTTATTAATTTATTATTCTTCAATTACTTATTTATTATAATTTTATAACATTGGGTTCCTTCTGATCATTTAATAAGACGTTATTTAAAAATTTTTTTACACTTTGAGACATAATCTTGAGTTTGATTCTTTCCATATTAAGTTAATTCCCAGATAGAAGTTAATCGAAGAAGACCTAGTCCACAAGTATTGGATATGGACTTGCAGACTTTGTTGAAATATGTCATATTTTTAATATAAAATATAATATTTAATCTAGATCTTAATCATCGAAGTTGATTAACTAATTTAGCAAAGTTGATAATAAATAACATGAATATCGGATATAAATATAAAAAGATTCCTAAGAAAGTACTCCTTTAAAAAAATTCACAAAAATTTCGACTGAATTCTGACCTCTAATAGAATTACGAAACAATTACAATGCCGAAGGAACAAAGTTTAGTATATTAGATATACTAATGTGTTAAAATACTATTCAGTGCATTGTTTATAAATATTTTCAGTTTTTTATAATTACTAACGTTAAACTGACGTTAGCCTAACAATAATCGCTATCGGTAGTTTGATGTTAGGCCACTATCGATAATCTATCGATAATTTTTCCACCTGGGTTCGTACATAAAAACTAAACATTTTTCCCTTTGGAACTCCATCTCTATAATTCACTGTTTTAGAGATATTCCATTTGTAACAACTGCGCACTGTAATAACAACCGCGCTTAGTCCCCCCTACATCTAGTCTTAACTCAATTTTTCTATTTGTTGGTCGAGTTAAACAAAATGGAGAAAAAATTAATATATAAAAAATAAATCATATAAATCCATCCCCCAAAATGAAATCCCAACCTACAAAAGAAAAAATAAAGTCTACTGAACAATAGAAAATTAAATTGAAACTCCTCCTATTTTTTGGAAAGGGTTATGGTTAAATTTTATGTTTTTAAAATTATAAATATTCTTCCATTTTTTCAACTGAACCAACAAATAAAAAAATATCTTTCTTTAAGAAGGAGGAGTTTAAATTTTATTTTAATTGGTCTAAATCATCCATTTTTCCTTTTGGAGGTTGGAATTATATGATTTATTTTTTATATATTAATTTTTTCTCCATTTTGTTTAACTCAACCAACAAATAGAAAAATTGAGTTAAAACTAAATGTAACTTTGTTTTTTAAAAGGTAAAAAATTTCTTATAAAAAAATAAGCATATTTTCAAAACCGCGGGCTTCTTTAGAAATATGAACAGTAACGTTGCAGAGAATAATTTTTTGAAAAAATAAGCCATATTAAAATTAAATTGATTTTAAATGTGATTAAAGTTATTAATGAAATAATTTAATTAATTACCATTCTTAAAAATTTCTATAGAAATGATATGACAAAACATGTGGATCATGTGTTTTAATTGTACAAAAAGAAATAAATATTTTGATTGTCAATTTATTTTTTGAGAATTGATATTGCTATTAATCTAAATAATATTAATAATAATATTTAAATTATTTATTTTATTATTAAATAAATTTTATTTATTTTCTAATAAGTAATAAATATAAATAATAAATCTTATAATTTAAAAATAAATTCAATTTCCGATTGCACTTACTTAGTTCAAAATCCCCACCTTTTAAAATTGTTATGTATTAGAGGTTATGTGAAATTACACTGTAAAGAAATCTTGTGTAAATTTACAATGTCCGACGTTGAAAAGTTACACGAAATTTTTTTACACTGTATTAATACGAAGAAAGTTGTTTGTTTTTGCACAAAATTAAAGGAAAAAAGCAGAAAATCAATTTTTTTTGAAAATTGAGAAAAATACCAAGGTTTGAATTTTTCACAGCAAAGAAATCACAATTTTTTGTACTTTTCGGGAAAACTGTGATAACTTTTTTGATTTTTGTTGTACAAAAAAGTGTTTAAAGGCAAAGTTGTTTGTTTTTACACAAAATTTAAGGGAAAAAGCAGAAAAGCAAGTTTTATTGTAATTTTAAAAAGATAGGGTAAGTGTCGGTATTCCTATGCAAATGACACAATTATTGCGATTTTTAAAAAATGATTATTTTCATTTTGAAATATACGCCTAATTTTTTCAAAATAATTACAAAAATTATTTTGAATCTTATTTGATAGAATAGCTCATAAAAATATACATTCCGACAATTATTAATTTATTTATTTAAATTTGAAATATATTATGACAGAATTCTGTGAAATTATCAAATATGGCAGTCATGAATACATATTAAAAACAGTTGATATTTCGAATATTCACTATAGTATACACGTTTCAGTGTTACTAATTAAAGAAGTACACTTTATTATTTGAAAAATATATTAATCTACCCATCTATTATTGATTTTCAATTAATAATACTTAAAACTATATTAGTAGCACAATTTTTACTGCATGTTAGTATTATTGCGATTTTCAAATACGTTTATTACGCAACGCATACTAAACATAACCTCTTTTTTGACAACCAGCACGTTATGCGACAGCTGATTTTCTCCAATAATGCTCGCACAATAATTGGTGTTTCCTTCATAAATGTCACACAATATTACTCGCGAGTCAACAATAATACATGTGTTGACAATCAGTTTTTAATTTACTTTTTTAAATACAAATAGGTAACGAAATTTGATTGAGTTTAATGATTTGGAAAATATAATAATTGAACTTTAATTTGTAATTGAAAAAACTGCATTTAATTTTTTCGTAAACTTAGACGAGCTTCGCAAAGTTAACCTACACTAAAAATTCGCAGAAATGCCCACACTTACCCTATACCAAACTTTGAATTTTTAAGGTCAATATTAATCTCAATTTTTAGAACTTGTTTTTAGAAAATGTAATAACTTTTTTGATTTTTGTTGAACAGAAAAGTGTCTAAAGGAAAAGTTGTTTGTTTTTGCACAAAATTTAAGGAAAAAAGCAGAAAACAATTTTTTTGAAAATTGAGAAAAATACCAAGGTTTGAATTTTTCGCAGCAAAGAAATCACAATTTTTTTTACTTTTCGGGAAAACTGTGATAACTTTTTTAATTTTTGTTGTACAAGAAAGTGTTTAAGGGCAAAGCTGTTTGTTTTTGCACAAAATTTAAGGAAAAAGCAAAAAATTAATTTTTTTAAATTGAGAAAAATACCAAGGTTTGAATTTTTCACAGCAAAGAAAATATTTTTAGTATCGAAAAAAATGAAATTTAATTTAGGTAAAGTTGACGAATTGAATAGAAATTGCATTAAATCGAATTTTACCTTTCAAAAATGTATTTAAGGTATTTCTCCGGCTGCTACTCTTGAAAAAATTGATTTTCTGTAGATTTTTTTTAAATTTTGAGAAAATGTTCCTTTCGGTGCCCTTTAAATGTGGTAAAAATTTTAAAACCCTTTGCCATGTCAAAAAACGAGATATTGTGGTTGACATTTTTTATTGTTAACATAATCGCATGTAAAAGTTAAAGTTTGAACTTGAATAACTCAAAATTTAGCATCGCAAGGGGTATCGAAATTTTTACCACATTTAAGGGCCACTAGAAGAAACATTTTCTCAAAATTTGAAGAAAATCTATCGAAAATCAATTTTTTCAAGATAAGCAGCCGGAGAATTACCTTAAATGAGAAAATGATTTAAAAAATATTAATATTATAGTAATATATATTTTCTAAGAACAAATGAAGCGGGTGCATGCTTTTTTAACCCAAAACATCGCAAACCTATAACGAATGGAATTATATTTATTTAATCGAAAAACTAATAACATAATCGTTTAATATGCAGTGGTACAGACTTCCAAGTCATTGGTAATGAAAACTAAAAATGTGTTCTTCCCTTTTCACTTTTCCATCCTTTTAGAATCATTGTACAAACGGATCACACGAATTCTGGTTCATACCATTCACTTGTAGTATACTTACGATTAAAAATGTATTGTATGCTTCAATAACTGATTTATTTGTATCGAATCTTAATTGATGATTTATGTCAACAAATGAACCACAGACATAACAAAATTTATTCCGCTTGTCGCACATTTTATTATTTTATTTACAAACAAACATTAACCATCTTTTAATTTCTCACTCACGTACTGTCACTAAGATAGACAACTTCAACCGTCATTTATTTTGTTACTATGGTGAATCAACAGTACACTCTAAACATACATCAGAGAAATAGAACGTTTAACAATAAAAAAACTTGCTAAAATTGGTTGTAGATATTAGATTAGGCAAGGAAATAAAGCAGTAGTTTAACATAAAATAAATATTTTAATCCTCACAATTTTGTTATTCATAGTATGTACATAAGTATTCCAAGCTATTTAATGCATAAAACTGCACCAGACTTTAGAATCTCATTTGCGTTATCAAAAAAATTATTGAAACTAGATTTTAAAACTAATGTGTAATAATATAAAATTTTCAAACTAAAATGTTAAATTCTTTATATTTAATAAAAATATTGAATTATTTAAAACTAAAATGCTTTTTAACTTGTAGAAGTGAAGTCTGTTATATTTATAAAAATACCAACAATGACAAACAAGTTGTTCATTTCATGACCATTTATAGCTTCCTTAACATATAAAATATAAATTCGTGACGTTATTCACTTACAAAATTCTAGCAAACTCCATCTAAACATATGTATAAAATTAAATTTATCCCATAAAATCGGGAACATACACACACATTCATACAAACATTTATCAATTTTGTTTAAATATAAAAAATTTATATTAATTTATTTTTATAACAATGTTTTTTTATGTTTAAAACTTTATTCTAATTTTAATCAAACATTATCATAAATAAATGATTTATAGATTCTAGTAATTTTTTCTTGTAAAAAACCTTTGTTATATCAAAAAATTTTTTAATGAAAAATAAAAACCAAATTATGATTTTTCAAAAGCATAACAATCAAAGCATACATTCTTCTTAAGGAAATTTCTTTTTGATGCAGCAAGATATATTCATAAATTAAATCTAATTATATTGCGGTTTGCAAACTTTTGCAATTCGAAATGATTCGAATTTTCTGTTGTCGAGTCGATTAATGTTCGGTTCGATTAAATACACACCTCTATTTCATATGCAAATTGCTTCTTTTTTATGATAGAATAATCATTTAAAAATTATTAATATTAAATAAATTATGAAAAAATACAAAATTTGAATTTTTTGTGAAAAAGAAAAATTTCTATTAATTTTATAAATTTTGATAAAAAATATACTTTGTATACATCAATCGATTCGTTTTTCTTGTCAGGAATGTAATTTTGAGAATAATTAATTAAAATATTAACAGATAAAAAAATTATTTACAAAAATACAAAAAATTTTTTTTTTGAATTTTAAAAAAATTGTATAAAATTTTTTTTTTTAGATATTTTTGAAAATCCTTGTGTCAGATTTTAGGTATTAATGACTGCAATAAACCTGCAAAATTATAAGACAATCCATCAAAATTTGTTTGAGATAATTTGTACACAATTTTTGTGACATACACACACACATACACACACACACACATACATCTGGACATTTGCTCAGAATTGAATATACATATGTTATAGATGAAAATGAGTCCATATAACCTTCTTTTGAAAAATTGAAAATCGTCACGAATGCAAAGCTTCCTTATGAGGAAGCAAAATTACTAAAACCTTCATAATTTGGAGAATTTTTATCGAATCGAGTCCATCTACAGCTCATTTTGAAGGAAAACACATGTAGTTTCTTGCAATATATGATATAGTGTAGGTTTACTTTAAATTTAGGGTGTATTTTTAAGCCAAAGTAACCATAATTGAATTTTTTGTTCGTATATTTTGACTCAAAGCTTTCATATTTTTCAACGAAACTTTATTAACCTTAAAATTTTAAAAAACGACAACTTTTAGCTTTCCAATAAGCCCTGAATCACCCAAATCAATTGAAAAATAACCAATATACAACTATTTTTATAGGGTAAGTCCGGGGGAGATGGCCATAGTTTTTTTAAAGTAGTGTAAAATTTATAAAAAAGCTTTTTTTGTCTAAACTTTTATTGATAATTAAACATTGAACACTTAACTTGAAAATAAAGAAACATAAAATAAAATATTTTCATTGCAACAATCTTAAAATTTACATTTTCGAAAAAGTGCATTTGGCCATTTCTCTGGAATGTCCGGGTGAGATGGCCACATGTGTTCGGGAGAGATGGCCACTACCTATAATTTTTGGCTTTTATCTTAAATTTAATTTTTAATCGTTCACATCACTTTCCTCTTTTTCTGGTCGCATTTTGAAAATTTTTCATGGGGTTCAGAGCAGTTTTCATGTAGCCACAAGTGTCAAATCTGCATTGAATTCAATCTTCAATTAATGTCGTTCGGTTGTAACTTTTAGCACAACCTACAAATAAATCTCCATCTCTGGTGTCAATTAGATCAATTATTTTGTTCTCAGACATTTTTAATTTGCTTTTCTTTAATATTTCTCAAGTATCTAACATTAACATAAAAAAATTTTAAATAAAAGTCATTAATGGCCATCTTACCCAAAAATTCATAATAGAAGTAAACATCAAAATATTAAATAAATAAAATAATTTTTCCTTTCATTTTTCGTTTATATCGAAGCGTGGGTTATACACTACTCCATAAAACTTAAATTTAAAAATTATGTTAACAAATAACAATATAGCAACAAGAAATCTGAAATTTTCAAATTATTTTGGACCCATGCAAAAAAAAATAAACAAGGATTACACTTACAGCTTCATTATTTTTCATCAAATTATTCTTTAGATTTATTATTAATCACAAAAGGTTGAAGAATAACCCATAAAAAGTGATATTTCTTTACAAATTCTGTAAAATATTCAAACTGGCCATCTCTCCCATATGGCCATCTCCCCCGGACTTACCCTACAGAAATCGATGAAATTTTGGTTTTTGAACTATAAATTTAAATTTCTGTCCAATTACGATTCCTATTAATAAATTTTTGTTTTATTGTTAAATTTTTGAATTTTTGATTTCAGTCTACTTCTATTTTTCAAGACGACTGTAAACTTTGGTGACATCATTTGGTTCTCAACACCTTTTTTATCTTTTGACGACGAACGATGTCAGTCAATTTTGGATTTCTCTGCCCCAGATCATCTCGAAAAACTTAATAAATTTTGATTGGAACAGGAGGTATCTGTCAAATAATTAATGTAAAATTGTTTTCCCAGACAAAACTAACTAAAGTAATGGGAAACAATATTTTTACTTACCAAGCTGAAATCCACAACGTTCTTCACCAAAGAAGTATCATTAAATTTATAACTCAAAGATAATGCAACAATATTTAATATTTAAAAAGTCCAAATTTATAGAAAAGAAACTTTTTAAATATGTTTAAAGAATTGTAGCACTCAAATTTTTAAATACTCTTCAGTCAAATAACTTAAAATATTGTCGATGCATATTTGATCGACTTTAAAAAGGGTTCTTCATAATTAAAGAACACAAATGCTAAATAAATAATGTCTGTAATACTTGGCTCTATTTTAATATTTAAAGAATATTCAATGAGGCTAAGGTAATATAAATCAATATGTTTACTTTTACCTTCTTGATTTATTAATCGAACGCATGTAATTGTTAATAATCTTTCTTCTTCACAAGAAAAACCGTCTCTAAATATTCCTGCGTTTACGGCTCTTTTGATAGAGTCCAATTCTTTTCCAGATAATACAATTGACTGTAGAAGTGTATGACCATTAACAGAGTGCAACTTGAGGGGTTTCTACTGTATTAGGTGATATGCGGCAAGCGTTATGACTTTATATCCGTCATGAAACTCACTTTCCATTTAGAATTAAATAATTTCGTGATGATTATGCAGGACCGATAAATCTAAAAAATTTTGAATTGCATATTTCATCTTCTCTTCAAGTCATTTTAAACTCCTCATTTTTTAATTTACTGGAAAATAAAAATAAAACTTATTTTGAAAATATTGCAGTAGTAAAAATAAAAATATGTCTACTCTCAGTCACAACGAATTTTGTAACTTTGTTGATCGCAGGTGGGCAAACTTCTCACCATTATAAATTAATCTCAATGTATGCTATAATAAAATTTTTTAACAAAATTTGATTAGAATTTATAAATAACATATCCCAGAATATTTAATGTTAAAATTTAATTTCCAAAATAAATGGGTGCATCATAACTGGGTTAATATTTTGAAAAACAAAACTGTTGAAATTCCTTTTCAAATAAATTAGATATTTTTATTTTCATAGTTCTACTCCTTTTACAACTCTTATAACTTGAAATTTATAAATTTATATTATATATTAAACTATCATTAATTATCATTTTAAAAATTTGATTTTAAAAATATATGGTAAAATATTTTGTCTAGTATTTTTTCGATTCACTCAAGATATTTAGTACATGTATTATCCATCATTTATGTGTAATTTCAGCAAAAAGAATAATGATTGAAAAGAAAACACCACTGTTAAGCAGTACTAATGTTGGTATTGTTTCATATATGGTTATACTGCTGACACCAAGCAGTTCCTTTTGACATTGAGGTTCTCTTGCTGCCCATCTGTTTAACTCTCTGTGACGAATTCCCATATCATAAAGTTTTGCTAATCTGTAAAAAACGTGCAATTTTTTCAGATTTACTTTTCGAATGTTATTTTTGTTTCTTTTATATTGCGTGATAAACTTGAATTTATTGTAACAGAGCCATACAAAAGTAAATTCAGAAAAGACTTTTCTCTATTAGTAAAAAGTCGCTGATTAACAGAATGCAGCTGAATTAAACATTATACGCTCGAAAATCTGTGCATATACGCTGTTTCATCAGTGTATACACTGAGAGAAGTCAAGTACAGCATCTGAACTCTGACGTACAGCAGCCGCGCGAAATGTGGGACAGATACTAAACTGAAATCGAACAGTATCTGTACATACATCAGAATGCATATGCTACTGTACCACAGTAGGACAGATGTTGTGCGGAAGGTTAATGGCCAACGCACAACTGCTTCGCGAACGTCGTTCGCGAATGTAAAGCATGAGTCAGAAAAGGACACAAATATATCTCTGTCCTTTTCTAACCCATGCATTGCGTTCGTGAACGGCATTCGCAAAGTAGTTGTGCTTAGGCCTTAAGTACAGAATCTGAAACATGTGTAATAAGTCCTTTCTCCAATAGGTTCCCAAAACTCTGCGTTGCGTCGGTTGCTATGTCAACATGTGCTAAAATCAACGCAACGCAATCATTCGCAGACAAACACAGAGTTTTGAGAACCTATTGGAGAAAGGCCTTTACAGAATCGATGCTGAAGTTTTCTCAGTGCGGATATACGCTGATTTAATCAGCAATACATACTCTGGGCTTTGAATCAACGACTTTTCGCTGATCCAAATTTAGAGAGTTTTACTTTATTTTTAATACCCAGAGAGAGCTGGAAATTGTCATACTTGAGTATTTTTACGTGTAGATTATAGGAAAAATATATCAGAAATGATTACAATTGATCTAATTATGGTGTTTTCGGAGTAAAACTAAAATCTGTTTTTGCATGCTCAAAA
The DNA here is from genome assembly GCA_032872505.1 of Leptopilina syphax. Lineage (NCBI taxonomy): Eukaryota > Metazoa > Arthropoda > Insecta > Hymenoptera > Figitidae > Leptopilina > Leptopilina syphax. The sequence goes on along the minus strand of CM065473.1, from coordinate 47,660,665 downwards.
ATACTTTAACCCTTGCTTGTTTTCAAAAACGTATGTCTAAATTTTTGTCGGAACATTAAAGTAGAACCAAAGTTGATATGTAAATGTTATCCGTACTTCTTTCTGACACTAAAAAATACACTAAATACACTAAACAGAAATCCCGAAAAACACTTTTTTAAATAAAAAAATTGGTTCGCTCTAGTTCTACCGAAAAAAACAGGAGTTATCGCGCTTCTATTAAATAAAAAGTTTGGCAATAATGATACGACAAAATGCCAATAAACTTTTTGATATTATCAGTTACACAGGTTATAGTATCTTAGTGTCTCAACGTGCGTACCTCTCCCCTAATATATTTTAAAACCTGCACAGATTAGGTATTTATAATTAATAATTTATATTAGATACAACTTGTTTAGAAATCATTAGTTCAATATTCAAACTAACTTATTGTGCGGTGAAAATCGTATTAACATTAAATAAAAAAGTTAATATTATAAGTGTTAAAAAAAGTACACCTGCGACAAGTTACCCTATCCAAGTGGGTAATACGGCGCACTCTAAACCTTAAGTATTAAAAGAAAGGGATATTAATTATAATGTTAAAAGAAATTAATTTTTATGCAAAAATGTATTTTAATTTATAATTATACATTAAATAATTTATATATTATATATAGATATATAATGTAATGTGAATGTAATAATCAATTCTTGAATAATCAAGTATATAAAGCTAAAATATACTTGTTTCAAACAAAACTTAATTTAAATGAACTCAGTAAATTTTTGTAAACCATTCAACAGGTACAAAGTAAGAAATTCCATAAAAACAATTTGAATGAAAAATTAAAGCAATTTTTTTACTGTTTTTTCACTGTGATCACAAAACACGCAGTACATCGAATAACTACTTTTCATAAAAAATAATTAATTATTAGTGAAAATAGTCTAGATTTTTTTACATAATTTCAAGGAATACATAAATATTTAAAGTAAAAATATTTTTGTTTCTCTAAAATCCATACATTTTTGTGAATGCTAGTGCGCCGAATTACCCGCCTCTCCTCTAAAGAAATCTTTTTAAATTGTTTTCTTTAGATTATAAATATTCATAGTACACAATTTGCATCTATTAAAATATCAAAAAATTATTTTATGTTTACCATACCCTATTTTAGCGATTTCTGTAAATGGACTTCCTTTGCTAATATAAAGAGGTAGTAATGTTGGATGGACCATGTGCACAGTTGTAATTTCACAAATTCGTTGATTATCAAACAATTTTTCAATATATGGATATAAAATATCCGTTTCTGAATGATATGCAAAATTTCCTTCATATACTTTTCTTATGCCTTCTTCTGGAAGTAGAAACCTTTCAGATTCTTGTGTTGTAAGCCATTTATTTCTATAAAACTGTTTTGTTTCCCAATCGTCTCTCTGTTGATTAGACAAATTTAAAGCTATAGCTTCTGGCGGCCAAAAATTTAAAAAAATTTAAAACTAAATTTAATATTATTTACTAAAAGTGTAAGATTCCATTTGTTGATATTATTATTAATTGTACTAAATTTCTATTTAACTCGTATTGTCAACAGAAATTTGTTTTTAATTAAAAGATTTATCAACTACGGCACTCAGGCGGGTTTACCGCACAATAACAATTTTTTCCGCTGATATTGAGATGGATGACTTTAATAAATTTACTCAAAAAGTATTTCAATTGTTCCTATATTTCATTTTAAATATGTGAACGACAGGCTTTTGTGCTTTTATTTATTTCAATTTTAACCATTACTTCTACTAATATTAAATTACTACCAGTGTGCTGTGTATACTTTTACCAAAATTGGTGTGAATAATGAATTATTAGTACTGGGTGTAATAATTACTAAGAAAGACAATATAAAAATATATTTATTATCTATTTAAGTAATAAATGTTTTTATTTTACCTTTAGATAAAAGTTTAGGTAAATAAGTGGTTCTGATGCTACTTTCAAATCGCTTTTGGAAAGAGAATATAGAGAATCATTCATTTTTATGATTGGCTCATTTAATCTCGCAGAAACCAAGTAGGCTGAATAAAAATTGAATGTTAAAAGACTAAATATTCCTAGTGTCAAGAATCCTACTCGACCAGATGGATTTTCTGGACAAAATTCTGAACCTGTTTATGAATTTAAGAAAAGCAATAATTAAATAGTACATACATAATATTTTATGACTATCGCATTAAAAGAAAAAATCATAATTTGGAGATAGATTTTAGAATACAAGTCATAAATCCCTATTAAAGTAATCACGTGTATATTTTGACATGTGTGTAATATACGTGTAAATATACACGAGGAAAAAATTTTACAAGTGTAATAATTTTTTCATAACACAATCATAAAAATGGCGTTATTCGTCTCTCCGTAGGCCAATGTAAAGTTATTCTTTTTAGTACGTAGTTACGAAAATACTGCGCATGATAGTTCAGTTCAAAAAAGAGCTTTGTTTGTGCTTGTTCGAGTATTTTTGTAACGCTCGAGTAGTTGCAATTCCGTCCAGAAGAGGCGTGATTATGTTTTCGTTCAGTTAACTACATTTACCGTGTCTTACAGCAGCAACACAGTATCTGTCAAATACTGAGAGTTTCTAACCTCCTTCTCGCTATCACTCGTGTGAAAAATTCTGTTTTTATTCTTTAATGAAATTATTTTTATTAATACGTCGAAGTACACGACTAGGTTTCGAGGGGCTTGAGGTATTATAAAATGCGATTCTTTGAAATGTCGAATATTATTATTATTCGTTTGAGTTGGTTTTTTTGTAGGCGGGGGGCTTCGCTAGTAAGTACGCTTGACAGTGGTTCTGTGTTCCGAATCTTATGTATGCGTTTCTCAACATTCTTTTCAGTTATATATATGTTTTTCAGTGTCAACGCCTTTTTATGATTTTGTTATAAAAAGTATTGTGCGCAACACCTACGACTCGTTACGAAAAAGAAGCGCGAGTTCCAAAAAGGCCGCTAGTTCACACTTGTTACGCAATGTACTATTTCTTCGTCCAACTTTCGGCTGGATTTATTTTTTATTTATTTTAAATTTATTTATACCTTATAATATTGAACATATTTTCCAAAAAGTATGTTCATAAACCAAGTAACGTTCATAAACTACGTCGCATTCCTAGGGGTGGGGGGTGTCAAGCTGTCTGTGACGAAGTGTGGAAACAAATTTTTTTTGTATGTAAAAAATGTGACGAAGGGGGGGAAGGGGGTCAAAATTAGTCCGAAAAAGCGTGACGTAGTTTGTGAATGACCCCACAGAAATGGGCCTGATGTGTTAAATGAGTTTTAAAACATTCTCAAAAATCACTTGCAAGGACCACAGTGGGATTTTTTTTACTATTAACTTTTAAACACTGTCTACAGCGTAAAAGATTTAATTTAAAACAAAGAACACTCAAAAAAATTAAAAATTATACGCTGTAGACAGTTTTAAAAAGTTAATTGTAAAAAAATCCTCCTGTGATGCTTACATGTGACTTTTGAAATTGTTTTAAAACTCATTTAACACATCAGACCCATTTCGGGACTTTTTGAAAAAACTTCTCTATATTATAAAGTATAAATAAATTTAAAAGAAATAAAAAAAAATCCGGCACAAAATTAAAAAAATTTTTTTTTAAAATCTTGTTGTTAACATTTCTTAAAAGTCGAAAGAAAACTAAAACTTTAATTCTTTGACAACTTTTTCCTGAACTCAATATTTTCGGACTTGTAAGCTACTGAATATAAATCTATAATTATAATTCAAAAATTTCGAAAATTCATAACTCAAAAATTTGGACAATTAAACAAAAATAAAAAAATTACTTATGTCTTTTTTTCGATATAGAATAGAGAAAAAATATTATTGGCCGATTTTAAGAGGTCGACTAAAAACTCAAGTGGAATTTCCCACATGGGCAGGGTTTCAATTTCACCTTTTCCAACTATACAAAAACCGATTGTACATGGCCAGTAACGCAAAGCTCAAATCTACACAAAGGTAGAAAAATTGCATTGGAAAAATTACACAGGCCGACAAAATTTTGGCGAATCTCAGAACCAAGAACCGGTCAATACTTTTCCGATGGTTTTTGACGTGCTGAATCCGAATCTGACCTGAGAATTGCCCCATCACGTCAGGTTTTTGAGATATTCTAACCTGAGAGTACCAAAAACACGAATTTTGTCCTTTTTTGAACTCCTGTACAATCAAGAAATTATTTTTTTAAGTTATTTACGGCATCTGAAAGTACTATTCTTCTTCTTTAAAAAACCTTTTGAAACTTGAAAAAAAATTATTTTTTACTGATGAGATATCGTCATTTGAAGTTTTTGAATGAAGGAAAATTTGTCAATATTCGTATACTGACCAGATTCAAAAACTTCAAATGACGATATCTCAGTAAAAAATAAATATTTTTTCAAGTTTAAAAGGCTTTTTAATGTAGGAGAATAGTACTTTTAGATGCCGCAAATAACTTTTAGAAAAAAAATTTCTCTTGATTGTACAGGAGTTCAAAAACCGTGTTTTTGGCACTTTTAGGTTAGAATATCTCAAAAATCTGATGTGGTGGGGCAATTCTGAGGCAAGATTCGGATTCAGCACGTCGAAAACCTTCGGAACAGTATTTTCTGGTTCTTGGTTCTGAGTTTCGCCTAAATTTTGTCGGCCTGTGTTATTTATTTATTGTTTGTAGGATCGGTCTGTGTAGAGTCGGTCCGTGGATGATTGAAATTTAAGAAAATTAATTTGTTGTTATTATGTAGGATCGGTCTGTGGTTAATTAAAAATTAGAAAAATTATTTATTGATTGTAAGTAGGGTCGGTCTGAGTAGAGTCGGTCCGATTAAAAATTGTCTGTGATGAAAGTTTTTGATATTTAAATTCAAAGTACAATTATAGTTTGTTGGGTCGGTCTGTTGAATTTTGTTTTTTAATTATTTAACTACATTAATGCAGTTATGTTTTGTAGAATTGGTCTTTGGTGACTTTACCTTTGTGTAGAATTGAGCTTTGTATTATTGGCCATGCACGGAAAAAAAAATTTCACGAATCTCTCGTCAACTAGTATATCACTTTTGGATGGGACACAAAATTCTTGAAAATTAACAAACACAGTTCGTCAAAATTTCATCAACTCCATCACTAGAAACATAGAACGGTTTCCGACCTTTTCGTTAAAGTTAACGAAAAATTCGTGAACTTTTAAAAAATGCTAAAAACAAGAAAAAATCATTTCCAGACACTACTTTTTTATAGTATTTCACTTAATTTGATAACTTGACGCCTATACGCACCCAACTACACAGAATACACAATTTTATCGCTATTAAAATTCGTAATTCGCTTCACGGGATTCGAACCTAGTACCTATACCCTATAACATAATATTCCTAACAACTAACCGCCACGGCTAAATCTAGATACACTGTCCTTCGACAAACGAAACGATTAGCTTTGTCTGCTGGAAAACTCAGGGCCGTGCAAAGTAGAAAAAGTCCCTGATCGTAACTTTTAATTCATTTTATGAATTATTTGTTTCACAAAGGAAATTAGCAAACAAAAATATTCACTAAGTAATAAAAAACACTGATTCTAAATAATAACTTTCATCAAAGAATTTGCCCGAATGTAAACACGGATGACAGCGACTGAATGATAAATGCTTGATCAGCCATATTTGATGCGCATTACGAACTGCGCATACTACTGACACTCGCGAGTTCACGATTTTTTCGTCAACTTGTACCTCTACTTTTGACGAACTACTCATCCTTAACACAGTTCATCAAAAATTCATTAACTTTTGTTTCAGTTTTTCGTTGACGTTCGCCATTTCTAATCAAAAGTGAATGAAAATTTTGAAATTTTGTGTCCCATCCAAAAGTGATATACTAGTTCACGAGAGATTCGTGAACTTTTTTTTTCCGTGTGTACAATCGGTTTTGGTATAGTTGGAATAGTTGGAATTGAAACCACATGGCAAAATCTACATGTGTAAATATAGAGGAGTAATTTATTTACAAGCGTGTAATGTGTCACGTTTCTTATTTCACTAGAAATGATATAATGTTATTAATTTGTATTTTGTATAAATGACGTTGGAAAATGAAACACATTACTTTTAAGAACAAGAATAAAATCCGTCTGTAAATCTTGAGTAATTTATTAATCAATTAACGATAGTTTACATAGTTCCTATAAATTGATATAAATTTATCCGTTACTAACAATTTACAATATTTAATATCAATAATATAATCATGAGGCATTGTAAACGTTAAAAACATGAATTTAAAAAAACAATTGTTTATTTAAACAATTGTTTTTTTTGAAGAATTAAAAGAAATCTATACAAGTTCGTAAAGAAAGCGGCAAACTTGAATCGATTAAATTTTAATGTCACGCTAGATATAAGAAAAAAGGTTAAAACAATGCTGAATGTTATCAACAAAATAGAAAGTAGTCAAAGCTAAAAGTAAAATTTTTGCTAAGTATCGCAGATCCTAAAATTGCAAACAGTTTGAAAAATATTGTAGGAGCTGATTTAAATGTACCGTCGACAAAGAAGGAGTTTGATCGAAATAGCAATCTAATGCCATCTTCAGTTGAAAAAATCGAAATTCTGTTATCGATTTCAGCATCGTCGCAACAATTTCGCGTGGGGTGCTCCGGTTGTTCAGATCTTTCAAATTATTTACAACTTTTAATGCTTCCCCTGATTCAAAATTAGGTATACATATGTTCATTATGTATTGATTTATCAGGTCCTTTGTGAACAATTATTTCTTTACCAAAATTGAAGTTATTGCGCAAGCACCGCACTGATTCAAGTTTTGGCATTTCCAGTAAGATCTTTCCTTTGCTTTACGTTAAAAGCACTGAAATATATGTATATACCTACTGGAACAGGCACTACCCATTTAACGCTGTTACGCTGTAAGTGGAAAACGGTCATGTGACAGACTATAAACAGGTATCTTTTTATTTTCTTTTTTTTAATGTACGCAGAACGCGTCTTAACAGTGATACACTAAAGGACTGAGTGAGAAAAAAAGATACCTTCTGATAAGGTAAAAAGATACTCCTGTCTGTCGCAGGACCGTTTTAAGCAGTGAAACGCCTGTTCCAGTAGTATATGTATATATTTCAGTGGTTGAAAGTAATATGAATAACCATCTACAAGTTGCCTTTTCTACTTGGAATCAGTTCCACAATCATTTTTTTAATTATAAAGTTTTATTTCGACATGATAAATTTTGAAACAACTTTTGACTTTATAATAAACAACTAATAATATTTCTCGGAAGTTGCTTGCGAATAACAGAAAACAATTTCCATTTAATTTCAAACTGAGCTTACAAATTAAACTTCGTTAGAAAAAAGAAATTTTTAGAAATTGAACTTTGTTAGAAAAAAAAATTTATAAATTAAAACTTTGTTAGAAACAAATATTTTATAACTGTTTATAAAGAAATGTGACGCGACCCCAAGAAAGGTACCTAAGAAGCAAACGAATTATAGGTTGGGTTCGAGTTATATTTATCTTGATTAAAAGTTCATTTTTAATTATTTGAATTTGAAATCAATATTCATTGAATATTTTGAATATAATAAAGACTTGAAGACCAACAATTTTTAATTATTAATTGATTCTCTTTCCGTATTTTTACTCAAAAAATTTAAAACATAACCTCAAATTTTTTTCTTCTTAGGTACCTTTCTTTGGGTCGCGTCACATATATTCTTACTGTATATGAAATATTTCTACATCATACCTTGTTGAAAGATTGTGCCATATGTAGTTAATAATGAAATTTTATAACGCTCATAACAACTGGCAATATTTTCCAATCTCAATGTTATGGAAAACAAAAGGTTTAATAAAACTGTCATCATGGCTGTTAAATACCAACATTCCTTTGAAAATGGCGATAAAAATTGATTTACTTTAATGTTTTTGGATTCAGGATTGCGAAAGACGAAACAAGCTCTATTTGAAAAATAAATTTCATCTTATTATTTTTATTATTACTGTTATGTCTAAAAAAATTTAGATTTGATTTTTATTTTTTTAAAGTGATTTGCTCAAACTTTTTTTTAAATGGCTACGTGACATCATCGGTAATTTAAGAAGGTAAAAGAAATATTTGTTTACAAGGTTTCAGATAAAAATGGTGCGCTTTCCAGCATGTACATTGCACGGCCGTACTCTGCGGAAAGCATGAGTCATCATATCATCTCTGCCAGTTTTAAATAGTTTAAAATCTTCTTACATTGTTTGTAAAGTTAACTACATGTCGTTCACCCCAAGTACAATGTACTTATGTTTAAATACCAATTTGGAAGTTACCTATCTTCCACGTCTGTTTTAGGAATCGCTTATGTTAGAGGATCGTTTTAGAAACAACGTATCTTTCAGGTTCCGAGCAGAAATTACGTATGAGTGAACGTATTCACCATACAACCCAATCCGAACTTTTCACGATAACTGATTAGATGGATGCAACGCCAATGAGTAAAACGCAGTGTTTCAATACTTTTTTTTAATTGGTACTAGCATTTTCATTACTTTTATTAAACATGTTGACTGACAATATGATGACTGATTCAATTTATTAAAGATGAGCTTGAAAAATTGTTCTAACCAATCTCACAACATACATTCAATTTTCAAAAATTTAATAAAATTTATTCAAGTGCAAAACTTAGTCTGAGTGCTAAGTACCGCAATGGTAATTACTACTTGAGAATAATTATAAACTTTGTTTTACCCAAACCGCCATGGAGTCGCAGGAGGAAAAACATAATTCAATCTATCTTGTGTCATTGATGCAGGTATTCCTGCTAAATCGATATCTCTTCGACCTAATGCGCTTATCATTGGACCGTTTGTCTCATTAGGCTTCCACTCAGTAAATTCTCCTGCTTCTATTCTACAAAAAATATATAAACCTCTATAAAGCTTACGATTTTGCTTGTTAATGAAATGAACTTAACTTGGAAAAATCTAAATAACTTTTACATTCATGAGTTTCCAAGTTCAAGTTGGACTTAGAAAATAATATTTTCTATTTTAGAAAATTTTTCTATTTTCAAAGGTTGAATCAAAAACAAGTCTTTTAGACATCTTAAAGACATCTGATGGCTAAGATATAGAACATTTTTAGGACGTCTTTTGTACAAGTCCAAAAGACGTCTGCAAAAGACATCTTTAGGACGTCCTTGAAACAAGTGTGCCCACTAGGTTTAAATTTACCAACAACATTATGATTGCCCATTTTTTTAAAAAAACATACGGTTCTCGCTATGTAAAAAAATTTCATTTTATTTTTCGGAGCTGAGGGTCGGTTATGTAAAAAATCAAATATTATGATATGAAAATCAAATGCGAAACTCATAGTATACATAAAATTGTTGTTATAATTTTGGTGCTCAATTCATGGATACTTTGCTTCCTCATAGAAATAATAATAAAAGAAATATATGAATAACTTTTTATAAATATGGTAAAATATGGTTTTTTGCAATTTTTTGCAAGTTCGACAGTTTTTATTTTTTTTAAATAATCTCTAATGTAAGCTTAGTGATTTCCCCTAAAAGAAGATCTAAGTCTGAAAATGTTCTAAAAAGGTCTAGCATCAGATTTTCAAAATTCAAAATGTCGGATCCAATATGGCGGACCTTTTTCGAAATTTTTTATTTTTAATCTAAATTTTTTTTAATATCCGCCATTTTGGATCAGCCATTTTAAATTTTCAAAAATGGACACCGGATTCGTAATCAGCGACACCAAAAACTATTAAAGCATGTTGAGATATAGAATTTTCTATGCAGGGTAATTTGAACCATTTTGGTACCGATTTCTGTATTTTAATTAAACCGTACACGGAAAGAAATCTCCTAGTATTATACCATTGGGCGGCCAATAGACTTATACCATCTGAGGCCACCACTACTTTTCAGGCCAAGTAGATGGAATTAGTCCATCTCTGTCAGCCCCGTCCGACTCTCTCAATTTTCTATAGGACGTCTCGGCAAATATATGACCACTACTTGAGTAGTATTAACTTCTACCACCAGACTGCGCCGCTGCGCTTCGGCCTGTCCTTTTCGTTGATATTAATAATAAACATACTAGAAAATTGTTTAAATAAAAAGATTTTGATACAAAAAATGGCAATTTTACACTATAAATTTAATAATACAATAATTAAATAATATAATAAGAATTTAACAGACTTTAAAATAAAATTAATGACATTTCGAAAAGATAAACAAAAGTAATAAAACGCATATTAGTTATAGCTGTACTAATTAATTTATAATTATTATAAATTAATTAAACAAATACTAGTAATTCATTTTCAAAAATACTTTTATAACAGTAAACTAAAACACGATTTGAAATTAAATTTACCTAAAAATAAAGCATAAATGTTGTAAAAGGTTCAGACTCAATATTTTCAAATTTTAACTATAAGCCTAGAAAATATCACACTATACTGTATTTGATTGACAATATTTTAAGAACAAATTTTTTTGAATAACTGTAATAAAATTGATAAAAGTAACTGAAAAATAAAAGTAAATTTCTCTTTATTAAAAATTTTTAGAATCATGTAATAATCCCTGTCAGTGCAGTGTGATATGTATATCTTATATATCTTTCTGTGACAGGCTGCTTATTATTTATAACTATTAATTCAAATATTTTGTAAATACACGGTATATGATTTTTTCAACAATTTGCACAAAGATTCACTGTCTATTTAGTATTTTACTTATTTTATTTCGCATATAACCTAAAATTAATACACATATGTGAACTATATGGGACAATGACACTTGTCACACTTATATTATGAGATATAATTTAATTGTTTGTAAAAACACTTGAATAAAAATGAATCCAAATAAATCTACTAAAAAATAATAAACCAAAACTAAAATAAATACAAACGCACTTGTATAGTCTATATAAAAGATATAATAACAACAAAACAAATAATGACAGGTCTTGTGCATTTTTTAAAGTTTATAAATTTCACACTTTATTCTTCACTCCAGTAAAATAATTAACTTTTTATAAATGTCTTTTTGTACCTTTAACACTAATATTGGCCATTAAAAATATCAAACAATTTTAAAAAATAAATAAATTAATAATTTTTGTATACAATACTGTGATAAACTAAGGCCGATGCGCAGCAACGCCAACTGGCGATAAATGCTATCACTACTCAAGTGGTGGTCATATATTTTCCAAACAAATTGTGGGAGACGGATAGGGCTGATCCCTGTGTAGAATAAGGTTGAGTCCACAATAGGCACTTTTCTTAAAGCGATGCATACCCTCTACATCGATTTCCATTGTTCGAACAATAGAAATCGATGTAGATGGTATGCATCGCTTTAAGAAAAGTGCCTATTGTGGACTCAACCTAATAGTATGCAGCGATGGACTAATAGCATCACTCGGCCTGAAAAGTAGTGGTGGGGGTCCGATGGAATAAGTCTATTGGCCGCCCAATGGTATAATACTAGCAGATTTCTTTCCGTGTAGGAGAGTTAAAATTTCTTATGAAACTTACGTAAAATTAAATATTTCAGAAACGTGTAACCATAAAGCGTATCCAAATTTCCCTATTGTATCTAGTGTTTTAGTAGAGTAATCCTGTAAATAATCAGCTAAATGTTTATCCTTTGGTCTATAATTAATCTGAAACATAAATGATTACTTACTACTTTTCAAAAATATATTTTAAATTAAAGCTACCTAAACAGCGCACGTAATATTATCCTGATATCTCTGTAAAGTTACATTGAATATTCGCTTAATACACTGCAACTCCCATGAAAAGTCACTCGCAGAGTCTTATTATGTGAAACTCCTGAAGAGTAGTAACTCTTAACTCCCTATCTTGAGGCTGCAAAAGTGTATTAATTACATTAAGGGCCGTAGGGTGCATAAAAAGAATATTAATCAGAATTTATCTTTTAAAATAACTTTGGAATAATATATAAATAATTAATTTTAAAACATATATTTTCAAATAAATAATGATTTGAATTGTAACTAATACGTGTTTCCATTAAAGCAGAACGTTATTAAATAATAAGAATTGGGATTCACAAATTAACGACCATTCTAAGTATACGCTTACTGAAGTTCAATACTTTTATACAAAACGAGAATGTAATCCCCGGTTTCTAAGAACGTTTTCGAGACGCAAAGTATGCATTTACCTAAGGCAGCAGACTTACCGTCCTAGGACGAGAAAGTAGTTCTTACCGTAAACACTTCTTTCTCATCCTAGAACGGTAGAACTACTGCTTTTATAGTGCAAACCTAGATTTACACTCTGATCATGTTTGTTTCAATAACGTTTTTAAAACATTGTAACGATGGCCAATAATATAGCAAATAGCATGCATTGTACAGTACAGCCATTGCTCTCTTTGTACCGCGACAGAGCGAAACTCTTATATCTCGCGACACGATTCAAACTCCTCAGTTCGAAGCCTGACATGCTTCAAGGAGCACCTTGGGAAGGATGGTTACGAACACGCTTCCTAGCCTTTTACCACTTGGACCTCCCTGCGGGCCCAGTAAGAAGTAAGGAATTGAGAAGAATTGGACATTTTTAACTTTTTACAGAAAATGTTAAATTATCAATTTTTTTGAATTCCGTTTCTGTCCAATTTCTATGCATTCCTTTTTGAGGCAAAGATTTCTTGAAAGTGAATTCCAATCAATTCCGTTTTAATATTTCTTTAATTTTTGAATTTTTGTGAATTCCGAAATACTGTGTGATACTCGGTAAGTTCAATTCCTGTCTATTCCGTTTTAATATTTTGTAATTTTTTAATTCCTTTGAAGTTTGCAACACTTTGAGATAAGAACTTCTAAAATTCGGAAGTCATAGTACAGTTTAAATAGCTAAGCGGACAAGCTGTTTGTCTCCGACAATGAAGCTTGAGGGTTCAAATCTTCGAACAGTCAAATTTTTTTTCGCTTAAAATATTAAAACGGTATAGAAAAGAATAAACTTAGCTTCTTTTCGGCTTCTCCAAATGAAAATGAAAAGAATTGGTCACAAACGGAATTCAAAAGAATTAAAAATTTCGAATTCTTATTAATTCCCTACTTCTTACTGGGGGAGCTCTCACGAGAGAACCTTGAGGTGAAGATTTTCTATTCCCATACTCTGTCCCCCAGGTGTATATAGGAGCTCTTATTACACCTGAGGCTAAGCTACGGAGATGATTTCTTCTCTCAGGAAGCACTCTGGACAAGAAATCGCCGCGCCATTGAGTTCCTAATTCACAAATCTGTCGCGTCGGGCTACAATATCGGCATTGTTTCCAGTATTAGAATCTTGTTTCTGCCTTAACGAAGAGCAGATTCAGTTTCCTTAGAGTGCACGTCTTGGTCGCGTCAGTCACGATAGATTATGGGACGAATTCTAGACAAGTTTCGTAAATTATAAACTCGATAGTATGCAATAGTTTCAGACAAATGGAAAACCTATGTAAACTAGTATAGAATATTTAATTCCTCGCGTTCTCAGTTATTTTTATTGTTAATAATTATTTGATTAGTAAATGTTAATTTACTCGAGTCTCGAAAATATATTGTCATTATTATTTCTCGATCATTATTATATTTTCGTCATACTGAAATTAATAACGATTCTTAAGTTTCTAATAATTGTTCTTAGTCATCCGAAAAATTTACTGAGAAAATACAAATGTTTATAATTGAAGGAAAACAAATTTTTAATAGAATTAAAGAAGTATAATTTTTTAGGGGCAAGAGTATCAAAAAATGTAGATAATATAGGATTTTTTAAAAATAAAATTCAGTTCACCAAATGAATATATCAAAAAAACTGTTCGATATTGAAATTTAAACTTTTTATCAATATAAAGTTTGAGAAATTTAATTAAAATATGAACTTACCAAATAATAGTGATTTCTTAAAAAATTACATGTATGTACCATTTTAAACTTCAGTAGAACTAAAGTCACGTCTTCATATTCATCAATTTGCTTCAATTTGTAAAAAATATTTATTTAGTCTAGGTATGATTTATTTTGAGTGGTTATCAAGTGAACATTTATAACCTAAATCATCTGTCAAAACCTTAATTGCAGAAAAACAAAAAAAGACACTTTCTACCTTAGGATTAATGGCAGGATATCATGTGGTTAACCATGGGATATCCTAGGTATGTCTTAGAATATCCTAGGGATATATTGGAACATCCTAGGGGTATCTCGAGGATATCCTAGATATATTTTTTGGATGTCCAGAGGTTGTCTTATGGATATCTTTAGATATCCTGAGGATGTCTAGGAGGGCGTCTGAAATCGTCTATTTGGACGTCTGGTTGGGACTATGGAAAGGACATTTCAAACCGCTAGAGTGGGGATAAGTTACCGTAGGCAGAGGGTTAATGTGTTGACAAAAAATTAAATATCCCTTTTTTTGAAGTAACCTGGAAGCTGATCAACCACTAATCAGGGCCTGAAGAGTGGCCGTGATAAATCAATCCTGAGCAGGGCCAAACCCCAAATAGAATTTACTTAAGGCAATTTCTGCACGGGTTGTTAACTGCGATTTTGATCCCATGTTGGCAAGAGTCTTACCACACGCAATTCAAAATTACTTGTATTGTATATTATTATAAGGTTACTGACCAAAACAAAAGTTTTACAAGTTTCCATTATATATACCCAGTGGGCACAAAGACAAAAGCGTTCTTTAAACGTCTGTAGAACGTTTAATGTCTGCCAATTAATGTTTTAAGAACGTCCGACTGTTCCAAAAATGTTTCAGAATATTCGGACGTTCTTAAAACATAAATTGGCAGACATTAAACGTTCTTCAGACTTTTAAAGAACGTTTTTTGTCTTTGTGCCCACTGGGTATGTATTTCATCAAAAATATACAAGTGTACCAAGTTTGTCCTGCTGGTGGTAAGAGGCTCTTAACTACTGCGTGCACAAGGCTCAGGGTTCGATTTTGCACCTTGTGAATTTAATTTCCAGAAATATAAAGTCACTTCAATATTAATTCAATTTTATCGCATGTAATATTACTTTCATATTATACCATGCACCATATATTTTGAGAACATCTAGATGATATTACGTGCTGCTCGAGAATTATAATATTTTTAAAAACTCTTACGAGCCCTGCCATTTTTAAAATCATTCCATGAAAATTCCATCTTCTTGAAAAAGAGTCTTTTACTATTTGTAAATTTAATCCAACGCTTTTATTCCAATCTCCAACAAAACTAACATTTAAATGTCCTCCACGATATTTGCAATGATTATATATATCATAAAATAAAACTTGTTTATTTTTTTTTAATATTCCAATCATAAAATCTGTGCTAATACTGAAAGTAGTATCATTGATAACGTTAAGTGCTTTAGGTAAACTTTGACTCAAAAGCAGCCATGTATTTAAATTTTTAAATAATTCCTCTTTTGATGCCTAAATAATGACAAAGCAGAAAATATATTAAAATAACAACTTTAACATAACAATAAGTTGTTAATAATAATAATATTCTATTTTTGTAAAAAGTTGGATATTCTATATATATATGTTACGGTCATTGTCGATTATTGGGCATTGTCGACATTGCCCGGTCAATGTCTAAAAATATTCGTATCATTTAACTTTTCGGGCAATGTCGAAAATTCTATATAATAGCTTCATACGTATCATAATATATACAAAACTAATTACACAATAACGTATACAAAATTTACATTACATTTTTAGTAAAAATCCTTAATGAGTAACGGAATTCTAACTTCAGTCAAACTAAAATCAGTAACTAGTTAAGGAAATTTAATGAAATTTAACTTAAAATTTGGGAATAGTTTCAAAAAGTATAAAGAGTAAATGAAAATTACGAAACTGTAACAAAATTTTCAGTTTTAAACTATTTATTAAATTATGTTTATGAAATTTAATTACTAATAAATGATTGATTAATATTATTTGATTGAATAAATAATTTTGTGTATAAAAAGTAAGAAATAAATATTATTAATATTATTTATCAGTTATTTTTTGACCAAATTTATTTATAAACCGTAAATAAATAATTTTTAAACATTAGCATTATTATTAAATATTTTTAAGTTTAAATAATTTTTTTACTAAAAATTTAGTGCAATAGAAAAAATTTTAAGACAAACTTAGAAATAATTATTTAAATAAATAAAACTTCCGTTGCTTGTTTCTGAAGAATCCTACAAAAATATTTCTAATAGTGTATGAAAGATGCACCTGCAAGACAGGATAACTGAATCGTCTTTTTTTATTCGTAAATAACATTGCCCAAAAGTAAGTGGGCAATGACGACATTGCCCGGGCACTGTCACATTTTACTAAATTTTGTTAAAAATACCCGGGCAATGTCGACAATGCCCAGTGGCCGTGGGCATTGTCGATATTGACCGGACATTGTCGACAATGTCCAGTGACTGTGGGCATTGTCGACAATGCCCAATAATCGACAATGACCGTAACATATATATATATATATATATATATATATATATATATATATATATATATATATATATATATATATATATATATATAATACATATCCAGAACCGCTTTTAGTCTGAATCCAACCATATAACAACCACCAAGAATTATTATAAGGGTACATTTATATAACGGTCGGCAGAAAAAAAATTGTATTGTAGATACACCTATATTGTTTCATGTAAAGGCTCTTTTGACTTTTTTTGGTAAATTTTTTTTCTGCCGACCGTTGTATAATTGAGCTGCCGGATCAAAGAAGGGCACATAAACTCGCCGCGCTGAAAAACGTTGGCCCCTGGACACTTGAAATTCAACTTTCGATTTAAAATGTTTATTATGCATATCCTTATAGAAAATTTGATTGCGGATCTTTTTTTCTTAGGAGATTTTTTTCTATCTATTACCGTTTTAGAAATAATAAAGAAAAACCATTTTTTTAAAAACATAAAATTTAATTAAATTTTTCATTTCAACTCGCGATATTTTAGACAATTTTGCATTTTTTTTCAATGACACAAAAACTGAATTAATCGTTGAAATATACTGCGAATGATGAAAGAAGAAAAAAATTGTTTTAATTAAAAATAAAATTGTTATTAATTTTTACATTCTCATCACATGAGAAAGTATTAGTTTTGGTCGAAAATTGACTTTTGCTAATTTTATGAAATCTTTACGTTTTGAGGTCCCCTGAACCCGAAAAACATGGTCCGGCGAGTCCGTCTGTCTGTGTGTCTGTCTGTCTGTCTGTCCGTCTGTCTGTCTGTATGTATGTATGTCCGTCTGTAGACCAAAATGTTGTTGACACAATAACTTTTGAAAATCTTGTCTGATCGTTTTTAAATTTAACACACTTAAAGTTGGTGTAAAAATGAAGGTTAAGTTCGTTAACCAGCCATTTTCGTTGAAAACTACAAAAACTACGGTAGTTTCAAAATTTTGAAAACTCAATTTTTTCAAATTTCAGAATTTTTAACTTTATATTATTTTAGATTAGAAAAATACAAACAACTTTTCTTTACAAAATTTTTTCATAAAAACTCAATTTTCGAAGTTATAGTCTCTTAAATGGTCAAAAAAAACTAAAAAATCCTAAAATATCACTGAAAATCGAATTTCTTTAAAGAAATAAAAGTCAGTCAATTGATTTTGACATATTCTCACCCTAAAATACTTGAAAAATATACTTGTACACAAAAAAGTCGTAATTTCCGGAAAAACCACTCTATATATATATTTTTTGTGCGCTTTTTTGACTAAAAATCGATATTCCGACTCAATTATCTCCGAATCTATTCCATATGGAATCTTGCTACTAGAGACTTTTTTTCTCGTCTCATCCTCAGCTACAACTTTGCTGTAGACATCATTTCGCCAAACCCTATACTTTTCGAGTTATTCTGAAAAAAAGTAATTTTTATTACATTCTCATCACATGAGAAAGTATTAGTTTTGGTCGAAAATTGACTTTTGCTAATTTTATGAAATCTTTACGTTTTGAGGTCCCCTGAACCCGAAAAACATGGTCCGGCGAGTCCGTCTGTCTGTGTGTCTGTCTGTCTGTCCGTCTGTCTGTCTGTATGTATGTATGTCCGTCTGTAGACCAAAATGTTGTTGACACAATAACTTTTGAAAATCTTGTCTGATCGTTTTTAAATTTAACACACTTAAAGTTGGTGTAAAAATGAAGGTTAAGTTCGTTAACCAGCCATTTTCGTTAAAAACTACAAAAACTACGGTAGTTTCAAAATTTTGAAAACTCAATTTTTTCAAATTTCAGAATTTTTAACTTTATATTATTTTAGATTAGAAAAATACAAACAACTTTTCTTTACAAAATTTTTTCATAAAAACTCAATTTTCGAAGTTATAGTCTCTTAAATGGTCAAAAAAAACTAAAAAATCCTAAAATATCACTGAAAATCGAATTTCTTTAAAGAAATAAAAGTCAGTCAATTGATTTTGACATATTCTCACCCTAAAATACTTGAAAAATATACTTGTACACAAAAAAGTCGTAATTTCCGGAAAAACCACTCTATATATATATTTTTTGTGCGCTTTTTTGACTAAAAATCGATATTCCGACTCAATTATCTCCGAATCTATTCCATATGGAATCTTGCTACTAGAGACTTTTTTTCTCGTCTCATCCTCAGCTACAACTTTGCTGTAGACATCATTTCGCCAAACCCTATACTTTTCGAGTTATTCTGAAAAAAAGTAATTTTTATTACATTCTCATCACATGAGAAAGTATTAGTTTTGGTCGAAAATTGACTTTTGCTAATTTTATGAAATCTTTACGTTTTGAGGTCCCCTGAACCCGAAAAACATGGTCCGGCGAGTCCGTCTGTCTGTGTGTCTGTCTGTCTGTCTGTCTGTCCGTCTGTCTGTCTGTATGTATGTATGTCCGTCTGTAGACCAAAATGTTGTTGACACAATAACTTTTGAAAATCTTGTCTGATCGTTTTTAAATTTAACACACTTAAAGTTGGTGTAAAAATGAAGGTTAAGTTCGTTAACCAGCCATTTTCGTTAAAAACTACAAAAACTACGGTAGTTTCAAAATTTTGAAAACTCAATTTTTTCAAATTTCAGAATTTTTAACTTTATATTATTTTAGATTAGAAAAATACAAACAACTTTTCTTTACAAAATTTTTTCATAAAAACTCAATTTTCGAAGTTATAGTCTCTTAAATGGTCAAAAAAAACTAAAAAATCCTAAAATATCACTGAAAATCGAATTTCTTTAAAGAAATAAAAGTCAGTCAATTGATTTTGACATATTCTCACCCTAAAATACTTGAAAAATATACTTGTACACAAAAAAGTCGTAATTTCCGGAAAAAACCACTCTATATATATATTTTTTGTGCGCTTTTTTGACTAAAAATCGATATTCCGACTCAATTATCTCCGAATCTATTCCATATGGAATCTTGCTACTAGAGACTTTTTTTCTCGTCTCATCCTCAGCTACAACTTTGCTGTAGACATCATTTCGCCAAACCCTATACTTTTCGAGTTATTCTGAAAAAAAGTAATTTTTATTACATTCTCATCACATGAGAAAGTATTAGTTTTGGTCGAAAATTGACTTTTGCTAATTTTATGAAATCTTTACGTTTTGAGGTCCCCTGAACCCGAAAAACATGGTCCGGCGAGTCCGTCTGTCTGTGTGTCTGTCTGTCTGTCTGTCTGTCCGTCTGTCTGTCTGTATGTATGTATGTCCGTCTGTAGACCAAAATGTTGTTGACACAATAACTTTTGAAAATCTTGTCTGATCGTTTTTAAATTTAACACACTTAAAGTTGGTGTAAAAATGAAGGTTAAGTTCGTTAACCAGCCATTTTCGTTAAAAACTACAAAAACTACGGTAGTTTCAAAATTTTGAAAACTCAATTTTTTCAAATTTCAGAATTTTTAACTTTATATTATTTTAGATTAGAAAAATACAAACAACTTTTCTTTACAAAATTTTTTCATAAAAACTCAATTTTCGAAGTTATAGTCTCTTAAATGGTAAAAAAAAACTAAAAAATCCTAAAATATCACTGAAAATCGAATTTCTTTAAAGAAATAAAAGTCAGTCAATTGATTTTGACATATTCTCACCCTAAAATACTTGAAAAATATACTTGTACACAAAAAAGTCGTAATTTCCGGAAAAACCACTCTATATATATATTTTTTGTGCGCTTTTTTGACTAAAAATCGATATTCCGACTCAATTATCTCCGAATCTATTCCATATGGAATCTTGCTACTACAGACTTTTTTTCTCGTCTCATCCTCAGCTACAACTTTGCTGTAGACATCATTTCGCCAAACCCTATACTTTTCGAGTTATTCTGAAAAAAAGTAATTTTTATTACATTCTCATCACATGAGAAAGTATTAGTTTTGGTCGAAAATTGACTTTTGCTAATTTTATGAAATCTTTACGTTTTGAGGTCCCCTGAACCCGAAAAACATGGTCCGGCGAGTCCGTCTGTCTGTGTGTCTGTCTGTCTGTCTGTCCGTCTGTCTGTCTGTATGTATGTATGTCCGTCTGTAGACCAAAATGTTGTTGACACAATAACTTTTGAAAATCTTGTCTGATCGTTTTTAAATTTAACACACTTAAAGTTGGTGTAAAAATGAAGGTTAAGTTCGTTAACCAGCCATTTTCGTTAAAAACTACAAAAACTACGGTAGTTTCAAAATTTTGAAAACTCAATTTTTTCAAATTTCAGAATTTTTAACTTTATATTATTTTAGATTAGAAAAATACAAACAACTTTTCTTTACAAAATTTTTTCATAAAAACTCAATTTTCGAAGTTATAGTCTCTTAAATGGTAAAAAAAACTAAAAAATCCTAAAATATCACTGAAAATCGAATTTCTTTAAAGAAATAAAAGTCAGTCAATTGATTTTGACATATTCTCACCCTAAAATACTTGAAAAATATACTTGTACACAAAAAAGTCGTAATTTCCGGAAAAACCACTCTATATATATATTTTTTGTGCGCTTTTTTGACTAAAAATCGATATTCCGACTCAATTATCTCCGAATCTATTCCATATGGAATCTTGCTACTACAGACTTTTTTTCTCGTCTCATCCTCAGCTACAACTTTGCTGTAGACATCATTTCGCCAAACCCTATACTTTTCGAGTTATTCTGAAAAAAAGTAATTTTTATTACATTCTCATCACATGAGAAAGTATTAGTTTTGGTCGAAAATTGACTTTTGCTAATTTTATGAAATCTTTACGTTTTGAGGTCCCCTGAACCCGAAAAACATGGTCCGGCGAGTCCGTCTGTCTGTGTGTCTGTCTGTCTGTCCGTCTGTCTGTCTGTATGTATTGTAACATTCTTTTTATTTTTTATTATTATTTTATAATTAATTAATGAATTTTTTAAATAATCAAGGCAATAATTTTGACAAGAGGTTAGATTTGAACGTTATCTTAAATTTATGTTATATTTTATTTACCCAATTGAATGAACACTTAGAAAGAATGTTATCTACACTTTGAATTTAACGATTTAATTAAATTTTAAGAAAGAAAAGATTTATTTAAGCGCCAGGATATTTTGCACTAAAATATCCAAAAGATTTATTAACTTGATTTTAATTTTGCCAGCTAGTTCAGAAAAATTATTAGGAGATTATGAATTAATTTCCCAATAAAACCGCGGAGAGGGGAGGGGTAAGGAGACAACACAATAATTACACACTATCACTGAATTTAATTATTATTAACAAATTCATTTTTATTCAATTACTTTTTCTTTATGTTTAATTTTAGTTTTGACAATTATATTCGGCAGAAGGCCGAATTTCTATTTTTGAACTACCGCATGACAATGCGGTGACAAGCGTCTTCAAATTTCGAAAATTTGTTTTTTTTTTATTTTTAATATTGCCAATCCGGCGAGAAAATGACAATTTGATTTTATTGGGACTCACCGTCAATACGACGCCGACCCCGCATTGCGCCTCGTCCAGACATGGTACCACACAACAAAAAAATGTAATTTATTTAATTTTATTTTTAACTCGGCGTGATGCGCCGTCTTTTACAATCAAAACGAGAATGAATGAAAATGGCCGTGTGTCTGGCTACGAGAGCGTCGCTACACTTGCGCTTCTTTTTAGTTTTGGGTGAGTCCCCGGTGTACTATTATTTATTTATTTTCTACTATTATCCGCGCGAGATAATTTTTATCCGCCCGAGGTAAAACAGGGCGCGTTCTTATTCGTCGCTGTCGTTTACTCCGCATCGGCCTTTAATTCAAGATGGCCGCCTTCAGTGTTTTGACAGGACGAAAACAATTATCTTCGTCTTCCTGGTGCTCTTGGATATTCGGGAATCACTTCCGAATATATACACCAGGAAGCACTTCCCTTGTTGATTACGACCAATTAATAATTCGCGATGGACCGGCGAATTATCGGTGAAAAATATTCTCGGGAACATGAAAAACAAAAGCAAAATACGAACGGCAGAAAATGTTCTAATAAAATTTACAATTTTTGATCTGACGAGTTGGCAGGTGTAGTTTACTCAAAAAAAAATAAAATCAATTATTTAAATAATTGATTTTTCAAGGTATAATCTTTTTGTGTTTATTTTTAATATTTTAAAAATTCAGAGTTTTAATAATAATTTTTATTTGTTTTAGGAAGGAAAGATTCTCGTCTTGATAGAGTTTCTATCAAAACTAAATTCAAAAATCTAAATTTTTAACAAAATTGCGAATTTTCAATGAAATATTGTGCGAGGCAAAATGCCGCGTCACAACTCTCCCCTGCCAAGACTCGGCCCAAGGGGTCGAGTAGGTGAGCCCAGAAACCGAGTTCACCCCTCGCCAGATCAGCTTTCATTTAATATTTTTAATTAATAAGATTGACTTTATATAATTCACGTCAATCATAGAGAATCAAGTAACCTTTATGATTATTTCAAACTTTTTCATAAGTAATTAATTATTTAATTATTTAATTTAATTGTGAGAAAAGAACTGAAAAATTTTAGTTAATAATTTTCGACTTTCCGAACTCTTTAATTTTTTTTTTTAATTTACGTTTTATTCGACTAGTTTACTTTTAAAAGGTGAAAGGATAAGGTTCATAGGTCAAGGACTGACATTTATTAAACATGTTTTTAGTTAGAGATTTTTAATAGTGAGGGGTAATTTACCCTCCCTCACAAGGGTTCATTTAACATTTTTATTTATTATTTATTTATTTTTTTTTTTGTTTATTATTTGATTGTCGCTCGCGGCAGTTCAGGTAGCTGTGACCCGGACGCTTACAAAAACCACAACAGCCACTTCTTGCTGCAGTCCTTCCCCAATATCCCGGGGTTTTGGCTTTGGAGGCTATCTGCTGGCGCATTTGCTCCATGCACCATTCTCGGGATTTTGGAATCGGACCTTCGGTGCATTCAACATTAGGAGCCGCTTGCTCCGCCTGCCTGGCAGTTTCCTCTTGTTGAGGGCTTTCGGGTCTAGGGAGAAACTTCTCCTCATCTGAAGATAGAGGGATGGATGGGGATTCGGCTATGCGCCGGATCAAACGATCCACTGACTCCTCAGTGAAGGAAGAACATTCGGAAGGGAATCTTCCTCGGGCCCACAAACTTCGTGCCACCACCAAACATTCGATCTCCTCTTCTTCACCCCAAATTTGACGAATTATTCCAGCTATTAAGAGAATTTAATGTTTTCATTCAATCATTCAATAATTATTCCTTATTTAAACTTATTCAAACGAATACTAATTTTCCTTTCAATTTATTATGAGATCCAGAGAGATAGTATAAAAAAAATTTTAATTTAACTTAATTCAATTGACTGATTTACTAGTCTTCATTTATTTAAATTTTGAAGGTCATGTATTAATTCTTAATTTATGGTCCACTCAATTAATTTACAGATTCTGAATTAATTCAAATCTTTAATTTATTTACAATAAAACTTGATCCAATTATCTTAATTTATTTATTTACATTTGCTTAGAGGTCATGGACCTGATCAATTTAACTGTTTCATACAGCATCTATGCAGCATCTAACAGGATCAAAATCTTAATTTAATTTAGAGCAAAATATATGACCTATTTATCTCAATTCTATTGTATTAAGATAAATAACGGTCAAAACTGGTCTTTTTAAGATAAATAACGGTTTTTCAATTAAAGATTATTTAAAGATTTATTTACAAAATTATTTACAATATCTTTTTATTAAATTTTAGATGGACCAATTTTTCAAGGTCAGATTTATCTTAAATTTTGGTTCTATTTTTACAAAATTATGGAGATTATTAATTATTGAGAATTTTCAGAATCATTTTAACAATTTATTACTTGGACCATAAATTAATTTTTCAATTTAAAATTTAAGCAAGATTTTTACTCTTTTATTTTAACAAAATTGGTTATATCATTATTATTTCTATTTTTATTTTATTTTTAGAAAAATCTCTCTGAACTCATTTTTGAAATTCTGACCTCTCGCCAATCCCAATCCGTCCTAATACGAATAGGAACGATTGCGCAATTTTCTGCGCCGAACAGGTTCAACAGTTATATCCGGATTACTTTCAATTTCTAGATTAACTTCAGAATTCGAATTTTCTACTTCAGGTTCAGGATCCGACCAAACTATCTCCGACAATTCTCGATCTAACCTTCGTTCATCTTCCGAATCAGATGATTCCAGATTTTCTTCGATCGCGTAATATGGCTGAAGATGGGAAGCATGATATCTTCCTACTAACTGACCTTCAGTCGAAGACAATTCATAAACATTCGGCGAGACTACTTTTACGATCATGAACGGGCCATGAAAAGATGGAGCCAATTTACTAGCGAACCTATCCTGCCTACGAGACAATACATGTAGGGGTTTCTTAACCAAATCACCGATTTCGAAGTGTAAGTCTCTTCGCCCACGATTATAGTATTTTGCCTGCTTGACGAATGCTTGATCCTGATTTTGACAAATTTTCTCTCTTAAATGGTTTAATCGAGTTATACGAGTTGTCCATTCAGTAATATCAGCGACTGGCAACTCGTTTTCCCCCTCCACAAGACGACGCATGGACCTTAATGGCATTGGCTCTCTGCCAAAATTGAGAAACGCCGGAGTTGCACGATTGGTACTGTGCAACGCCGTGTTGTAAGCGAAACGAAAATCGCCCACAAAAATATCCCAATTTCGGTGATTCTCGCCAATAAATGACCGAATCATTGTCTTGAGAACCCTATTGGTTCTCTCAACAGGGTTCGCCTGTGGATGGTATAAGGGATTGAATGAATGATGAATTTGGTAGGCGGTACATAAGCTTTTTATCGCATTATTATGATATTCGGTACCACTATCCGAATGTAATACATGCGGTGTGCCCCATCGATTTATTACCATTTCACGAAATGAATTTATGACTGTTGTGGCATTTGCAGTACGCAATGGTGCCACTTCAATCCATTTCGTGAATAGGTCTTGGAAGACAATCAAATATTCGAATCCTCTAGAACTCCTTGGAAACGGACCCATTATATCCGTGGCTACGACACTCCAAGGCTCTTGTATGATTCTTTGCCCCATTATACCACGAGGCTTTGA
The DNA here is from genome assembly GCA_032872505.1 of Leptopilina syphax. Classification (NCBI taxonomy): domain Eukaryota; kingdom Metazoa; phylum Arthropoda; class Insecta; order Hymenoptera; family Figitidae; genus Leptopilina; species Leptopilina syphax. The sequence continues at coordinate 47,634,925 of CM065473.1, read as the reverse complement.
TTGTTCAGTTTTGTTCATTTGACAGGTAATGCAAGTACGCACGAATTTTTCTACATCTTTAAACATCCCGGGCCAAAAATATCTTATAGAAAGTCGGTCATATGTCTTTTGACCACCTAAATGACCTGATTGAGGATTTTCATGTGCCTCACGCATTATTAGAAGTTGGTCTTCTTTAGGGACTACCAACTTCCATGCGCTATGGTCATCCATAAGATCCTCAAGCAACGGATTATTTCGATATCGATATAACCTATTATTTTCTACTTTCCACCCGTGATTTTTATGTGGTTCATTTAATACCGATTCGCGACGCCTATTATACCAATCATCATCGATAGCTTCTATAGCCGCGACTTTATTTTCTTCCGAATCTTCATACATTCGGGACAACGCGTCCGGAATGTCATGCATCGATCCTTTTCTATGTATGATTTCGTAATCATACTCTAACAGTTCAAGTGACCAGCGGGCTAATCGTCCGGTCGGATTTCTAAGATTTTTTAACCATTTTAGACTACTATGGTCGGTTATCACTGTGAAGTGATAACCTTCCAGATAAAACCGAAACTTTTTAATTGCCCAGATGACTGCCAAGCACTCTTTCTCAGTTGTGGAGTAATTGCGCTCCGCATCAGAAAGAATGCGACTGGCGTAAGCGATTACACGCTCTTGACCATCTTGTACTTGAGTAACTACAGCACCTAAGCCGAAGTTACTGGCATCAGTTTGAATACAAAAAGGGATTTTAAAATCCGGGTATCCCATTATTGGGGGAGAAGCTAATATCTTTTTTAATTCATTGAACGAATTATTTTGTTCGTCGGTCCATTTAAAAGGTTGTTTCTTTTTAGTTAGTCGCGTTAACGGCTCGCATATACGAGCGTAATTTTTAATAAACCTCCTATACCACGAAGTGATTCCGATGAACCGGCGAAGTTGACGCAACGTTTTTGGTTGAGGAAAATCTAATATGGGGCGAACTTTATCATTATCTACCGACAAACCTTTATAATTTACTACAAAGCCTAAGTATTTTGTCTCAGGTACACAAAAATTACATTTGTCCGGATTAAGCGTTAAACCAGAATTTGTCAATTTATTAATCACTCGTTCTAACCATACCAGATGCTCCTCATACGTTTCTGTCGCGATTATCAGGTCATCTAAATATGCGAATACGAAAGGTTTCATGTCAGGAGTTATTATTTTATCAATAAGCCTTTGGAAGGTGGCCGGTGCTCCACAAAGACCAAAAGGCATTCTTTTGTATTGCATAAGCCCCATTCCAGGCACAAAGAAAGCAGTTTTTGCTTTACTTTCTTCACTTAACGGTATTTGATGGTAACCTAATTTTAGATCCAATTTGGAAATATACTTAGCAGAACTAAGTTTATCCAAAATCTCTGTCATGAAAGGCAAGGAATATGAGTCTTTTACTGTCACATTATTAACCTTTCTAAAATCAATACAGAGACGGTAGGTACCATCCGGCTTACGAGCCATTACGACTGCATTACACCAATCACTATTTGATGCTTCTAAAACTCCTATGTTAATGAGTTCTTTAACTAATTTAATGAACTCCTCGCACACTTTAGGCGACATGCGATAATTTTTCTGACGAATTGGGGCATTATCACCTGTATTTATTACATGTTCTACCAATTTAGCTGGGGGTAATTTATCTGGAACCGGGGGAATGATTCTTTTTAAAAGTGTCTCGAGATGTTTTCTTTCCTTGTTGGTTAATTCAACTAATCCTGCACACGAATCATCATTATTTGGTTCGGTTTGACCAAAATCTACCCTAACAACTGGCTTGTCTGATGCCCACAATTTCTGATCATTAATATCTATTATTATTCCGAATATTCGCAAAAAATCCATTCCTAATATACAATTTTCGGCTAATTTTGGAACTATTCGGACATTTATTTTATTAGTTATTCCCGCGAAAATTATTGGCAGTGTGCTTTCACCAATAATAGGCTCAATAGTACCGTTCGCTAATAAAACGCTACTTTGTTTATCATTATTTATTTTATAATTATTCGAATTTATTATAGATTCACCTATCGAACCTAAATAAGTTCTAGCTGAACCCGTGTCAACTAGTGCTTTAATTTCTGAATTCCCTATTCTAATATTTATGTAAGGTCTTGAATGGGTACTATCACCGCCTAATTTATTCAATTTATTTCCCTCATGTCCGAACTGACAAGCTAAGTCGGGATTATTTATTTTATGCGGTTCAGTATCAGCCGATTCGAGTTTACAATTAATAGGATTATCAGAGAATTGTTTATTTAATTCATTATTTATACTATTTATTTCACTAGTCGAATTTAACGATTTATTATCAAAATCGTTAACAGCTAAGGTTTCAATATTCAAAGAAGATTTTACTATTTTATTTTTACGTGCCTTGTTATTCGCGGTTAAACTATTTTTATTCGTTTTAATTTTTACTTTATTATTAAGGGTCTCTGGAACTAATTTAGGAGGATCATCGACCCTAAGGTTGATCTCCATTTTTAGTTTCCCTTACAGTAAGACGATTCGCAAGTATATTTCGTGACATCCTTTTCTCCACAAATATGGCAGAATTTCTTCCATGGTTGCGGACATTTATTCCACTCATGGTCATCCTTACCACAATTGAAACAAGGAGGTTGAGGTTTAGGTTCACGAAATTGTCTCTTAACCGAATTCTCACGTTTATCCGATTTATTGTCAGACTTTTTCGGTTTTTCTTTATTCGAGTCTTTATTCGAATCTTTATTCGAATTCGAATTTACTTTATTAACCGAAAGTGACTTGACCAGTTCACTTGCAAACGATTGGAATTTTTTATCAAGACAATCAAGAAGAGAATTCGTATCTTTCTTGTTATCTTCGCGACTAGATTTTTCTTTTATTTTACCAGAAAATGCGAATTCGGGAAAGAAAGAATTTTCCGGTTTTTGTGGTGTTCTTTCAATTTTGAGAGAATCTAACATTCTCTCAACATCAGACGCCACCAATACTAATTCGTCTAAGTCACTAAATTCTCGGCGTTTAATACTCATTTTTAATTCGGGTCGCATGTTAATGTAGACCCGATCTAACATATCTGAATTTAATACAGGGCGATTAAATTTACGATATAAACCCTGCATACAAGTGATGAAATCAGCTGTGGTTTCACCAGAGCCCTGAATTCGATTGGCAACTTGCTCTTCAAGACGCCACTGATAATTAATATCACCGAATCGCAATCGACACGCAGATTTGAATTCATTCCACGAATTCCAACGAGATTTATTTAGGCGGTACCATTGTAGTGCTATGCCATCTAACAAAAGTACCGCCGCACGAAGAACCTCATCGCTAGTCACGGATGAAATTTCCATCACATCATCTACGCGTTCAAGAAAATCCTCTACGCTCGTCTTGCCATCGCCTGAGAATTTTATTCCCCATTTCCTGACTATGGAATCGAGTGGTTTTCTATTATTAACGATTGGTGCCTGAATTAATGGAGTATTTACCAAGGGCCCATTATTTAAAGAATCATTAGGAATTCTTCCCAATTGAGGATTAAAATAAGCTTCCTTAGTTTGAATGGGTTCAAAATAAGAATTATTTTCAATGAAAGGAGGATCAATTACTGGCCCAGGCTTGTGCCAATGCTCAGCCGGGGCTACGCCTACCTTGGAATCAAACAAATCTCGACGAGTAGTCTTGACATCGCTCGGCCAATGTTCAGCCGGTGCTGACTCATAATTAGCCGCAAGAACTTCTCTAGTCTGATTTATTGGTTTAAAAGCTGATTTTATAGATAAATTTTCATAATAAGGAGGCAAGGAAAATTCGAGATTCGATTTGTGGATAACCGCCGCCATTTTACCTGGTTTATGGATTTCAAATTTTTCGCTGGGGGGGGTTATTCGACCCGAATAATCAGCTGACTGATTTTGGTAACTCGTCCTTGCGTGTGATACCGAATTTGCGACTGTATTTCCTATCGTTACATACGAATAAGTTGAACTACTCGTGGTGATAGTGGGGATATTCGAATTTTGTGTGGAATACACCGTCGTCGTGAAAGGTATAATAACCGCTTTAGAGACAGGAGTGTTTAATATTTCCCTCATTCTATCTAACGTGTCATCGCGAGAGTCGGTATTTGATTCTAATTCAGAGTCGTTTGGTTGAATTTGTAATTCATCGGAAGGCGACCATGGAACTGTTCTATCACCCGCGAAGAATTGCATAAACCGCGAAGCACGATTTTTCAAAGTTTCTAATTTTCCATGTGAATTCGCGAGAACCGAATTCAAATAAATTTTTAATTGGTCTTTAGACCAATTGTCAAAGATTGAGGACATTTTATTATTAGATTCCGCCATTGTAAAAAAAGAAATTTTATTCGGAATTTGTGATAGGAACCGGATTAAGGTGGACGAATGGCGAGCTGTCAGAATATGGTCAACCAAATAGACAAAACAATTGCACCATCAGTCCTCAATTACAAAAAAAAATCAGTTGTTAAGAAAAATAACAAAAAAAAAAATTGTCAATTATAGTTAATTATCATTTTTGTAAAAAAAAAAAATAAATAATCACGGTTCACTGTCCAAGAGAGGAATAGTCACAGGAATATTAAAGTCAATTTAAAAAAAAATGAAATTATTTCAATTACTTTTCAATTTATTATTATTAATTTGATTCTCAATTTATTAATATCAGTTCAATTTCTACGCGATCAGGGAGAATATCCTCTCCTGATTTTATAATGCGTTCAAAAAAAAATTATTTTATTTACTTTCTCATTATAAAAAATGAGAAATATTTTTTTTTTTTTTTTTTTTTTTTTTTTTTTATAATAATTTTTTTTTTCTTTGTAATCAAGAACTGACTACAATATTCAATTATTCTCACACAATTATTGCAATTTGGTAGAAGGCGGCGATGACTCAGCCAAATCCTTCTTTTATTATTTATTTATCAACAAGATTGATTTTTATTTAATAAAAAAAATCAATCTTATTTTTACACGAATTTATTTTCGTAATATGATTCTCGATAATTGAACGGACAAAGAAAATTTGTGAGAAGTCGTGTTTCTATTCCTCCATGACCTTGACGCAAGGAGATAGCTTTATTTTGACTGCTTTTATTACGCGAAATTTTCTAAGCATGCTCGAACACGAATTCTCACTTTATTTTTCACTCAAATTTAAATTTATTTTATTTTCGAAAATCGATGCTTGTTGTTATCTTTAATTATTGTGTTTTCTCGGGCTTAACGGTCGGGTGCCATTTGTAACATTCTTTTTATTTTTTATTATTATTTTATAATTAATTAATGAATTTTTTAAATAATCAAGGCAATAATTTTGACAAGAGGTTAGATTTGAACGTTATCTTAAATTTATGTTATATTTTATTTACCCAATTGAATGAACACTTAGAAAGAATGTTATCTACACTTTGAATTTAACGATTTAATTAAATTTTAAGAAAGAAAAGATTTATTTAAGCGCCAGGATATTTTGCACTAAAATATCCAAAAGAGTTATTAACTTGATTTTAATTTTGCCAGCTAGTTCAGAAAAATTATTAGGAGATTATGAATTAATTTCCCAATAAAACCGCGGAGAGGGGAGGGGTAAGGAGACAACACAATAATTACACACTATCACTGAATTTAATTATTATTAACAAATTCATTTTTATTTAATTACTTTTTCTTTATGTTTAATTTTAGTTTTGACAATTATATTCGGCAGAAGGCCGAATTTCTATTTTTGAACTACCGCATGACAATGCGGTGACAAGCGTCTTCAAATTTCGAAAATTTGTTTTTTTTTTATTTTTAATATTGCCAATCCGGCGAGAAAATGACAATTTGATTTTATTGGGACTCACCGTCAATACGACGCCGACCCCGCATTGCGCCTCGTCCAGACATGGTACCACACAACAAAAAAATGTAATTTATTTAATTTTATTTTTAACTCGGCGTGATGCGCCGTCTTTTACAATCAAAACGAGAATGAATGAAAATGGCCGTGTGTCTGGCTACGAGAGCGTCGCTACACTTGCGCTTCTTTTTAGTTTTGGGTGAGTCCCCGGTGTACTATTATTTATTTATTTTCTACTATTATCGGGTTGCATACATTTGTATCAGAATGAAAAGAGCAGAATGACTATTATGTCGAATCCACAAACGTAGAATCTGTAACTTTCCGAATTTGTTTTTATCGAATACAAAATTTAAGAAAATTATTTTCACGAATTAACATTGACATAATTTTTATTTTCACTAAACAATAATTGATAGAATTTTAAAATAGTCGATTTCTTATTTAGTCGAAAGTTTAAAAATCCGAAATTTAATTAAACCTAATTTTATTTTGTCGAATGGCGGTTCAATATAATGTGAATATTAACGAAATTTATTATAGCCGAATTTATAACTAACCTAAATGTAACTGAACCGAAAAGTAATATTACATATTCTTTATTCTATAGAAATTAAAAGTGTTCGAATTATCATTTAATCGAATATTTATTATATAGAATTAATTTTAATCGATATTTCGAAATCTCGAAATGCAAATTAATCTAAACTAATTTTTAAGGAAAATACAACTAAGCGAATTTCTAATTATCCGAAAACTAATTTGGTAGAAAATTTTTGTGTGTGAATTTAATTTGAGCCAAAAAGCAAGTAGCCGAAACGTCATCTATTATAATCTTAAAATGGCGAAAAAGCTATTTGTAAGAATGGTTAAATAGTCGAAACGCCATCTGTTCGAATTGTCCAGTAGACGATTCGTAATTTAGCCGAATGGAAAAAACGTCGAATGGACAAAACGTCGAATTTTAAAAACACCGAATTGTCAATTCGTCGAATCTTCAATTAGTCGAAACGCCATCTGTTCGAATTGTCAAGTAGATGAATGGTAAAGTGTTCGAATGGTAAAATGGGTAGCTACATATTTGCCTGAAAATGAAAAGAGCATAATGACTATTAAGTCGAATTCATAAACGTAGAATCTGTTCCTTTACGAATTTATTTTTATCGAATACAAAATTTAAGAAAATTATTTTCATGAATTAACATTGACATAATTTTTATTTTCACTAAACAATAATTGATAGAATTTTAAAATAGCCGATTTCTCATTTAGTCGAAAGTTTAAAAATCCGAAATTTAATTAAACCTAATTTTATTTTGTCGAATGGCGGTTCAATATAATGTGAATATTAACGAAATTTATTATAGCCGAATTTATAACTAACCAAAATGTAACTGAACCGAAAAGTAATATTACATATTCCTTATTTTATAGAAATTAAAAGTGTTCGAATTATTATTTAATCGAATATTATTATCTCGAATTAATTTTAACCGATATTTCGAAATCTCGAAATGTAAATTAATCTGAACCAATTTTTAATAAAAAGGCAATCAAGTGAATTTCTAATACACCGACTTTTAAATTGATATAATTTTAATTTGACCGACTTTGAATTTTATCTAATTTGTATTAAATCAGATTCTTGATTCATCGAAATTTCACGCGCCATAAATTTTATGTAGTCTAATGTTTTTATAAATAAATTTCATTTGAGTCGAAAATAATATAACTCAAGAAGTGTCCCAACCGTGGTGTTGTATAGAAGCGATCGGTAAGATAGTTTCAGAATTCAAATTTTTATTTATTGTTAAATAGGAAATAACTATTGATTAATAAATTAATCATTAAGTAATATTTATTATTAATTAATTGTGAAATAATTAATTAATTTATATATTCTGTATGAATATTTATTTGCGAATTTTTTTTTTAGTTGTAAAATTATACAACAACATCAATAGTTTTATATAAAATAAAAGAAATAAATATTTAATCATTATTGCTCCTAAACTTAAAAAATCACATATAAAAATAACTTTATTAGAACGAAAAGGATGACTAATGTTACTAATGAAAAATAAAGTTGATTATAAAAAGAACCGCCTGATGGAGTCACATTTTCAATTTTCACGATTTTAAACGACATGTCGTGTAAAGATATTGGAGTATGGGTGTCAAACACCTACTATGCTGTTTGAAGATTGAATTATTTAAAATAAATTTATGTTAAAAGTATAATAAAAAATTAAGGCTTTGTATTTAAATTCTTGCTAATTTAAAAATTTTATGTTAATACATATTTAACAATAATTTGCCACTAATAATTTACATTTCAAAGAAAAATTTCTCAAGAAAAGTATTTTTCTTTTTTTTATTTACATAAATGTAATACTTTTGTGAGTTTCTGATATCGATAAAGTGGATATTTTGTTCATATAAAAATTTTGACAAAAGAAAGTACTATTAAAAAATTTTTTTGCATATGAACAATAATTACAATTAATTTTTAAAAAATTGTAGTTTTTTAAGACCGCACGAATTTTCTGAAATATAGTGTTTTGAATTTCTTTACTATGAAGTCTTTAAGACTGAAAAAAGTCATCGCTTTAATCACATTAATTTACAACAAAAGTCACGAAAATTCCCATCAAAATTTTAGAAAAAACGACAAAATGAAAACACGAAATTATCAAAATAGAAAAAAATAATATTTCTCGACAACAGATACATTAATATCAAACAATCCGGAATAAAATTTTAAAAAATTGAATAAAATTCATATCAAAATTTTAATTATAGGTATTTTTTACATTTTAAAAAAAAGTCTGTTCAAAATTTCAATTATCTTTGTGAATAATAAAATTCTTCTCTGGAAATACAATTATATTCATCGTAAATAAAATTCATCCTGAAAATTTTATTATTTTCAAAAGTTCTGATAAAATTCTTTTGCAAAATTCAATTATTAAACATTTTTAAAAAAATCTGTTCAAAATTTCAATTATCTTTGTTAATAATAAAATTCTTCTCTGGAAATTCAATTATTTTCAAAAAAACTTTAATAAAATTCTTGTCAAAATTTAAATTATCTTTGTAAATATCAAAATTCTTCTGCAAAATTCAATTACTTACTAATGTTTTATAAATTCGTTCCCAATAATTCATATATTTCCATAAAAAATAATTGAAAATTTTTTTTATAAAGTCTTATAATATAAAATATGATTTTATCACTCGGTCATCTTTAATTATTATAAGTTGTTTAATTTCAAAAAGGTTTGAATTTGTTGAAAAATTTTAATTCCTATGGAAAAATAATAATTAAATATTTATTTAAAAAAGAAATTATTGATGTTTTCGAAAAATTTGAAAGAAATTTGTAACAGAACATTTTTTTGACTCTAACTTTTTTCTTTAAATCTAAAAAATTGTTTTAAATTTCTGTCGCATTTTACTAAAAAAAATCTCGAAATAGTCGATTAGTCGCATTTTTTCACAAAAAGTCGAAAAAAGTCACATTTCCTTGGAAAAGTAGAAAAAAATTGAAAAACTCGCACAATCCGAGCCCTATAATTGTCGGGTTTCATAATTTAAATAAAAAGAAATATCGAATCGATTTTTGTAATTGCAACTATTCAATATTATCATTTCTTTCACATAATTATTACATTTTTCAAACGTAAACATTTCTTTTATTGACTTATCAAATTACAAGCATACGACGAAATATTTAAAAGTTATTTATCTATACAAAATAAAATTATAGTTTCAAAAAAAAAAAATATATAAAAATAAAAATTTGAATTCTGAAACTATCTTACCGATCGCTTCTATACAACACCACGGTTGGGACACTTCTTGAGTTATATTATTTTCGACTCAAATGAAATTTATTTATAAAAACATTAGACTACATAAAATTTATGGCGCGTGAAATTTCGATGAATCAAGAATCTGATTTAATACAAATTAGATAAAATTCAAAGTCGGTCAAATTAAAATTATATCAATTTAAAAGTCGGTGTATTAGAAATTCACTTGATTGCCTTTTTATTAAAAATTGGTTCAGATTAATTTACATTTCGAGATTTCGAAATATCGGTTAAAATTAATTCGAGATAATAATATTCGATTAAATAATAATTCGAACACTTTTAATTTCTATAAAATAAGGAATATGTAATATTACTTTTCGGTTCAGTTACATTTTGGTTAGTTATAAATTCGGCTATAATAAATTTCGTTAATATTCACATTATATTGAACCGCCATTCGACAAAATAAAATTAGGTTTAATTAAATTTCGGATTTTTAAACTTTCGACTAAATGAGAAATCGGCTATTTTAAAATTCTATCAATTATTGTTTAGTGAAAATAAAAATTATGTCAATGTTAATTCATGAAAATAATTTTCTTAAATTTTGTATTCGATAAAAATAAATTCGTAAAGGAACAGATTCTACGTTTATGAATTCGACTTAATAGTCATTATGCTCTTTTCATTTTCAGGCAAATATGTAGCTACCCATTTTACCATTCGAACACTTTACCATTCATCTACTTGACAATTCGAACAGATGGCGTTTCGACTAATTGAAGATTCGACGAATTGACAATTCGGTGTTTTTAAAATTCGACGTTTTGTCCATTCGACGTTTTTTCCATTCGGCTAAATTACGAATCGTCTACTGGACAATTCGAACAGATGGCGTTTCGACTATTTAACCATTCTTACAAATAGCTTTTTCGCCATTTTAAGATTATAATAGATGACGTTTCGGCTACTTGCTTTTTGGCTCAAATTAAATTCACACACAAAAATTTTCTACCAAATTAGTTTTCGGATAATTAGAAATTCGCTTAGTTGTATTTTCCTTAAAAATTAGTTTAGATTAATTTGCATTTCGAGATTTCGAAATATCGATTAAAATTAATTCTATATAATAAATATTCGATTAAATGATAATTCGAACACTTTTAATTTCTATAGAATAAAGAATATGTAATATTACTTTTCGGTTCAGTTACATTTAGGTTAGTTATAAATTCGGCTATAATAAATTTCGTTAATATTCACATTATATTGAACCGCCATTCGACAAAATAAAATTAGGTTTAATTAAATTTCGGATTTTTAAACTTTCGACTAAATAAGAAATCGACTATTTTAAAATTCTATCAATTATTGTTTAGTGAAAATAAAAATTATGTCAATGTTAATTCGTGAAAATAATTTTCTTAAATTTTGTATTCGATAAAAACAAATTCGGAAAGTTACAGATTCTACGTTTGTGGATTCGACATAATAGTCATTCTGCTCTTTTCATTCTGATACAAATGTATGCAACCCCTATTATCCGCGCGAGATAATTTTTATCCGCCCGAGGTAAAACAGGGCGCGTTCTTATTCGTCGCTGTCGTTTACTCCGCATCGGCCTTTAATTCAAGATGGCCGCCTTCAGTGTTTTGACAGGACGAAAACAATTATCTTCGTCTTCCTGGTGCTCTTGGATATTCGGGAATCACTTCCGAATATATACACCAGGAAGCACTTCCCTTGTTGATTACGACCAATTAATAATTCGCGATGGACCGGCGAATTATCGGTGAAAAATATTCTCGGGAACATGAAAAACAAAAGCAAAATACGAACGGCAGAAAATGTTCTAATAAAATTTACAATTTTTGATCTGACGAGTTGGCAGGTGTAGTTTACTCAAAAAAAAATAAAATCAATTATTTAAATAATTGATTTTTCAAGGTATAATCTTTTTGTGTTTATTTTTAATATTTTAAAAATTCAGAGTTTTAATAATAATTTTTATTTGTTTTAGGAAGGAAAGATTCTCGTCTTGATAGAGTTTCTATCAAAACTAAATTCAAAAATCTAAATTTTTAACAAAATTGCGAATTTTCAATGAAATATTGTGCGAGGCAAAATGCCGCGTCACAGTATGTATGTCCGTCTGTAGACCAAAATGTTGTTGACACAATAACTTTTGAAAATCTTGTCTGATCGTTTTTAAATTTAACACACTTAAAGTTGGTGTAAAAATGAAGGTTAAGTTCGTTAACCAGCCATTTTCGTTAAAAACTACAAAAACTACGGTAGTTTCAAAATTTTGAAAACTCAATTTTTTCAAATTTCAGAATTTTTAACTTTATATTATTTTAGATTAGAAAAATACAAACAACTTTTTTCTATAACATTTTAAAAAAAATTTTTTTTTTTTTTTTTTTAAGTTTTTGGGCCTGACCAGTTCTACTGTTTTAAAAAAAATTATTGTTTTTTAAAATTTTTAAACTCTTATAAATATCTGTAGTTTAGAATAAATAAAATAAAACTTCTAACTGATTTAAAATTATTTCTTTTGCTTTATTACAGAATACTAAATCTTTTTAAAATAACTAGAACCAATAGGGCGCGCGTTGCGCGCCCACTTCTGGTCCTTTCCCACAACAAAAACCTTAATATAACCTTAAATTAAATTTTGATTAAATAAAAACATATGTTTATATTTTAAAAATTATTTCTCTGTTAATAAAATTGTTTAAAAGTTTTTTAATTTTTTAAATGTAAGTTTGACAAATTGAATTTTCTAAAAAAAATTACACGTTAATGCCTATGAAAAATTCATATTCTGGAGAAAATCACCTTTAAAATAAGCATAACATCATTAAAAAGCATTCAGTATTTTAGAAGTTATTAAAATTTTTGTAAAACATTGAAAATTATCATTTTTTAAAAATGTCTAATAAAATATTGATCAAATGACTTCTAAAAGATCTTGATCTATTCAAAATTTAAACATCTTTTAAAACTTAAAAGATACAGAAATTTTAGTTTCCGTACATGATACGTTTTAAAATGTTTTTTATTCTCCTGAAAATGGGTATGGTTTCTAAATTTAAACTGGTAGTGTATATTATATTTTTATTAGAGTTTTTCTTATTTAGAAAAACAAATTACAAAACTAATTGTGTTCATAATATGAAAATTACAAAGTAAAAACGCTACAGATATTTTCCATCAGTTTATTATATTTTTACTTATATTAGGAACAAAATAAATGAAACCGGACACTTGAAAAATTAAGAAAAAACTCCAAGGATTAATTTAAAGAAAGAAAAATCAGTAACCTTCTATATTATAGAAATTGTGTAGATTTTTCTGCAAAAATACAGGCGAAAATTGTTTTAATTAATACTTTTTACCATCAATACATGGTTATTTAATTTTTCCAAAATATTAAGAACATTCTTGAATTTGCAATTGTTTATATGAATTGTTAATAACAATTTTAAATTTTAATTTTTTAACAATCTTTTTATTTTATCATTAAAGTATAGACATTAAGCTTTATTTAAAATAAATTACTTTATTATTATTATTTGTTTCAAAGTAATAATAACATGAAAATAAAATGATCCAGAACTTCAACACCAAATTACTTTAATAATAATTTTTTTTTTGAAATTGTTTTACTTATTTTGACCTATTATATTAAAACATCAAAGATGTTTTTTTGGAATAAATTATTCTCTGATAAATGATTTATTACCATTTATTAAATCAATTTTAATTAATTGTGCTTGGCCATTTTTGGTTAAAAAAATATCTAGCTAAAACAAAAATTGTGTCTTTTTTAAAACATTTACAAGGGACCGTTCAAAAAATACGTAACGCTTTAGGGGGGAGGGGGGGTCAAGCTATTTGTTACGGTCAGCAGAAAAAATGGCGCTAATGCATACAACATTGCGTTACATGGGGGAGGAGGGTCTAAATTTCCGAAAAATAGCGATACGTATTTTTTGAACGTCCCCCAATATAAATTTTTTTTAATTTCTCATTTTAACTCATAGTAATCATAGTGGGGCGCATGATTATTTCTCAAATTTCAATTTCCTAATGTTCAAAACATCGAAATTCTTATCATCGAAACATCATTTCGCATAATTTTCAGTTTTTGAAATTTCATTCAACATAATTTTTAATTTATCGATTTATTCTTTATCCTATTATTTAAATAGTCGAATTGTTTTTTAATATAATTTTTAATATGTCTAAAATTTTTTTGACATACATTTTGTTTTTCCGAATGACTATTTGTCATAATTATTAATCCTCCTAATTGCCATTTTACATAATTTTCAAACCTTCGAAATATTATATTACATAACTTTCATTTATCGAAATTTTATTTGTCATAATGTTCATTTACTCGAATTATCAAGTGACATAAAGCGCATTTACTCGAATTCTCATGTGACATAACCTTCAAATCTTCGAAATGTCATATTTAAGAAATTTCATTTATCGAAATTTTATTTGTCATAATATTCATTACTCGAATTATCAAGTGACATAAAACGCATTTACTTGAATTCTCATGAGACATAACCTTTAAATCTACATGAGAATTCGAGTAAATGCGCTTTATGTCACTTGATAATTCGAGTAAATGAACATTATGACAAATAAAATTTCGATAAATGAAAGTTATGTAATATAATATTTCGAAGGTTTGAAAATTATGTCAAATGGCAATTGGGAGGATTAATAATTATGACAAATAGTCATTCGGAAAAACAAAATGTGTGTCAAAAAAATTTTACACATATTAAAAATTATATTAAAACACAATTCGACTATTTAAATAATAGGATAAAGAATAAATCGATAAATTAAAAATTATGTTGAATGAAATTTCGAAAACTGAAAATTATGCAAAATGATGTTTCCATGATAAGAATTTCGATGTTTTGAACATTAGGAAATTGAAATTTGAGGAATAATCATGCGCCCCAATCATAGTAATACAACACTATCCTATACCTAATTTTTTTACACAAAAACATTTTTATAATAAAGTTTAAAAATTTAGAAATTAAAAAATTATATTGTTTTATTATTATTTTATTATTATATCATTTATATTAATTTATTTTTATATTTATAAGAAAATACAACATTTCTATAAATTAAAAGAAATCTAAATTTTAGTCAGTTAAGTAATTTTTAGTTTTATTTAAGTATTTCAACATTAAATACTATTATAAAAATACTTTAAAATGAACAGTACCGATGGTCACTTTAAAAACAAATGAATAAGAAATTTTTTTTCTGCCTACTAAAAATTTGAAAAAATCTTAACATACAATTAAAACTATAAGAAATTAAAATCCGTTTAGAAAATTTATGAGCGGCATTTATATTAAAACTCAGTTTATTATATAAAACTAATATTTTTCTGAACTCTAGCGTGATAATTTTTAAATATCTTTTATTGATTTAGAGAAGTGATTGGTTATATTGTGGCTATGTCAAAAAAATGTCTTATGGGTAGAAACTTATTGAAAAAATTTAATTTCAATTATGTTGGAATTTCAAGTATATACATTTAAAATTTGATGCATACATTTTGGGTCACCACATTTTTAAAAGCTTTTGGGGTCGCAGATTACGAATCTGAAGGCAGAATTTCAAAATTCAAAAAGGCGGATCCAACATGACGGACTAATTTTTAAAAATTTCTTGAATTCGATTGAAACTTGTTACTTAGGGGTTTTCGGTGTCGCGTCGCTGGATACGAATCTAAAGTCAGCTTTTCCAAATTCAAAATAGCGGATCCAATATGGAGGACGAATTTTTAAAAATGTCTTGAATTCGATTGAAACTTGTTACTTGGAGGATTTTGGGGACGCTGATTACGAATCTAAAGTCCAATTAGCAAAATTCAAAGTGTTGGATCCAATATGGCTGACGAATTTAATTACATATAAATTGCAACAACAAACTAAATTAGCGGTTAAAAATAAATTTTTTAATAGCCCAGATAGCAAAGTGCGCGCATAGTGACGGACACATGCTCGCACGCGTGTTAATTAATCAGCACGGCGTGCGCTCATTTGAGCACACAGATGCCAAAAAAAATTGTCTCCTCATTTTTGATATCGGAATTATTTCTAATGTAGTTTTAGTTATTGAACACGATACTGAGTCTTAAAATTGCCCATCACTCCAGAATTTTTAGAAAAGTGGGGGTAAAGACTCCACAAAATGTCAGGTCATATTAAAAAAATACAATAAAAAAGAAATCAATTTTTTTGACTCTCGCAATAGGAACTTCTCCTTAATTTGTTTTTATAAAAGCTTACCAAATTTTAATTTACTATCCTAGGTCAATAAAGTAAGTTATAAGCTTCCTGATATGCCTTTTCATGTTAGTCGCGAGCCTTTTTATTATCAAAAACCATACAAAATTGAGTAATTCAATGTATTTATCCAAAAACATGAACGGATATTTATAATGATATTTTGCGAACCGAATAAAAAACACTTGTAAATAACTTTAAGACATCATTTCAAAAAATTGAAATTATTATTTTTAAGGTTAAGTAAATAACAATTTAATATCTAATAATTACTATTCAAGTTAGTTTTAAGCGAAAGGAAAGGATCACCACAGCACAATTAACAACAACTAAATATATATATAAAGATCTAAAAACTTTATTTATAACAAAATAATGAAGAATATATAAAATAAATTTGCAATAAAAAGATTCTTTCATATATTACCATAATAAAAATAAAAAATTACAAGAAAACTCACCTCTTAAAACTATAAAAATGCACTTTGCAAGTAATTCGTTTTTTCAAACTTTTTTAATTTACAATAACTTTTTATTCACAAGAAATTTTGAAAAAGAGAAATCCCACCCGACAGCACGGCGAACACTACCAAGAATTACACTCGCGTAATTACAATAAAAAAAAATTTATCAATAAACAAAAACTTTTTTTTAACTAACTTTTTAACTAACTTTTTAACTAACTTTGAATTGATATTCATTTTTCTTACTTTAATTAACATTTAAAAACTTTAATTCGTAATTTCAATTCAAAAAAATATATATAAATATACTTGTTTGACTCTCAACACAATGCACCAATAGCAAGCGTTGTCGCCGATACTTTTAACCAATAGCGACCGTTATCATCGTATTCTAACCAATGACGAGCGTTATCATCTTAGCAAGAACCAATAACAAGCATTTTTATTGAATTTAAGCCAATGGCAAGCGTTATCATCGTATCTTGACCAATAGCAAGCGTTATCATGTCATAAAATAGCAGATTTCTTATATAGGATTAATAACTTAAAATGCGTTTACAATAAATTAATTAAACTTACACTGATTACACAAAGTAGTTCACTCTTTCAATTGAAAATATTTTCATGATTGTAAATTTAAAAATTTCATTTTTTTAATAATAGTTTTATAAACAATTTGAATTATTTATATGTTCTACCCCTCGAATTGCATTGAATTTCATACTCTCTAAATCTGAATATGTGAAATTTCACTTATTGTACGTTATAAGTCGTCCTCTCGATCAATAAGTGCATATACACTTATAAATAAGTGAATTTTTCACTTATTCTGAGTGAAATTTCACTTATTATAAGTGTATATTCACTTATTGATCGAGAAGACGACTTATAACGTACAAATATGTGAATTTTCACACACCGAAAAAAAAATATTCTTGTTTTAAGCGGATTCCTCTTATTTCAATGCATATTTTCCTCTAGAATATGGCTCAAAAAACTGTCCTTTTAATTTAAGAGGAATGTCCTCTACTTCAGAGTATTTCTCTTAAAATAAGAGGATATTCTTAAATCAAAAGGAAATCCTATTGAAAAAAATATAAAATATTGTAAAGAAGCATAACCTCAAAATGATATAAATTTTCTGCAAACAAACATTACAAAAACATTTATAAAATATAATAAAACAATATGCATAACCTCAAAATTATTCAAATCACTGTTCTTCATTTGTACTAAACTCAGGAGTCTTTAACAAAACTATAAAACATTCACGAGACACTTCGCCATTATATGTTTACATGACGAAATCAATAGTTGCGCATGTGCGAATTTCTAGAGGAAATCCTCTTAAAGTTAGAGGATTATTATTAAAACAAAAAGAATATTCTACATTATAAGAATATTATTCTCATATTGAAAAGATTAATTTCAATGTAAGAATAATGTGCTAAAGTAGTCCTCTAATTTCAAACCTCTTGAAAAGGAAGGAAAATACTCTCCGATTAAGAGTAATATTCTTGATTTTAGTATAAAATTTAAGAGGATTTCTGAAGAGGAATTTTCCTCTCAATTTAAGAATATTTTTTTTTCAGTGCATATTCAGATTTAGAGAGTAGGAAGTCTACTTAGTAGTTATTATTATTTTATTATTTTTCTTATGCAAAACCAGCTAAAAACTAGGGTTATTTTTAAATTTTGCTAATAATTAAATTGTTCATAAAAACATAAAGATATTTTATGATTTGATCAAATTGAGCAGCAGTTTAAACAAATAATTGTTATTTACAAATGAAGGGCTGGCTGGAATAAGGGGACGAGAGCATGGTTGAAAGCGATAATACTAGTCAAGTAGCAGTGAGCGGCTTATTTATTACATTTTCATCACATGAGAAAGTATTAGTTTTGGTCGAAAATTTACTTTCTCTAATTTCATGAAATCTTGACGTTTTGTGGTCCCCTGAGTCCAAAAAACATGATCTAGAAAAAGTGTCTGTCTGTCTGTACCTTTTTTTTTGTCTGACCAAAAAATCGTACCTGGGTGTGTCTACACACGCAATGGTGTCGCCACGATAACTTTTGAAAAACTTATTGTATCAACTTGCAACTTTGCAAGTACAAAGTTACTGTTAAATTACAGGTCAAGTTTGTTAGCCAGCCATTTTCGTCGAAAACTACACAAACTACAGTACTTTTAAAATTTTAAAATTTCAATTTTTCTTTTAAATTTCAATATTTTTTTACTTTATATTACTTTAGATTAGAAAAATAAAAACAATTTTCCTCTATAACATTTTCTCATAGAAATTTAATTTTTTTTAAGTTTTTGGGTCAGGCTACCTCAACTGGGTTAAAATTTTTTTATTGATTTTATAAAATGTTATAACTAAAATATATTCATATAAGTTTTAACATTTTAGAAAATCAATGAAATTTTTTTTACACAGTTGGGCTGGTCTGACCTTTTTTTAACATTTCAATTTTTGATCCTATCTTGTTGGAAATGGTTTTTTACATTCTCATCACATGAAAAGGTATTAGATTTGGTGAAAAATTGACTTTTTATACCTCAGGCACAAAATAGACGCTTTTAGATAGCATCCAACAGGAACTAAAAGCCATTCATTTGTCCACTTGAATGAAAATGGCGACCTTTTTTTCCCATGGGCAAAAAAAACAGCTAGTACCATGCGTTACTTTTGCTCATGGCAAAAAAGGCCGCCATTTTCATACAAGTCGAACAAGTGAATGACTTTTACTCCCTGTCGTCTGCTATCTTAAATCGCCACGTTTGTGCTTTGCTTACAATTTCTAAGCAAAGAATACACGTTAATACCTGAAGTAAATCTAATACTGTTGAAAATGACCTTAAAAATGAGAAGAGAAGCTTTAGAAAACGTTTACTATTTTATAAGTTATTCAAATATTTGTTTAACATTAAAAATGGCGATTTTTTCAAAATCTCTAAGTGAATTTCTTGTTTAAGCTTAAAATAACATATAATAACAATATTTGTTAATATATTTAATAAATTATGTAAGAGGCGCGTCCTGCCAAAAGGTCCTACCGAAAGTTTAGGCGCTTGGACGTTCTCTTAAAAAAATCATGCAGAAAATTTATCTAATTGTTCATTTTTAAATCTTCAGTAAATTTAAAGTTTTTCTTAAAACAATTAAACTATCACATTCACTGTATCCGGATTTACATGTTTTTAATAATACATTTAATATATATGTAACTTTTCAAAATTTTCATTTTTTCGTTCTAATTTTTTTAAAATAACTTTAACCCTTTAAAGCCCGAATTATTTCCACCGATTCGATTTCAACCACACTTGGTATATAATGGTTTTTGGGGACGCTGATTACGAATCTGAAGTCAAAATTGCAAAATTCAAAATGGCGGATCCAATATGGCGGATAAAAAACATAAAAAATAATGGGATTTATATGAAACTTGTTACTCGGGGGTTTTTGGGGTCGCTGATTGCGAATATGAAGTCAAAATTGCAAAATTCAAAATGGCGGATCCAATATGGTGGACGAGAATAAAAAATTAAATAGGATTTACTTGAATATTGTTACCAGCTGACTATCATTTGTTTTTCTTCATTCAAGTCATGCGCTCCAGGGTTGTCAATTGTTTTTATTGATTGGCCAGCTGATTTTCATTTGTTCTTTTTCGTTCGAATCAAGCGTTCCAGGTTTCCTTTCACAAATGGATTAAATTTCTTACTTTTATTAAACATAATTCGCCCTATTAGATCCACCATTATGATTCTTAACATTTTAAACTCAGAAACCCCAAAAACCCAAAGCATCAAATTAAATGTCAATCCCATTAATTTGTTATTTTTTGTCTTTCATATTGTATCCGCCATTTTGAATTTTTTACTTCATATTCGTAATCAGCGACCTCAAAAACCCCCGAGTGACAAGTTTCATATATCTCCCATTATTTTTTATTTTTTTGTCCTCCATATTGTATCCGCCATTTTGAATTTTGCAATTTTGACTTCATATTCGTAATCAGCGACCCCAAAAACACCTAAGTGACAAGTTTCATATAGATCACATTATTTTTTATTTTTTTTGTCCTCCATATTGCATCCGCCATTTTGAATTTTGCAATTTTGACTCCATATTCGTAATCAGTGACCCCAAAAACCCCCGAGTGACAAGTTTCATATAAATCCCATTATTTTTTATTTTTTCGTCCGCCATATTGGATCCGCCATTTTGAATTTTTCCATTTTTACTTCATATTCGTATTCAGTGACCCCAAAAACCCCCGAGTAACAAGTTTTAAACGAATCTGATTAATTTTTTAAAATTTTTTCGTCCGTCATAGGAGAAAATGTATCTTGACACTTTTTTTATTTATTATTATTTTATTTATTTATTATTATTTTTTTACTTTTATTTTTTTTTAATTATCTGCTGGAAGAGTTTTACTAGAGCTAAGAATTTAAAATTTTTAGTAATATGTATTAGTTTCAAAGTTATGATGACTTTAATGCATTTGTGGTACAGCGTATGTACCACTGGGCGTTAAAGGGTTAAAAATGAAACTAAAATCGCGTTTTAAGCTTGAAACATTTTTTTAGGGTCAATTTGAGATTTTTGATCATCAAGACCAAAAATATACATCTAAATCCACTTTATCTCGCAATCATCAGCAAACAAAAACATGTGATGAGAATGTAATCCTTAAAGTCGTAGTAACTTTAAGAAAAAAAATGCTTTATGAAACATTTAATAGGAAACAAGAACAATAACACAAATAATGAACAACAATTGCAGACCACCGCGAGCGAAGCGAGCCATTTGCGCGCAAAGCGCGCAACAACACACGGAGCGCGAAGCGCGACGTGTGAAATAATCGCCGGAGCGCAAAGCGCGACGATCAATATTCGCGCGCCCCGAGGCGCGCTGAAACTAGCGAGCGAAGCGAGCCCCCGCGCGAAGCGCGGATGAGAATGTGTCCGCGCTTGCGCGGGCAGATTTTTTTCTAAACAATTGCAAAAATCGTGCAGTACAATTTTCACGAGCTTCGTTTAACGGGCGAATTTTAAGCAACAACAAACTTCCAGTGAGAAAGTTGTTTATTGTAGTCCAAAGAAGTTTTTTGTAAAGTTATATTACAATTGAACAATTAGCAACAAATTGGTGAATGTTTAAAGTTGCGCGAGCGTCTGAACGGAAGGTTTGTTTTGATGTACTTAACCTCCAAGGCGAAACAACACTGCGTGACATTATATTCAGTCGAGCCTATTTCAACAAACGGGCTCAAACGTTCAGCCGCGCGTGCAACTTTAAACATTCACCAATTTGTTGCTAATTGTTCAATTGTAATATAACTTTACAAAAAACTTCTTTGGACTACAATAAACAACTTTCTCACTGGAAGTTTGTTGTTGCTTAAAATTCGCCCGTTAAACGAAGCTCGTGAAAATTGTACTGCACGATTTTTGCAATTGTTTAGAAAAAAATTAATAACAATTTTATTTTTAATTAAAACAATTTTTTTTCTTCTTTCATCATTCGCAGTATATTTCAACGATTAATTCAGTTTTTGTGTCATTGAAAAAAATGCAAAATTGTCTAAAATATCGCGAGTTGAAATGAAAAATTTAATTAAATTTTATGTTTTTAAAAAAATGGTTTTTCTTTATTATTTCTAAAACGGTAATAGATAGAAAAAAATCTCCTAAGAAAAAAAGATCCGCAATCAAATTTTCTATAAGGATATGCATAATAAACATTTTAAATCGAAAGTTGAATTTCAAGTGTCCAGGGGCCAACGTTTTTCAGCGCGGCGAGTTTATGTGCCCTTCTTTGATCCGGCAGCTCAATTGTACTCTAACAACTAGTGTCATCCGTTAGGCTCCTTATACAACAACTTTTTTTATCGACACGAACGTAAAAACGATGCGCGCGCAACAGTGCATCTTGTTCTTGTCGATGAAAGAAAAGTTGTTATAGAAAGCACCTTAACCCTTTAACGCCCAAATGTGCTGTTTTTAACTTCAATTTCAAGCTTATAATATTAAAAGAAAAAAATTATTAAAAATTCTACAAGGATATGTCCATACGTTTTTGGGGTCGCTCTTTCGAATGGCATGGTCGCAATTTCCAAAAAGTGACGTTTAACCCTTATTTCTTTCAAAAATACTCAAAAAAATACAAAATTTTGGGATATAATTTTATATTCGTAATCAGCCACCCTGAAAACCCCCAATTCACAAATTTGAAGCCAATATATGAAGTTTCAATATTGTCGTTCGCAATATTAAATCCACCAATTTGAATTTTTAAAATCTGACTTCAGATTCGTAATCAGCAACCGCAAAAACCCCCGAGTAACAAATTTCAAGCGAGTACGATGCATTTTTAATTTTATCGTCCGCCATATTGGATCCGCCATTTTTAATTTTTAAAATCTGACTTTAGAATAAAAAAAAATTTTTTTTTCGTAATCAGCGACCTCGAAAATCCCCTGAGTAACAAATTTCAAGATATTTCAAGAACTTTTAAAAATTGTATCCAACCTGTGTTAAATTTTGGAAAATTTTTTACTTTCAGGCGCCATTTTGAATAAAAAAATCTTTAAACGCAAAGCATATTTTCAAACTAAAACTATCGGTAACACGTTTTTTAAACTTTAGATGACTTGGAAAAATCGATATCACAACTAAAATTGTATTTGAAAAAAATTACTTCCCAAAATTTTGTATTTTTTGAGTATTTTTGAAAGAAATAAGGATTTAACGTCACTTTTTGGAAATTTTGACCATGCCATTCGAAAGAGCGACCCCAAAAACGTGTGGACATGTCCTTGTAGAATTTTTAATACTTTTTTTCTTTTAATATTATGAGCTTGAAACTAAAGTTAAAAATCAGCACATTTGGACGTTAAAGGGTTAAAGGACAGTATGGGAGCCTTGGTTGTTGGGGTCCCTCGCCGATTCTTATGTATAAACCTTATAACATTAGATATTTTACAAAAAATTTCCCTCGAATGGACCTGCATGTGTTCCTGCCCAGGAAAGCTTTACAATCCTGTGAAGGAACCTATGTAGGATTAAAAGAAGGATAAAAAATATTTGTATAGTAAGAAAAATACTATAGTTCCTACATAGGATCGTAAATAGGATCTTTCACATATGTTATTAATAAAAGCTCTACTGTACAGGATCCCATGCATGGGTCCATACGAGGAAAATTTTTTGTGAAATATCTAACGTTAAGGTTCCTACACAGGAACAGACGATAGACCCCAACAACCAAGGCGGGTTCTTATGCAAATTCCTACACAGGAACCCTGCACATGATAAATGAAGGATCCCTGACGGATCCTCTTTACAGGATCTGCACAGGATCCCTTAGGGATACTTTGAGGATTATGTACGGGAATTTTAACCTGGGAATGATAATGTAACTTATTATATAATACCATTTTATTCAACCGCATACTTACTTCTTTGAAGAGGTATTTGACATCTTTTGCTTTCAAACATCTCATATCCACGAATCCTCCCAATTTCCAGTGAAAATTTTTAAAAAGTTTTGACATACTTAAACTTGTATTCCAATTTTTTACAATAGCAGATATTCCATTAGAATTGAATAGTTTTATCAGCTCGACAGCACCTTAAGTCAAACTACACTCAAATATGCTGTCCTTTAGGTTTAACGACGTTTCCATATATATCGTGACATATTTACCAAAATGTTGTTAGTTCATGACCTCTATACTCATACATCACGAACCAACAAAATTTTTATAAATATGTCACTACTTTTAAAAGTGTCGTCAAATAATCAGTTAATGTAAAGTGATAATGTCGCAAAAACTCGAGAAGTTTTGATGATCCACCATTTTAAAATCCATAAATTATAATATAAGTACGAGTTCGAGTACTCAATGGGTAGATAATAATAAAGTAGTCTAATTTAATTATTTAATATCCGTTGTCGAATTTTTAAAAACTATTTTGTATTAATTTAGAAAAAGGGGTTTTTATAATACACCCTGATGCTTTAATGCCTTACATCCGGTTTCGACGCTCTTTTAAAAAAGTCGTGATATATCTATCTAAATTTAGTTCCTTCTTGACGTACACTTGAATCCAACGATGCCTTCTCTCAGGGAAGGCACTAATTTCACGAAGTTTGCCCACTTTCTATATTCTTTATAGTTCATGTTAATAATGTCAACGGAATTCTGCTTTTTCATTGGCTGAATTTTTAGACAATATAGAAGGTAGGCAAAAGAAGGTAGGCAAACTTCGTGAAATTAGTGCCTTCCCTGAGAGAAGGCATCGTTGGATTCAAGTGTACAAATTAACTTATACGTCACGAACTAACAATATTTTTATAGATGTGTCACGACTTTTTAAAACGCGGCAGAACCGGAAAAAAGGCATTAAAGCATCAGGGTGTACATTAAAGTTTTCTGGGTCTCTGTTATGTTCAAAAGTAAAATGTTGCTTTATAAATTACAAATGAAATACATATTACTTTTTTCTAAGTTGCAAGGAAATCCAACAACACTGCCCACTTTTTTGTATATAAAGTAATCAATAACAATCTTTTTTTCATTTGGACTTACTGTTTTTATTAATAACAGTAAAAGCAGAAAAAGAATCTTCATTTTACTGTATTTATATTGCTTCAGAAGATGTTTTTTCTATTTAACTAATATATATATAAAGCATACCTTTTATAATATAAATTATTTAACAACATGTCGATCAATTTGATATATTTTATCGATTAAATGTTGTAGAGTATAATTCAGTAATAAATCGGTTAGCCTACGCGCATATTAGAGGAATAAGTGAATTCGCCTCTTATCGGGAAATGTTACTTCAAACTTGAGTTTAATATTAATCTATCTCAGAAACAAGTACAAGATAAAGTTAACTCACAAATCAATGCGCACGAGAATTCTAAATTCATTCTTCAATTCAAGATAATAGTATAAAAATTGAAGCGAGGAAAAATATAAACTTAATATTTTATATTATGTATTACGCTCAAATTCCCGAAAATTATTTTCTAGAGCTGTGCACAAAAAGTCTGAAAACCAGAATTACATAACATTTTTCGAGAGCCGTAATCGAACTGACGATGCTTGACTTGACTCAAATATACATATGGGCGTGGAATTCCACGTGAGATTTTAGCCGACCTCTTAAAATTGTCCAAAAATATTTTTTTCTATTCTGTATCGAAAAAAACAGATACGTATTTTTTTATTTTTGTTGTCCAAATTTTCGAGTTATAAATTTTCGAAATTTTGGACTTGTAATTGTAGATCTATATTCAAAAGCTTATAAGTCCGAAAATATTGACTTTAGGAAAAAGTTGTTAAAGAATGAAAGTTATAGTTTTCTTTCGACTTTTAAGAAATGTAAACAAAATTTTTTTTAAAATTTTTTATTACCAAACATTTTTTTTTATAAACAAATAAACAAATTAATTTTTTTAAGTATTTTTTTATATTGTTCTTCATGTATACCCTATTTGGGTTTTTACATATATGACAACCCCTAATATATTCTCCAAATTTCCCCAGATTCCCAAATACCCCCTTATTTGCGGTCCGTAGCCGGCTTTTTATTAAAAGTACTCATATTCACAAGGCCCTCTCTGGCCATTGTTAATATATACTACGGAAAACCTTTAACTGAGTACAGACGATTTATTGACAGCCGAGTCTTGGATGTATAAATTCGAGGTCTCGAATATTACACAGCAAGTCCTCGACGTTCAAATTTCCCGCTTAGATTATCTCACGTGTCGGAAAAATCCCAGGCTGATAGGCGCGAACCAAGTACCCTTGGTTCTACAGGTCGGGGTCACCACTTTGGTTGTCGGCTAAAGACTCGTGAAATAATAATAGACACAGTAATAAATTATAAGAATTATATTAATTTATTCAAAAATTGTTAGTTCTCGGAGCGCGGTTGTGCTCAGGACGAGAACAGGCCAAAGACTGAAAATAAAAATGGCTACTACAAAATCACGGCGTCGCTTGGGAAAAGAGATAAAAGAATACTTGCCAAAAAATATTACATGTTAGAAAAAGATGGAACAGTGGTAAAGAGTGGGAATTGCAAGTTTAAGCCTGCATATTTGCTATTAGCCTGTACGAACCGATTTTTATGATAGGGTCTCGGTGTAGGTATACACGTTGACCGTAAAGGAGAAGAAAAGTTTCGTACATAACACTTTTAAGGAAAAATTAATTTACATTTAGAAAACTGTATAAGTTACAATTTATATTGTAACTCACGTGGGGAGTCATTTGGGATACATTTGGGATACATTTGGGAGACATTTTGTAAATTGCTTTATAATTCTGTTAAAAGACAGAATTTAATGAAAAAACGATTGAAAGTTGAAAAGTAACATTTAGAGAATGAAATTATGCAAAGATTTTTTATAAAGAAAGCTTTGAATAATTAATAATTAACTGAAATGTGCATAGACTTCATTGAGATTTTATAGCAATGTTATGATGGCAGAGAAATGCTACTTTTATGTTAAAGTAACTTACGGTTATTATTTCTAATTGTAAAATAATTACCGTTTAAATTTTTTAATTATAGTCACCATCAATATTTTCTAAAAATTAAATATTCTCACCTTTTTTCCAGGGCATGTTCCGAATAGAAAAATTGCATTTAGTAAAAAGGAGGAGTTTAAATATTATTTTTATTGGCCAAAAGTCTCTATCCTTTTTCTCTTTAAAAGTTAAAATAAACATTATATTTTTTACAAATGATAAATATTCTTAGAATTTTTCTCAATGGAGCAGCGAATAAAAACATTGCGCTTTTTGTAAATAGGAGGAGGAAATATTTAATTTTTAAAAAATAAAACATAATCCCAACCCCAAAGAAAAAATTGATGCTTTTAGACAAATAAAAATAAAAAACAAACTCCTCCTATTTACAAAATCAATTTTTCTATTTGTTGGTTAAGTTAAACAAAATGGAGAAAATACTGAATATATGAAAAATAAAACATATAACCTCAACCCCCAAAGAAAAAATGGTTGCTTCGCACCAATGAAAATAATAAACAAACTCCTCCTATTTTCAAAATCAATTTTTCTATTTGTTGGTTAAGTTAAACATTATGGAGAAAATACTTAATATATGAAAAATAAAATATATAACCTCAACCCCCAGAGAAAAAATGATTGCTTTAGCCCAGTAAAAAAAGAAGTATTGAGTGGAGCGTTTAGGAATTGAGTGAAGCTCTGAGCCAATACGGATTCGAGTAAAAACCGTATTGGGACGTTTGACTCAATCTTTTTTTCATCCGCTGAATACGGTCTTATTTTAGCATTAAAATTAAAATCACATGAGCAGAGTACACATTATAAATTGAAAACACAATTGTCCTGGAATGTAAAAATGCCGATTTCGATAAGAAGCAATGAATATTTGTTAAAAATTGGTAAAAGCAAAGTTTTATAAGCGCGACTGATTTTACCATGTGAATAAATGAAGTGGCAAGTTTAAATGGACTAAAAGAAATCTTCTGTTACCGACAAAAAGTTCCTAGAAAACAATGAAATTTCATTGTTTTGTTGAATTTACCACAATTCTCTAGGAACTTTATGTTGGTAAAAGTAGATTTCTTTTAGTCCATTTCGTCCATTTAAACTTACCACTTCATTTATTCACATGGTAAATTCAGTTGCGCTTGTCAAACTTTGCTTTTACCAATTTTTAACAAATATTCATTGCTTCTTATCGAAATCGGCATTTTTACATTCCAGGACAATTGTGCTTTCAATTTATAATGTGTACTCTGGTCATGTGATTTTAATTTTAATGCTAAAATAAGACCGTATTCGGCGGATGAAAAAAAGATTGAGTCAAACGTCCCAATACGGTTTTTACTCGAATCCGTATTGGCTCAGAGCTTCACTCAATTCCTAAACGCTCCACTCAATACTTCTTTTTTTACTGGGAGACCAATGAAAATAATAAACAAACTTCTCCCATTTTCAAAATCAATTTTTCTATTTGTTGGTTGAGTTAAACAAAATAAATAAAAGAATAATATTTTTAAAATAAAACATATAATCCCAACCCCCAAAAAGAAAAATGGATGATTTAGACCAATTAAAATAAAACTTAAACTCCTCCTTCTGAATGAAAGAAAATTTTCTATTTGTCGCTTCAGTTAAACAAAATATGAAGCGAATATGTTAAATTTAAGCTCAACCCTTTACAAAAAATATACTTTTAGCCAATAAAAATAAGATTCAAGCTCCTCCTGCTTAAAGAAAGAAAATTTTTTATTCATTGGTTCAACAATACAAAAAGGGAGTGAATATTTAATTTTTAAAAAGTTACATTTAGTCTTAACCCATTAAGAAAAAAAAACTTCTGGCCAATAAAAATAAACTCCTCCTATTTTCAAAATGCAATGTTTTATTTATTGGTTGAGTTAAACAAAATGGAGAATCAAATTAATATTTATAAAAAATAAAACATATAATCCCAACCCATTAAGAAAAAATAGATGATTTAGACTAATCAAAATAATAACCAAACTCCTCCTATTTTCAAAATCAATTTTTCTATTTGTTGATTAAGTTAAACGCAAAATGGAGAAAAAATTTATATTTAAAAAATAAAACATATTTTTCCAATCCCCAAAAGAAAAAATGGATGTTCTAAACCAATTAAAATAAAACTTAAACTCCTCCTTCTGAATGAAAGATATTTTTCCTTCGTGTGTTCAATAGAACAAAATGGAAAAAATATTAAACTTTAAAAAAATATGAAATTTAACCACAACCCTTTCCGAAAAAATAGGAGGAGATTCAATCTATTTTTGAATAGTTCATAGTAAACTTTATTTTTAAGTAGGAGGAGTTTGAATCTTATTTTTATTGGCTAGAAGTATATTTTTTGTAAAAGGTTGAGCTTAAATTTTATATACACTGGAACTCCCAAGAGAGTCCATCGTAGAGTCTTATGTGACTCTCTTGAAGAGTGACCTTGACCTCTTGAAAATGTAAACATTAAGGGCCGTAGGGTCTATGAAAACAATATTTGTACGTCCATATGAAAAGGGCCCATTTATTCTATTTTTATAAATGAATATAAATTTTTATATTTTTTTACAATTTTATATTATAAATTAAACAAATGTTATTAATGTGAATAGAAATATATAATGTTTATTTATAATTTAAAATTTAAAATCGTTTGATTACAAAAACTAATCATTTTTAGAAAAAAAATTGATAGTTCAAAAGTATATTTTATTTCAGTTAAACCAAAATTATGTTTCAGATATTTAGTTTAATTCTAAATGATACTATTAGATAATATTTAATTTAGAAACAAATTTTATGTTTAAATAAAGTATATTATTTGCATTAATTAAATAAACAGTTTTCTCAAAAATATTAAATAAATACCAAATTTGATCAAACTATTACTAAAAATTTGGATCAAATTATAAAAAAAAATGTTTGGTATCAATTCATTGCAATTTGATCAATTTTATTTAACAGTGAAAAAAAAGTTTAAGAAACAAAAAAATCTTTAAAAAATAAGTTTTAAATATGTAAATAACCAGGGCCTTGTAAAATTACCGCATTCGTTATTGATGATTGAATTAAGCGCTCAAATATCACCCAAGTCCATTTTTTTGATCTGATGATTGGCAACACGCGACTACAATACTGGTCATAAGCAAAAAAAAAATTAAAAACAAAATTTAAAAAAAATAAGATTCTCGTTGTTCATCTACCTCCACGCGGTGAGAATTGGAAACATCAGTTTAGCAACTGGTGGCTAAAGATGTTCAAAATAATTAAAGATATTCAAATAAAGTGTCCTTAAAAACCCTTGAGTAAGCATTTTCAAAAGGATTAAATAAAATTTAACCTTCCTTACCCGTTGTATGGGATATGCCATTTTGAATTTTAAAAAAGTAATATCAGATTCGTAATCAGCGACCTCGAAAACCCCCGGGTAAAGATTTTGAAGAGAATTCGACTGATTTTTGAAAATTTTTTCCGCCATATTGGATCCGCCATTTTGAATTTTTAAAAAGTAATTTCAGATTCGTAATCAGCAACCCTGAAAACCCCCGAGTAAGGATTTTGAAGAGAATCCGACTGATTTTTGAAATTTTTGTCCGACATATTGGATCCGCCATTTTGAATTTTCAAAAAGTAATTTCATATTCATAATCAGCGACCCCGAAAACCCCCGAGTAAGGATTTTGAAGAGAATCCGACTAATTTTTGAAAATTTTGTCCGCCATATTGGATCCGCCATTTTGAATTTTCAAAAAGTAATTTCAGATTCGTAATCAGCGACCCCAAAAACCCGCGAGTAAGCATTTTCAAGCCAAATTTTAAAAAAATGTACATCGGACAATAAATTTTAAATTTTCATAAATTTTTGAGTTTTTAGGCGCCATTTTGAAAAATCAAAAGTTTATTTACAAAAGGACGATATATATTTGGAAAGTGTAACAATCGAGTGCACGATTTATGGAAATGTGAACCGTTAAAAAAATTTTTTTGACATTTAAATTTAAGATTTAAAAAAAAATCATTAAAAAATTGTGTAATTTTTTAATTATATGCAAAAAAATATTGTTAAACAATTTTGTAATAATTTTTAAACATGATATTCAGATAGAGGACACTCCAATACATAAAAAAAATTTTGTCCGAAAAGAAAATAGTATGTTTATTAAGAAATACTTAAGTTTGAAGTCAGACTAAAAATTCAGTGCATTCAGGCGTTAGTGGGTTAAATGATATTCACGTTAAATGAAATTTATGTCAAGCGAATTAAATATATGACAAATGATATTTATGTCAAATGGATTTTGTGTAAAATGAGAATTATGTTAAATGACATTTATGTCAAATGAAATTTATGTCAAATGAATTTTATAACAAATAAAATGTACGTTAAATGAATTTTATGTTAAAAGAAATTTATGTTAAATGATTATTATGTCAAAAGAAATTTATGTTACATAATTTTTATGTCAAATGGGAATTAAGTTATCTGAGTTTTATGTAACATAATATTTCTGTTAAATGAATTCTGTGACAAATGATACTTATGTTAATTGGTTTTGTGTGCAATGAAATTTATGACAAATAATGTTTGTATTATGTGAATTTTAAGTAAAGTACACGTGAAAAAATTTTGGGTAAGCGCTGTATTTTTTTACTATGCTGCGGCTTGGATTATGGGCATCAGCTACCTATGTTACAGACAACTCGTACACATTTCACATGAGTTAGGCATTTGCGTACAGCGCGTGCGTTTTTAATGGGCATCTCCTGTCTCGAAGGTAGATAGCAGCTACACACAATGCATAGACAGCAGCACATGGCCACTAGTGGGCTGCTAAGACACAAAATTTCTCCCGTGTAGTTTTATATCAAATAACTATTTAGTCAAAAAAGATTTCGGGAATAAGCACCCCCACAGCACCGAAACTTTCCTAAAAATTTATTAAATTTTCCCCTTCAATATTCGGAATATTTAATTGCAATGTTTATTGAAAGTTGTGCACAGATTTAAATGTCCCGATTAAATAAATGTTTAGCGCGAAGCTTTCCTGAAAATCTTCGCATAATTATAATTATGCGAAGATTTTATTGAAATATTCAGGAAAGCTTCGCGCTAAACATTTATTTAATCAGGACATTTAAATCTTTACACAACTTTCAATAAACTTTTCAGTTAAATATGACGAATATTGCAAGTAAATATTTAATGAATTTTTAGGAAAGTTTCGGTGCTGTGGGGGCATGCGCCTCTTGATAATCATATCTTTAGTGTACATATTAAAATTGAGTAGCCTTCTAAATATTTATAATTTTGATTAAGTATATTATTGTTTACGACTCTTTCTTCTCTGCTTTTATTGAACAAAATATATTTTTCACTGCTTGTGAACACTTATTTGTAATAAATAATATAATTATCAATAGATTTTCAAAATGAAAAATAACATTTTCCATTATATATATTGCAAATCCTAACATGATGCCCAACAATAACATAACTACAACAGCACCCGTCTCATATACAGTAATACTCTTAAGACCTAAAATTTCTGTACGACAAAGAGGTTTTCTGGCAGACCACCTTTTAAATTGACGCTGACGAATCCCCATATCATAAAGCTTTGCCATCCTACAACAGAGAAATAAATACTATAATTAGTTTTTCGTAAACTTGATTTCTCAAAATAAAGAAATATGGATTTATGAAGTTTTGAAAACTTGCTCCTCAAATTCACGATATTTTTTTATTGATTATTAAAAAAATTGATGAATCGTTGCAGTTAAATAAAATAAAGGAAATACTCACCCAATTTTAGCAATTTCATAAAATGGACTATATTTTTTAACATTTAGAGTAAAATCTGTAGGTGTTATTAGATGAATTTCTGTCAAGTCACAAATTTCTTTATTATCAAAAATTTTTTCAATTAGCGGATATCCATTTTCAGTGTCAGTATGATAGGCTAAACTTCCTTCCAAGACTTTTTTAATTCCCTCATCAGGTGATAAATATTTTTCGGATTCTGGCGTATTTAACCATTTCATTTCGTAAAAAATTTTATTTTCCCACTCTTTTTTCTACAATAAAGCATCATATGCAAATTAAATTATTTGGAATTACAGTGAGTTCTCGCGAGTCGTTCAACAGCTAATCAGTGTCCGATTCACGAGTCGTTCAATTTCTAATATTCGCGCGTCAGTGCTCAGTGCTGTATAATTTAAACGGACCAAAGCCGTTACATAGTGTCAATAGTATCCTTCTTTCGGGGCAATAAATTTGACGCGCTCCCAAGAAAGGTACCTAAGAAGCAAACTAATTATAGGCTAGGTTTGTGTTAGATTTATCTTGATTAAAAGTTTATTTTTAATTATTTGAATTTGAAACCAATTTTCATTCAATATTTTGGATATAATGAAGACTTGAAGATCAATAATTTTTAATTAATATTTGATTATTTTTCTGTATTTCTAGTTAAAAAATTAAAAACATAACCTTACATTTTTTGCTGTTCGGTTTTTAATGAAAATAAAGTCATTTTTGTGTTGTGCGTGTGATTTTGATTTACGACCAAAGTGACCGCGCGAGGGCAGCATCTCTTAGTGTTCATCAATTGCCTTGCGCAACAATGTTCTTACCTCTATACAGTCTCACACAGATATAATTACAGTTAACCATAATTTTGGTAAGCTCTTGATATTTATTTTTTAAGTTATTTATTCTTTATAAAATTCAGTAAATTTAAAGTGTAAAACAATCTGTTGTCTCTTTGAAGTGTTCTCAAGTTCTTAATATCAAGGCTTTCCAGGGGCGTATCCAGGGGGGGGTTGGGTGTTGAAACCCCCCGAAATCTTGGAAAACCTATATAAGTGCTAATTTTTTCTGAGTATACCTCTAATCAAATTTGATACCCCCCCCCGAAACTTATTTCTGGCTACGCCCCTGAGGCTTTCTCTCAGAAAATTAGATTTTGTCTTACAGAAAACGAAAGCGTGCACTTGCCGGCAAGGCCACCGTTTAGACTTGTTTTACAAACTCAATTTAAAAGACAATAAGGTAATTCTCAACCAGCTTTGTGCATATTATATTTTACTTAATCAATTCTCAATAAATTATTTTGTGTATTTTTAACCTTAAAATTCCCAGTGAATTAATTGAAAGTTATTCCCATTATTACTTTTCGATATCAGACTAATCTTACAGAACCCAAGGAAATTCTCAACTTTTTCTCAAAAAGGTACCTTTCTTCGGAGCGTGACACAAATATGCATCACACATCCCTGAAATCGCCTTGAAGACGTGGCTTATACTTTGAACGACTCGTGAGTTTTATGATCTTAAAAATTTTCGAGAATTAAACGACTCGCGAGTACTCACTGTATTAAGATATGCATGTCCAAGAGTTCTTAGGCATTTCCTCCCAGTAGTTCCTAAGGACAGCTTGTTTTGCTTAATTTATTTTATATAATAATTCAAGTAAAGTCTGATTTTAATATTATTAATTCTTTATTGGATCTTATCAGTCCATATACCTGATAAACTCAAAAATTATTATGTACATACAAAAAGCGAAATAAAACATAAAATTATAGTACACATCATTTCGATAGATAACAAGAAAATGAAAATTCAAATATATTAACAAAAATTAAGATTACAATTATATAATTTAAACTCAAAAGGAAAAAAACAGAACACTCAATTCACACAAACAAAATAATACAAAAATTCGACTCCTCGTCAACACCCTGGTTCGAGAATTTTTAACATTCTTTGGATCATAATAATAAATCTCCTTAATGTTGCAATATTGGAAGTTGATAGAATGTCTCTCCAGAACAACTCATGGTCATCCAATGACTGAATTTCAAAAAAAGCTTTCTAATTTAATTGATTCATAATAAAAAGGACATTCCACTAGAAAATAATGAAAGTCTTCATGACGTTCTTCACAATGTGTGCAATTTGTTGACGTTGGAAGTTTAAAATTGGTCTGGTTAAAGACAAAATATGAGTAGTATTTGTTAATCATACGAATTTGGGCATAAGCCCTCATCCATTTTAGGTCAAGTCTTCTCCTAAAATACGACTGAAGCGATATGTGCAAGGGGACATGGGGTCATACCTGGAGACTCTCAGAGCGGGCACGAGAATTTAATTACTTTTTTACTAAACCTTTTGAATATTCTAGGAGTATCTCAACGAGTCGCATGCTTATTCCCGAAATCTTTTTTGACCAAATATTTATTTGATATAAAACTACTTAACTTAAAATTCACATAATATGCACATTAGTCGACATAAATTTCATTGCACACAAAAACCATTTAACATAAATATCATTTGTCATAGAATTCATTAAACAGAAATATTATGTTACATAAAACTCAGATAACTTAATTCCCATTTGACATAAAAATTATTTAACATAAATTTTTATTGACATCAAAATCATTTAACATAAATTTCTTTTGACATAAAACTCATTTAACGTAAATTTTATTTGTTATAAAATTCATTTGACATCAATTTCATTTGGTATAAATGTCATTTAACGTAATTCTCTTTTGACATAATACCATTAAACATAAAATTAGCTTGACATAAATTTCATTTGACGTGAATATCATTTAACATAATTATTATTTAACGTAAAATTAAATTTATATAAATTTCATTTAGCATAAATGCCATTTAATATAATTCTCATTTGACATAAAATTTACTTGACATAAATTTTGAAGAAATTTATATAAATTTAATTTTACGTTAAATAATAATTATGTTGAATGATATTCACGTCAAATGAAATTTATGTCAAGATAATTTTATGTCTAATGATATTTATGTCAAATGAGAATTACCTTACATGATATTTATGCCAAATGAAATTGATGTCAAATGAATTTTATAACAAATAAAATTTACGTTAAATGAGTTTTATGTCAAAAGAAATTTATGTTAAATGATTTTTATGTCAATAAAAATTTATGTTAAATAATTTTTATGTCAAATGGGAATTAAGTTATCTGAGTTTTATGTAACATATTATTTCTGTTTAATGAATTCTATGACAAATGATATTTATGTTAAATGGTTTTTGTGTGCAATGAAATTTATGTCAAATAATTTTGCATATTATGCGAATTTTAAGTTAAGTAGTTTTATATCAAATAACTAATTGGTTAAAAAAGATTTCGAGAATAAGCATGCGTCTCATCTCAACCGCGTTGTTCCCCAGCGAAAGTAAATCTTCTGGATGCCAATAATCCTCCATATTCCGCTGAATAAAATACCGCCTCAGCTGCTCAAACCAGTTAAAACCCGGCTTTTTTGCGTCCCCACTAGAGATTCCAATTAACCTCAAAGAGCTTGGTCTTGGGTACTGAGAACAAGACATTTTAGAAATTTTTTTAACCACGACAGAGCCCTCTTGAGGATACAAAAGTTTTAACTATGAATTTTGTTTAGCAATAGATATATTCTAATAAAATATTAATATATTTCTGTAGCACGCAAAAGTGACAATTTGTAAAAGTTGTAATTCGAAAAAGTGACATTTTGGAACAATAACGATTCGTAAAAATAACAGTTCGCATATAAATTAAAATTCGGAAATGTGACATTTCGAAAAAAGAAGTGTTTGTGTAAATAACAATTCGCAAAAGTGACAGATCCTAATGATGTACCATCGAACAAATGACACTTTGAAATAATGGCAATTCTAGTAGATTCAATCAACCCTTCTAGGCGCTACGCACAGTCCCCAGTAAAAAAATAGTATATAGTTCGAATAGTTCGATACAAGGGGACAACCGGTCAAGCGAGCGTGTTATGCTCATTGCTTTTTCATTAATATGATAATGATGATGATGGTTTCTTCCCCACCGACTCCCAATATTCTCCTATCATAGGGCTCTACATTTTATTATTATACAATATAGCATTTTATTCTCATACAAACTTTTCCTTACAATGTACGTTTTTTTTGGTAAGCGCTGTTAATTAAATTAGAAAAAATATTTAGTACATACTTACGTGAATAAATGAATTAAAATACGTAAGAGGTTCAGTGGCAACTTTTAAATCACTTTTAGCGAGTGAGTATAAAGAATCATTCATTTTTAATATTTGTTCATTTAAACGGACTGATACTATGCTGGCTGAATAATAGTTAAAAATTAGTAAGCTGAATATCATAATTGCAAAAAAACCTATCCTTCCATTTAAATTATCTGGACAAACAGCAGACCCTGAATAAATAAAGTTTTTGACACGATTAAAAAATATACTACAACTATGATACAGTTATATATTACATTTTCAAAAGTCAATGATTTACAAGCTAAGGTAAAAGCACCAGTACTTGGACACTTTTAAGATAGAAGCAAATTTAGCAACGATTTTTAAAAAAATAGTATAGTTTTACTTGCCAAACTTTTTATATTTCGTTTGTATTATGATTAAAGAATTCAAATTAAAAAAATTAGTCTAAAATTTTACTTGAGTTAAATATAAATCTAGAAAATAACTAATTGCTTCTTTACCGTAATAGTTGGACATGCCTTTTTAGAGGGTCCAGTTGGTCCAGTAGTTGGACACGATAAGGACCAATAGTTGGACATTATAAGAAAATACGCATGATATTTATTTACATACAATGTTTGCATTTGTATATTAGTTAATATTGTCAGCTATTAAATTTATTAGTTAGTCATTTTATGTCAATTAATTCATTATTTAATTAGATTAAAGCCTGTTAAGCTTTGTCCAACTACTGGTGCTGCTGGTTTTTGAGGTTATGAAGCAGAAGGTAAACTTGGACACTTATTTTGAGTAGTTCGAGACTTATAATTTTTTTTGGTAAATTTTGAGCTTAGAATTCAAAAAATTGAATTATAACCAACAGAGATCTAAAAGCTAATATTAAAAAACGGCATATATTATTTCTTCATTTACATTGAAACCAGTTTTAATTCTTTTTGTTACTGTTCATCTATTGGTTCCATTTTTTGCAATGTCCAGGTACTGGTGCTTTTACCTTATATATAGTCTAAAAGCTAGCTTCGAAAATTGGCAATGATAAGTTGCAAGGCAATTCTTTTGTTTATAAAATCCTTCCTTCTTAACACGTAAACACATAAGCTTGCCGAAGATCCAACCATGCTCTTTTAAATATTAAGAAATATTGTTTTATTGTATTCCAAACAACAGAAAATTATTAATTTAAAACTATTCAAATTCCCTTAGCAGAAATACACTTGCCAATTGAGTGCAACCACAACTCTAAAAAAATGGTTTCAAATTCATATCAGGTCCGCTGCTTTTATTTTTGGAAATCTAATATCTTATTTTACAATGGACACTAAAAACGACCAAACCAATTTAAAAAATTATACTTTTTATATTTATTCACAGTTTATAATAACTTTGCAACCATTTTTATTATTGGTATTCAGCTTTTTAAAGACATTGACAATCAGAAAAATCAAGTTGCTAGAAATGCACATTATCACTGCAATTTTATCAATTTTTTGTGACTTTATCGACTTTTGGCAAGGTTAAATTGCACACTTGGACTTTTGGCAATAATTTCATGTGATGTGTACAGACAATATCTACCTTCATACCAAAATTCAGTCTTGCACCTTCCCAGTGGGCATACTTGTTCAAAAGACGTCCTAAGGATGTCTTTTTGCGGACGTCTTTTGGACTTGTACAAAAAGACGTCCTATTCATGTTTTATGTCTTGGCCATTAGATGTCTTTAAGGTGTCTAAAAGACGTCTTTTTCATCCAACATTTGAAAATGGAAAAATTTTCATAAATAGAAAATATTATTTTCAAAGTTCAACTTGGACTTGGAAACTCATGAATGTGAAATTGATTCGAATTTTTCAAAGTTAAATTCATTTCATTGACAAGTGAGATCCTTAACTTTGTAGAGGTTCATATCTTTCTTGAACGGCTGAGGTGCTTAAGGCGCAGTGTTTCAAGCCCAAGGTATCCGAGTTCGATCCCAGCTTCGTAGGAATTTTTTCATTATTTCTCCACATTTAAAAAAAAATAAAATTAAACTTAAAATAAATTTAATACAATATTACTGAATTTCAACTTAGAAAATGTTATGAAAGAAATGTTTATTTAAGATCTAAAGAAATGTAAAAAGGACGTCCAAAAGACGTCTTAAAGACGTCTTTTAGTCGTCTTTTTGATGACTCAGAGACATTGCCATCATTGTCCCCGAATCGTCCGCGGACAAAAAGGTACGTCTTTAAGACGTCTTTTAGACGTCCCTGTGCCCACTGGGTTATTTTTTTCACAAAAATTTGCATCTTTGACCGCCCTCCCCCCACTCATGGTGACCAAAGCGCCTTCTGGCGGAAGGCTTATGTGTTTACGTGCTTTTATAAAAATAGAATTGCCTTGCAACTTAGGGTGGAGTCCCATGACAGCGTTTTGCGTTGCGTCGTAATGGGAGAGAAAAGACTCAAATATACGTTTGCTGCATTCTCTCTCATTACAACGCAACGCAAAACGCTGCCATGGGACTGCGGCCTTATCGTTGCCAATTGCAAATCACTCTTTCGTTTGAAAGTTTATCCCCTCATGGCTAAAAGGTCTTAATAAGTACCTTGTTGACAAACAGCTCCAAAAGTTAAAAGAATAGAAATTGAATAATGTTCCACAGTGTTTTTGTAATCCTGTTTCTTTAAAAATATAGCAATTGCAATAGTACAAAGAATAGTTAAAAGTAATGAAAAAACCCAACACTGCAGTGAAAATGGTCGAAAGAATTGGTTTATTTTAATTTCCTTTGAATCAGGGTTTCGAAAGATGAAGCAAGATCTAAACAAAGTTTTAATTTTTTCAGATTATAAAGCATAATAAATTTAAGAGGAAATGGGCTTTGCAAATTAGAGAGACATTAAAATGAATTTTTAACTTGATAGAATGGATTTGAGATTCGTGTTAATCTTCATAAAATAAACAATATCAAATTCAAATCCATTTTTTCTACAAATAATATTAATAAGACGTAGTAGATATACAATAACCTGAAAGGCCATGGAGTTGTGCAAGGTAAAGCAAAATTCAGTGTTCTTAAAGTCACAGCATCTGGTGTCATAGATATGTCAAATTCCTTTTTTAAAAGTCCCATTAATAATGGAGTACTCATATCATCAACTTTCCAATCAGATATTTTTTCCACCTCAATTCTAAAGAATAGTATATTAAGCAACAAGAGGATAAAAGCAGCCATTTCTTTACGGTGTCTTTTGTGACACGAGTGGAGGTCAAGGGCGCCCCAAGACCGAAACGAGTTTCACAAAAATCATCGTAAAGAAATTGGTTGCCTTTATTCTCGTATTACTTACTATATTTTTATTCTTAATGCACAAAAGTGTCGACTTCAGATAGCAGACGACAGGGAGTAAAAGTCATTCACTTGTTCGACTTGTATGAAAATGGCGGACGTTTTCTCCCATGGGCAAGAAAAACGCATGGGAACAGCTGATTTTCTTGCCCATGGGAGAACACGGCCGTTATTTTCATTCGGTCGAAGAAATGAATGATTTTCCTCCCTGTTGTCTACTATCAGAAAACGCCATTTTTGTGCATGTGGGATATACATATACTCTCCTTCAGGTTAGACGCGGCGCGGCATTTAAGAAATGCGTGACACACTTATGAAACAACATTTTTACAAATGTGTCGCACTACTTTTCAAATCACAGTTTTAAACCGGAAGGAAATCATTAATGCATTTTAATGCTGATTTCAGATTTTTAGACATAATACATATAACATGTGTGATTCTCCGCGTAGCGCACAATTTGGATTTTACTATTATTGATATTTTTTCAAATTAAGTAAAAGTCTATAGAATTTTAAAGTGTAATACTCAAGAACAAAATATTCGTGGTGGGCTGCGGACAAAATAATAATATAATTTTCCTTTCTATAATAAACAACAATCACACATTGATTATACCATGACGCAGAAGAACTAATTCTTAAAAAAAATTTATTAGCTACTTGATTTTTTTCACTAACCTCATACTACTAAACTTTATTTGACTTAAAATGTAAATAGTTTGTAATGATATGATTTTTTATTTGCTACGGAATTCGCTCGCCGGATGGAGTCCGGGTACCCATCGTAGTTTCTTTAATTATTCATTACTGAATATTAGGTTGAGCACAATGTAATTATGATTTCTGCTGTGAATTCGAGGAGAGGTATAGTCAGTAACGAGTCCAAATTTAAACCTTCGAAAGTAAATATATTGTATTCAAAAGAAAATATTCTACAGATATTGAAATTAAGAAAACAATAAGTATAAATATAAAAATGGTGAAACATAAAATAGTATGAAAAGTAAATTAACATTTGTTTCTCGTCAAAAGGAATACTTTAGTTAACATTAGAAAAATCATTTAAACAAATAATACTAATTCTTACAAATAACGGTTCTCGCGAAGTTAGTTGATATTTTATTCGCATTAGATTTTAGTTACAAGTAATTACGCGCTTCAGTTTCCATTTCCGATGCAGGGATTCAATTCGTATTCGCGAGACAGTTCTAGAATAGGTTTCCACGTTACGCGAGTCCGACGATGCCTATGGCGCGCGCGCACTTTTAAGAATTAACCAAGTAGCACATAGGGGGTAATTCAAATTCCGGATGCTGCCGAAATCCTTGCCGTATGCGGTAACGAGCGAATATGAATTACGAGGAAAGGAAATTAATTAAACTAGGCGTACTTGTCAACTTTCCACGAGAGCACCCCTGGTCAGTTGCCTTGTACCTGGTAAAAGAAAGTTCGTTCGACCTAAGAGCACCTAGGTACAATGAACATTTCCCTTGACAGCATTTTACTCACCAGAAGAGCACCTCGGTCTGAGTCTAATGCCCAAAGTGAGTTCGTACCTGTTAGGCAAGAAGAGCACCTCGAGCCAAGGCGGTAGACGAACTGACGTTCTGGGATCGTGCAGTGAAGTATATCGGTTCGCTCTGCCGCGACGGGAAGAGAGCGAGTGGTGGGGGGGAGCGGAGGCAGGCGACGCAAGTTTCGTGCGCGGTCGCTACTCTCTCGTAGCTCTCACGCTGAACGCGACTACGATGGCTGTGTGTGTGACGAATTTTATTTCTCTATATATTAATTAGAGCAGTGCAAAATTCGAACCGAACCGAGTTTTGTTCGGTTTTGGGGCGCCGAAATGTCGAATTTCGAATATTCGACATTCGAACTAGGCTAACTCGAATGTCGGATTTTTGACTGAAAATCAACTGACTGGGCAACTGAAATGTCGAATTTTAGAATTAGACATTTTAGCGTACTAAAACCAAACACAACTCGGTTCGGTTCGAATTTTGTAGTAACTCGAATGTCGAATATTCGACATCCGAACTGGGCTAGTTCGAATGTCGAAAAACCGACATTTGAACTAGGCGAGAAAATTCCAAAACAGGTCGGTTCGAATTATTTTGCACAGCTCTAATATTAATACATAGTCCATCGTTACAAGTTGTTTGTTTAATAGAAAACATATGTGACATGTTGGATATTTTTATAATTTGTTATCTTATATTTTCAAAAATATAAGTAAAAAATTCATTAAAAATTATACAACTGCAATATTTTCTCACAAGCATACATTTTCCTGAAAAGTAAACTAAAAGAAATCTAAACAAAGTCTATACTTTTATATTTTCCTGTATAGAAATTTTTATAAATTGAAATACAGTCCAATAAAGAATGTCTTTCATAAATATCTCTCTTCAAATAATAATTTTCAAATTGTGCGCTATGAGGAGAATCATATTATTATACTTACGTAAAATTAAACATATGCGACACATGCAACCACAAAGCGTAAGAAAACTTTTCCTTACTGTCTAATGATTTTGTTGTATAATCTTGTAAATAATCAGCTAGATTCGTATGTAGAGGAATATGCTTAACCTCAACAAAAAATAAATTCTTTTGTGTTATTACAGGTAAAGTCCCTACTGAAAAAATGACCGTAAATACGGGCATAAATATAATCTTAAATACGACCCTAAATACGAACCTCAGTAGGGTGGTGTAATTGAAATAGTAAATACAGACATATTTATGCCCGTATTTAGAGTCGTATATGAATACAATTTTTATCATACATATTAAATATAATATTGCATTAAAATAATACATTTTTGAGATAAGTATTAAAATATAATTTATACTTGAATATTTTGAAATTTTCAAGTGTTCTTAATACTAAATTTTGCGCCTACAGAACGACTTGAAAATTAAGAGTACTTGCATTTTCCTGGACCACCTGTCTAATTGGTTTTCTCGCCAGTGAAGAAGGAAATTATAGAAAACCTTTCCGACTACAACGGGTTTATCGACATTCGAGTTCTAATGGTGTGTACCAGACAATAATTGACTGTTCACATCATTATACCTCGACGTTAAATCATTAAACCTCCCGCTCAGAGTATCTCACGTGACGGAAAAATACCAGGCCAAATGGGCTCGAACCAAGTGCCCTTGGTCCTAAAACGTCCGCCTTGGGCAGTAAGCAAACTGCCTAGGCAGTTGGCCAAATGACTAATCTAATTCATTTTAAAACAGTCACTTTGCAAACTGCCCGCGCTTGGCCAACTGCCTAGGCAGTTTGCTAACTGCCGGATT
Source organism: Leptopilina syphax (assembly GCA_032872505.1). Classification (NCBI taxonomy): domain Eukaryota; kingdom Metazoa; phylum Arthropoda; class Insecta; order Hymenoptera; family Figitidae; genus Leptopilina; species Leptopilina syphax. The sequence continues at coordinate 47,591,120 of CM065473.1, read as the reverse complement.
ATGCTATCTGCCTACGACATATACAATGTATTACTGTATGATTGTAGTGTGGATTAAAGATAAGGCTTGTAAGCTTACGGCGGTATACTTGTGTAGTAGACATAAGGTGAACTTGAAATTTCCGCCTTATGGTAAGATTACAAGTAATGGTCAATATTAAGATATCAAGTAAAGAATGAGGTAAGCTGTAATGGTAAGGCTATGTACATTCAATAACATATATGCTGTCCTTCCGGTTTGGACAACTTTTTGAAAAGTGGTGTGCCGTCTATAAGAAAGTTTTAAGTCTATGGAGTTAAACCACAGACTAAACCCAGTGGGCACAAAGACAAAAAACGTTCTTTAAACGTCTGTAGAACGTTTAATGTCTGACAATTTATGTTTTAAGAACGTCCGAATGTTCCGAAACATTTTTGGAACAGTCGGACGTTCTTAAAACATAAATTGGCAGACATTAAATGTTCTACAGACGTTCAAAGAACGTTTTTTGTGTTTGTGCCCACTGGGAAGCCATAGACTTAAAAAATTCTTATAAAAGGCACACCACTTTTCAAAAAGTTGTCCAAACCGGAAGGATAGCATATATGTTATTGAGTGTATAATAAAAATGTTATTAATTTTTCCAAAGAATTAGAGTTGTAAACTATTATCTGGTGATTAGTGGATAATAATAAAAAATTGTTAACGTCGCGTCGTAGCAGACGTCAACTGTTAACATTATCATTTAAGATAATATTGTGAAGGGTCTGTTCAGGGGACGGATACTTATATACCCTGCACGAGACAAGTCTTGCGCCAGTTTGACCTGACAGTTTGAATTTTTGAAAACATTCACTATAGATTTGTAATCAGCAATCATAAAAACTCCCGAGTATCAAGTTTTTCAATTAAATTTTTAAAATTACCCTGCATATTGGATGCATATTGATTTTTTGAGGTTAGAAAAACTAGCGAACCAACTTTAGAATGATGACTTCGGATTCAGGGACTTAAAATACGTTCAAGAAATATATGACAATTATAGTTCGCCGGATAAAAAATTTTTTGTTAGTATATAGTATAATGTACTTACGATTCCTGATAATTTCAACTTCATTTGATGAAAATTCCATCTTCTACTTATTTTACTTTTTGGTAATAACATTTTTAAACCAGAGGTTTCACTCCATGTACCAGCAAAGGTAACATTTAAAACACCACTACGGTATTTACAACGATTATAAACATCATACAGGTGTATTTGATTTTCTTTAGATAATAATATGGTGAACTCTGTTGCTATACTAAACGAAGTGTCGTTTATAATTTTTAAGGACTCATTTAAATTATCTGTTGCAATAAGCCAACAAACTAAATCCTTAAATAGTTCCAATCTAGATGCCTGGTAAAATATTGTTATTTATAAAAATATTAATTAAATATTTAATAAATTTTTGCTTAAATGTCATTTGACCGCTTTTTAATTTTTTGCAAAAATTTGCAAAAAATAACATTAAACGAAATAAAAAACAGAAAATTCGTAAAAATTAAAATTCGCAAAATGACTTGGCCAGACCAGCTCCACCCCAGTGGGCACAGGGACGTCTAAAAGACGTCTTAAAGACGTACCTTTTTGTCCGCGGACGATTCGGGGACAATGATGGCAATGTCTCTGAATCATCAAAAAGACGACTAAAAGACGTCTAAGAGACGTTCTATGTCTGGTCCAAAAGACGTCCAAAAGACGTAAGAAAGGACGTCTAAAGTACGTCTAAAATACGTCTTTTGGACGTCTAAAAGACATAAAAGGGACATAAAACATGAATAGGACGTCTTTAAGACGTCTTAAAGACGTCTTTTTGTACAAGTCCAAAAAAAGAGGTCCGCAAAAAGAAGACATTCTTAGGACGTCTTTTGAACAAGTGTGCCCACTGGGACTATGGTAAACAAATTTCATTGATTTTCTAAAATGTTTAAACTTTTTTTGAAATTTGTAGTTCACAACAAAACAATAAAACACTTTTAACCGTTTTTTGACATTTTAAATTTTTGTTATTTTTTGCATTAACAAAATATTACAAAATTTAAAAAAAATTAATAACTCCAAAGCCGTTTACCATAAATTAATAAAACTTACACTGAATACGCAAAATTGTTCACTCTTTTTGAAAAAAAATATTTGCATTATGGTAAATTTAAAAATTCCATATTTCTAATAACAATTTTACAAACAATTTAAATTATTTATGTGTTAATTTTTAATTTGACATGACAAGTAAAATGTAGTATTCGAGAATCCAAATTGAACCAAGTAGATACTTTAACTGATAGGCGCATGATTATTCCCCAAATGTCATTTGACTGAACTGTTATTTAACTGAATTCCATTTATTCGAACTGGTATTTTCACGAAATGTCATTTTTGCGAATCGACATTTTTACGAATTGTCATTTTTACGAAATGTCACTTTTGTGAATCGCCATGTCATTTAATAAAATCTTATATTAATGTCAAAATTTCTTAAATAAGTCTAAATATTAGAATTAAATTTTATATTAGGTGAAATGAGAAGCATCGCTAGATGTAAAAATTTATGTGCGATTTTTTGGTCGGCCCATAGTTGGGCTAACTTTTACAAGGTCGGTCCAACTTCTCGTGCCAGAGGTTGGGCCAACCATACAGATGATAACGGTTCACCGTCTAATGGCGATGATGGTTGGCCCGACAACTCATAAGGAAGTTGGCCCAACTTAAAATGCATATGTTGTGACAACCATACATTTCAATGATTGGTCCAAAGACTGACGCCAAAGTTTGCACAACTTTAGATGCGTAAGTTGGGCCAACCACAATTTTAAAAGTTTGGCCAACTTCAACTGCCAAAGGTAAAAAATTATAAAAAAAAACTAAATTATTTATACAATTAACACGTTATTATTAGCGGAAACATCAGATATAACCTTTACTTATTATTATTAAACACAATCTCATACATACATTTTCGAAAATATCTAACGCTCGCTGGGATCGAACCCCTAACCAAACGCACCAAAGACTTATACACTGACCACTACGCTACGCTTACATGGGAATATATAACGTTAAATGTATATTAAAGCTGCAACAGTCGGGCCATCGTGGCCCAGAGTTTGTCCGACCAAAAAAAATCTTGTAAATTAAACTGCGTTTTTTGAGTTTTGCCAACCGTCGGGCCAACCAAGGCCCACAGATTGGCCGACCATGAAAATTCAAGTCAATTAAACTGCGTTTCATAAAGATTTGCCAACCGTCGGGCCAACCGAGGCCAAGAGTTTAGCCAACCGAAACTGAAAGTCTTTTAAACTACGTTTGGATGAGTTGTGCCAACCTTTGTCGCCAAAGTTGGCCCGACGGTTGGTTAAACTCTGTTAGAAAGGTTTAGTAGTAATGTTGAGGAGATTGTAAAGGCCCGAAAGGGCATACAATGAAATCATACTTTACTTTACCATAAGACTTTCAGTTTCTAACAGTACAAGTAAGTTCGTGTTCTTAAAGAATAAATTCTCTTGATCGCCTCAATTGGATCACCTGAGCGGGATATTTAAAATTTGTTTAAAACCGTCGTATTAGTGTAATTCTAAATCGAATACCAACTTGACGAATTAGTTTTTGATAATTACAAACTAAAAAACAATGAATGTAAAACATCGTTTTTTAAGGAATTGTATGAGCATAACTGTGTCAATCTACATTTTGTTTCTGCCCTCATCAGAGGTAATTGTAAGTACATTAAAATATTATTGTAAACATTACACAACATTTCAAATTCCAAAATTTTATAAAACAATAAAAACTGCCCAGTGGGCAAAAACCATCATTGTTTTAAAAACTTTCCAAAAACGTTTTTAGAACGTTTCATGTCTGCTAAATAATGTTCCAAAAACGTTCCATTGCTTTTAAAACGTTTTAGAACCATATAACGTTTTTCGGACGTTATTTAGCAGACATGAAACGTTCTAAAAACGTTTTCGGAATGTTTTTAAAACAATGATGGTTTTTTGCCCACTGGGTGTTGTCTCTCATCTCATTTAATTTTTGAAATAAAGTAAAAATTTAAATTAAAGTTCAAACTATTATTTTATTCCTAAAACCATCAAATAATAATTCAATGTTATTGGAGTAATATTTCTTTTATAATTCAAATAATAAAAGACAATCCCCATAGGATTGATAGATAACAACGATCTCACATAAAAATAAATAATCAGGATTTACCAACCTGATTGTTATCAGCCTACCTTGCCTCCCCTTATAATTCTTTAACAATTACTTAAAATTAAATTAACCTCGCCTTCTGCTCGGGATGTAACATCATTTTTACGAAATGTCACTGTTGCGAATTGTCATTTTTGCGAAAATTATTGCAGTAGAAATCTATATATGCATACAAGTTTTACTATAGCAATTTCCGCAAAAATGACAATTCGAAAAAATGGCAGTTCGCATAAATGACAATTCGTAAATATGACAATTCGCAAAAATGAATTTACGCAAAAGTGACAATTCGTAAAAATAGCGATTCGCAAAAATTACATTTCGTAAAAATGACAATTTACAAAAACGAATTTTCTCAAAAATGACAATTAGAAATGGGTGGTATTTCCAATTCTGCAACCACCACGTTTCTGCATGAATTAAAAAAATATTCTGAATTCAGGTAATTAAAAACTTTTGTAACGACGGTTCGTTAGCAGATTTTATAAAACGTGCATGTGAACAGAGATTCAAAACAATCTGATAAAACGTGACAAAAATTCCGTTGAAAGTTTTCAAAAACAGGTGTTTTTTTAAAAAATAAACTCCTAATTTCGCAAATGGTGGCAGATTGACTTCCAATTTTTATTATCATCTTTTGGTGTTAAGACGCGAAAATATCATGAATGACGCGCTGATTTCAACAAGCCGTTTAAGCAATACAGCCACTATTTATCCTTGCCCCATCCTCCCCTACTATATTTTTTAAAAATTCATGACAACACTATGAGCCAAAATTTATTTAAAAATATTAATATTTTAAAAAGTTACAAGGGTTTCTCCAAGTTTAAACTTTAACTGATGTTTTCTCGAAAACTTGTTTTCGCACGTAAGGTCCCTTTTTATAGACCAGGTCACATATAATACCTCTGCAAAAATTAATTTAACATCCTCTTCCCTGCTACATGTTAAATCTATATATATTCCAATTTTTGTATAAAAGTTATGTGTTATATATTGTAAATCCAATAATGTTTGAAATTGTGTTATTCTTCCTGATATTCCATAGTAGCTGAGTTTTTTGATAAAGTGAATATTATCTAGATTAATTGAATAATAAAGTTAATTATTTATTAAATAATGTAATCTCAATGAAGCGTTTTTATCACTATAAAAAAAAGGTTCTAAATTAGAGCTGATTTCGATATTAAAATATACTAATACCAATTTTAGTACTAAATTAGTACCTTTCTTTTTACAGTGATTATTTTTAATATCGCTGTAACAACCGCAGAGAACGTAGGTTGGGACGTATTTTTCAAATAAAGTAGCGGTTTGATGCAAATGGATCAACTACTATCGGCTCAAAAAGAACAGGCCCCTCCCTGTGTGCACGTTCTGGAACTGTTCTGTGACAGTTAATTAAAATAAAGAACAGTTACAGAACGGTTCCGGAACGTGCACACTGGACTGACTTTGAAAGCTCACAACGCAGGTAAAAAAAATCATAGAGAGTTAAAACAAAGTGTAATACGTAGTTAACTTATCTAGTCATGATTTTGGGAATAGCCTACTTTGAAAGCTCATTTCAAAAATATCCAATCGACATACTAATTGTTTTCTATAATATTTGTATCTTTCTTAAATATATAGTGGAAATTTTTTCAAATTTTTTATTAACTTTCGGAGATTATTTAAATCAAAAATAAAAAGTTATGTCTTGCGATTAGAAGCACAGATTTTGAAATAAAATGAAAATTATGTACAAGTTTTTCTTAGACAAAAACAATTTGAAGAAACTTGTAAACAAATTTTGTTTAATAATTGTTTATGAAAATGTTTTTTGTTTTATTACACCAATACAGCAAGGTGTAGGTTATCGTAAATCTTCTTCGCAAAGGCGTCGAGGTTTAGAATCTTGGAAAACCCATTTTTTCTATCAGCGCTCAGGTATAAACGCGTCTGTATGCTTGTAACTGAGAAGAATTGACAATTTACGTGCAATAAGGGAATACGCACAGTGTAAAGTAGATACACGGAAAAAAAAAGTTCGAAGATTATTCGGGAACTTCGTTCTTAACTCTTGGATACGGCGGGTAGTTCACAGAGAACTAAAGGTTGCCTCGTTTAAATATGTCATTTGCTATTTCTCTAGAAATTATAACTATTTCACCACTTCTCGGCAAACTGTTCTTGAAAAAGTCGGGAACTGTTCAAGAAAATCGAAAAGTTAGGCAAATGCAAGAAAAAATGGATTCTGCTTCCCCCCTCCCACTTCCCCTCCTTGACACGTCCGCACACACACACACACATTTATCCTTGAAGGTCACATACAATTTTTATTTTTTATTAAGTTTCTGAAATAGAAAAAACCATATTAGAGAAAAATCGACGGCGGCTGGAACAGAACTCGCGTACCCGAGGAATAAAAGTCCGGCGTCTTATTCATCTGAGCTAAAAAGGAGCGTTAAATACCTCAGCATAAAATAAATATATAAGGCACGCAAGTCTTACTGACTGTGAGACTTGTTGAGACTGGTGCGCACTGGGTTTCTGCGCACCAAGATTCCTTGACGAGTTCCCGAAAATTTCAGAAACAGTTGCGGCCAGTGCCATGAACTTTATATGAGAAAGCAATGAAAAAAGACTATTGGACTATTTACAGCTTTTTCTAATACAGTTCCCGAATTTCTTTCAAACATTCATTGATTACACAGCCACACAAAAAAAATAAAAGTACCTTGGCCGAGGAATGAGACCACCCTTCCCTTATATATTTTGATGCGCTGAACACGAATCTAAAGTCCGTTTTGCTCCATCACGCCAGGATTGTGACATAACTTCAATTTAAAATCATGATAGATTTGCTTTAATTTTTTTTACTCGGGGGTTTTTGGGGTCGCTGATTACGAATTTAACGTGAGATTTATGAAATTTAAAATGGCGGATCCAATATGGCGGACGAATTTTTAAAAAATAGTTGGATTTTTACAAAAATTAGTATCTGGGTGTTTTTGGGGTCGCTGATAACGAATTTAATGTCAGATTTTATACATACGAATTTTCGTAAAAATCCAACTATTTTTAAAAATTCGTCCGCCATTTTGAATTTTATAAATTTAACGTTAAATTCGTTATCAGCGACCCCAAAAACACCCAGGTACTAATTTTTGTAAAAATCCAACTATTTTTTAAAAATTCGTCCGCCATTTTGGATCCGCCATTTTTAATTTCATAAATCTGACGTTGAATTCGTAATCACCGACCCCAAAAACCCCCAAGTAAAAAGATTCAAGCAAATCTGTCATGATTTAAAAAAGTTCTCCTGTCACTTAAAATCCAATGTTTTTTGAGGTTTTGTCAAAATCCTGACGTGATGGAGCAAAACGGACTTCAGATTCGTGTTCACCGCATCAAAATACATAAGGGAAGGGTGGTCTCATTCCTCAGCCAGGGTACTTTTATTTTTTTGTGTGGCTGTGTTACCATTGAATGTTCGTCGCTAGTTCAGAGCTGTTACCACATATCCAAGAGTTAGGAAATAATAAATAAAGTACACGCAGAAAAATCCGATTTAAAATTGTGGAGTTCAGCGCTAGTAACTTAGATTTCATTCCCAAACTTGTCTACCTTTGCGGCTCTAGGATAGAAAACAGGGAAATGAATCGTAAAAGGTTTAAAGCACGTCAGTAGGCTTAAAATGTTTTCGTTCTTATGCACACTTATATACGCGGAACAAAGCAGACTAAACACATTGATAGGCGCTTCTGGGCGGAGTCCAAGGCAAGTCTAGTGCCGAGTCCCATACTGAATATAATGTGAGCAGATCTTCTAGTGACCTACATTATTACTTTTATTTGTCAAAATATTTACTTTTATTGGAATATTCAATTTGAAACTAAATATAAAATCGAAAAATGAAACAACTGGATATATTAAAATACTTTGAATTTTATAAAACTTCTCACTGGGATTTTTATTATTCTTTAGATATTTAAACGTAGAATCTCTTTAAAAATTAAATACAAGTCCTTTGCCATTTTTACTAAAATGATCTGTTTTAAAACGTTTAAAGAAAGAGATTTTATTTAAATATCTACAGATTAAATAAAAATTACAATGCGAAGATTTTTAAAATTCAAAGTATTCTCTATTTTTCTAAATATTATTTCATTTTAGACTTTACATTTAGTTGCCTAAATTAAACATTACAATAAAATATAATAACAATTTGGCATTGCATAACCGGCTAAAAACAAAATAAACACACACCTAATCTGAAAATGAGATCAAACATTTCACATAGATATTCTTCTACATTCATTTGTAACACTAAAACTTTATTACAAAACTGCACTCACTATTATATTTAAAACTAAAATTTTTATTAACGAGAACGATCGCGCGCTTCCGCGCGCGTTTTTTCTCTTGCATTTTTATTCTTTAAATTACAGTCTTTTGTTTGTTGAGGTATCAATTTAAGTGACAGTTTCTGATAATAGGAATTTTTAAATATTATTCAATTTAATGAAATAATAGCCTATGTTGTGCGTAAAACAATTTTTTATACCTTTACAATTCTAGTTCTGTTTTTATCTGTTTCTAAATGTATCATTTCTAAAGTTTATGGGTTTGCTAAAAAAAACAACACTTTTCTTTGCTTAAAGAAAAGCGTATATTTCAAGAATGGCACATTTTATAAAAAGTTTTGTACGATGAAGTTATAGAAAACCTTTTTATAATCAAAGTAATCTATTTGTTAAGTAAATTTTGTAACATTTAAAATCTTCCATAGTAAATTTATATTTTAAAAAATAGTGATGAAAGAAAAACGTTACTAAATAAACAATTTTTAACTATTTTTCACTTAGCTAGCAAAAAAACATCTCTACTGTCAAAGAAAGCCATAAACAGAGGATATTAAATTAAAAATTTACTTTTGTTTCTTAAAATCGTTCCTACTTTTGCTATAAAAAAGAAATATAAGTGTGGTTTCTGTAAATATTATACAAAAAATGTAAGTACTCCGTCATTTCGAAGAAAATAATTTATTTCAATATATGCTTTTCTATAAGATTCATGGGATGCAAAATTTCGTTAATAATCTTGAGAAATATTATCTTTAAACTTTTTTCAAAGTTCATTTGGATGAACTGGTTGGCAATACATTAAAATACGTACAAAAAAGTGTCTTAATTATCTGAAGTTTGAACTATTATTTGAAATTAGGAAATTAAAACGTCTTTGACCAATTGATAAGAAAGAAACGTGTAAAGAAATCTTACGTGTGAATCTTATTACAAAAAAGTGACGTAAATTACCAATAAGAAGCGTCGAAGAAAGTCTTACGCGTAAAGAGAGCCATACGGAGACACACTCCTTTTTTAAGAAAAAAAATATATAACGACTCAGACATTTTTATAGAAAAAATATTTACTTTTATTTCAATAATTCAGTGTAAACATAATTCTTGATTAGTAAATTAGGTCTTTGATTTCCTAAATATATAATTAATGATTCCCAAGATTTAACTCGTGAAAATGCAACATATACTTGCCCATGATTAAATACATTTTTACGAAGGTCTACACCAATCTTGTCAAAAGTTTGTCCTTAGCTTTTCTTTATTGTTATTGCGAATGCTAATTTTATAGGAAATTGCCGTCGTTTGAAAGTAAAAGGATAAATATCCTCACAATACAGCGTAATACGATTTATAAATACAATATCTTTAACCTTATCACCTGTTAAAATACGACAACGTAGCAGATTGTTTGATAGTTCTAATACCTGCATTCGCGTTCCATTACATAAACCTTCATTAATACTAAGATTTCGAAGTAGCATGACAATACAATTGGCTCTTAATCGTAATTTATAAGGCGGGAAATTTGATGGATTTAAAGTATTCAAATACTCTGGTAAAATAGCATCATTTATACTTCCATTATCACAATTTTCGGTACTATCAACACTTGTATAAATTCGCTCACTTTTATTATCAAACAGTTCGAGTACCTTGTTGTTAATTTCATCAACATCAACATTTCGAGCAGACAATATTGCTACTTTTGCTAAATCATCGTATTTATTATTGATAATTAATTCTCCAAATATTTCATGAATGATATCACCATTTTCTACACATTGCTCTGGTGCTAGTATATTATTATCATTATCATTTAAAGTACCATTTCCAACTGATAATAAATATTCTGAAAATTCTTTTTCAGCAGGTAAAGTTCTCATATTTTTGATAATTAATTCTCCAAATATTTTATGAATGATATCACCATTTTCTACACATTGCTCTGGTGCTAGTATATTATTATCATTATCATTTAAAGTACCATTTCCAACTGATAATAAATATTCTGAAAATTCTTTTTCAGCAGGTAAAGTTCTCATATTTTCTGTTAATGATATCACCTTAAAATGACTCCATAATGTGCTAGATTTAATAGATAAATTAACTAATTTGCTTCTAGTAGTATTAACTTTAACAGGCAATAATTGTCTAAAATCACCACCCAAAAGCATAGTTTTTCCACCAAATGGCATTCAACATTCATAAAATCGCGTAATGTTCTATCAATTAATTCCATAGCATATCTTGGCGCCATTGGAGCTTCATCCTAAATAAAGACATCAACCTCTTTCAAAAATGTAGCTTCCTTAGATTGACTTTTAATATTTGATGTAGAATCATAGAACAATGGAACAGGCATCCCAAATGTTTTATCTACAGTTTTACCACGGGGAAGTAATATTGCGGCAATGCCTGTAAATGCCATAGTACAAACAATTTTTCCTTTACTTCTTAACAAATGGTATAAAGTTGTGTAAACAAAAGTTTTTCCGGATCCACCTGGTCCATCAATGTAATAACATGAAGAAGATGGTATTCTTTTATCTTGAATAACTACATTTAATACTTCATCAACAATATCCTTCTGTTTGGAATTCAGTTTCACATATTGCATTTCACCAATCTCTTTATGTTGTTGCAATGACATTTCGTTGTTCGCTTGATTTTCTGTTTCAATACTTATTTCATTTAACTGTATCATTTCAGGAAAATTGCGAATATTTGATCCTTCATGCAACAGAAAGTTAATTATATCATTATATGCTCTTTTTTGAGCTTCATTAGATGGATAATTTTTCTGATAATCTTCAGACATAGCCTCTTTAAACTTTTCCCAAAGTTCGTTTGGATGAACTGGATGGCAATAAATTTAAATACGCACAAATAAACGTCTTAATTGTTGTGGCATCATCCATACTTCTTCTTCTGTCAAAGCACGTTCCCATTCTCCATCATCTTCAATAAGGCCTAATGCTAAACATGCACTACGAAAAATGTCATGTACAATATTGTTGACAGTTCGCAGATGATCATAACTTGTAGCGCCTTTAACTACTATTAAAAGTAATCTAAGATGAAACAGTTCTGATTGACTGGGCGAAATTGAATACATCCGTCCAATGACATTAAATGACCCTTTACGCTTCACCCATTTTAATGCATTTTCACCACGTTCTTTCTTAAAACCATAATAACATGGAATTTCTGCATATGTATATTGTCTAGCTTGTGGATCACGCCTATTTAAATCGAAATATTCTAATAACATAGTCCGTTTCTGTAAAGCTTCATTTATAGCATCATCATTTGCTTCTTCACTAATGGTTACAGTATGCCGATTAATTAAATGAACAGGTAATCGGAGAATAGAATGACTTTTACTCTGTATTTTCTCGCTTTTTTTGTCGATATTTTTTTTGATAAGCAGCTTTTTTTGACGTTTCATGATTTTATATTTTTCCTCTTCTTCAGGAAAATGAACCATAGCTCTTTTTTCTCCTTGCTTCTCAGTTATTATTAATTTTGTATCTTTCATTCCATTGCTTGAATCAATAGAAATATTATTAACATCATTTGCTGGAATTAAAGGCAAATCTTCTAAACAACTATCAACAAAATTTTTTTTACAAACATTGCTGGTTGAATTCAACGATGATAAATTATTGTCAACAATTTTATTTTCTTCATTTTGGAAACTTGTTTCTGTAGCTCGATTCCTAAGAAGACACTCCCAATTACATTCAACAGTCATAGTTCTAATATTAGTCGACCTTACTGACGGAAATTTACTTAAACGATTGTTTTTGAACATTAACATTAAATGATTTCTCATGTTATAATAATAGTAATTGACAGAGTTGGGCATAATATTAAAAAATATCGATGTTGCGAATGCTATTGCATATATTCCACAAGCAAGACTATTGTTTGGTTGTTGATCAACAGTTGTGAAAACTACTGAAGGTTTAAAAGGATATAATCTACTTAAATATTTTCTTTGATCTTCATTTAAACATCCTTCATTAAGACTATCATAAATATAAAGTCTCATTCCATCATAATAAGTGCAAATCCAATGACCTTTCTTGATAGGTCCACTAAAAAGTATTTGAATATGCTTTTTCCCTTTTTCAATCGGACTAATAAATTCAAGCGTATAAAAATACAAAGTGCTTTGCATGCGAAAAGCAGAATTTGATTCCCTTCTCAATAATTTTTCGAATTCATCAATATGAGTATCATTTAACATTCCTTCTTCAGTAAGTATAATATTAAAATCTGTAACACTTAAATTAACAGTTCCTTCTTTGTTCGACATGATTTCTTTCAATTTATTGAAAAGATATCGCTTCTAAAAAATAGTTTTTCATAAAATTAATTAATTCAGAACACATGTAAATAATGTTACTATTGTCACATTTAACAGTAACTGGAATTTTTATCTTATCCTTTCTAATTGAAGTTTATTAAGAATGTAAAGAATGTATCTTCATCTATTAATATTATTAATATTATTAAATATAAGTATATTTTTGGTAAATTTTTCTGTTTTGTATCTGTTTTGTATCTGTTAACTTTAATTAAATTAATGTATCCTTTAAACTTTAACTTTAAAACTTTAACTTTAATTAAATTAATGTATTTAACTTTAACCTTTAACTTTAATTAATAAAATTAATTAAATCTTTAAATTAATAAATCAAATAATTCACACATTATATTTACAAACTCTTCCTAATAAATATATATACAAATAATATTAACAAAAAATTTAATTTGTATTTACATGTATTTTAATTTTAATACTTACGTACATAACGTATGCAATGTAATTTAACTTTTTTCAAATGTACAAAAAAATTGCAACTTTTTTCAAATGTATAAAAAAACAAAACCACAAAATTCACAATCAACACTTTCAGAAAAAAATCACTCAGCAAATAACAGCCAATACTTCTTATCGAAACGATATACTTGTCACACTTTGCAAATGGCTGACAGTTGCTGACACTTGTAATATTTTGTAATTTTTTATACCAACCAAAAAAAACTATGCGTTTCACACTGAGGTGAGGTTACGTAGCGAACAAACAATTGTTTGGAAAAAAAGATGCGCGCGCAACAATTTTTAAGCGTCTAAAATGAATCATAAAATTAAATATATTTTATTATTAAAAAACTTTTCATTTATTACAAACCAAATCATAAATAAAAATTATTTTTATCTTAAACTACTTTTGGTTAACTTTTAGTTAATAAATAAATTTTAATTAATTTATTTTAATTTTAATTTTAAAAAAGAGAAAAACGAAAATTTAAAACTGTGAGGTCACCATCATTATAAAATTCAGCCAATGAGGAACACTCATTATAAAATCAGCCAAAAATCAGCCAATGAGAAAGAAGTTCTACACTTGAAGTTAGCTGCTTTGACATCAGTAAGTAATGTCGTCTCGATTATATCCAATCAAAATAAAGGATTTTGAATTTTATCTAATCAAAATAAAGGAATAAAGGATTTTGAAAAAATAGCCAATCAAGAAAAAGTTCTACACTTGAAGTTAGTCGATCTTACGCACCTCGTTTTTAAGAAAGGATTGAAACAATTAATACACTACGAACTACACCTAGACTTCCGTGTATATCAAAAACGAAGAAACTGAACAAACGCGGGCGCAGGCGCGCCACAGAGTTTCGCATTCCTAAAAACTGTTTGGGAATGAATCTAAGGACTCTCGCACAGAACAGTCCCCGTTTAAGTGAACGTTGATACAAAGTTTGTAACAATTGAGTAGCTGAATTAAAATAAATGCAAATAATAATAATTGTACCTAATTCTTTTGACCTTTGAATTAATTATTACGGAATCTGATTGCACTTGTTGAAAGAAGACTATTGGCGTTTATTAAGATATTAAGCATTGATCTTCATTGAAAATCGTTACTAAACTTTTTAGGATAGAGAACCAAAATTTAATATTTCTTCCTATGATAATACAAATCGTTCAAATTGTTTTATATTCAGTCCGAAATCTGAATTTTCATTTTTCTCCGTGTAGGAGCGATTACTATAGTTACTTTAATGAATCCAAACACTGTATTAAGCGTGTTGAAATTTATTTTTTGGAATCATTAATAATTTAGATGTACAGGTTTAGAAAGGGAACTGTACTCATTCATGCAGAGACTTGTTATAATTGCAATAGTCTACGTTAAAAGGAAATCTTGGATTCTGTTTACATTTGCAGCGGTCTAAGGGAATCAGAGATACAGACTGTCGTAGCCTTTACAACAGGACTATTGTAAAATAAGGTGACCGCGGCTGCCTTGCCTTCTTATTTTACTATAGTTCTTCGTAAAGACTACTATTGGTATATTTCTGATTACAAATGACTGTTGTAAAGTTAAAACAGAAAATTTTCAACTAAACTAAATTTTTTTTGTAATTCATAACTTGCGTAAAGTACGTAAGTTACCTAATTAGTGCAATTTACAATAATTCGTTCATTACGTAACTTAAGTTATTTACGTAAGTGCAACTTACATTATTTACGTAACTTACGTTATTTACGTAACTCATATTATTTACGTAACTTACTTTTGTTATTTACGTAAGTTACGTAACTTACGTAAGTTGTGTAAATTACATAACAATTTATACAGGCAAGAAATCTTGCACCTTCGGTGCGTGTGTTAGAAAAACAAATTTCACTATATAGAAATGTAATAAAAAATAGACCTTACAATATTAAAGACTAACAATGAACAATAATTGTATTAATTATTGAGAACGAAGTGATTTTTTACATTAAAAGTGTATTAGTCTTTCTCACAAGCGGTGAATTTTCATAGCAGTTAGTATATAAGGAAGTTTAAGTCATGTATATAAATATGTGTAAATAGCGATCGTTATTATGCACGGAAAAAAATTAATCTCTAAACTTGAAATAATATTAATTTCAAGTCCAATGAAATATAAGTGTATCTAAATTAAACATTATAGTCACAATTACTGTGATAAGTTGTGTTTGATTCTGTCAAACTTTATACCAGAAAACGCCATAAATTCACATCTCTGATTTAGAGATTTGTTAATTTCACAACTTTTTTTATATGAATTACATACAATTAACCGTTTTCATTTTCCGTATTTTATGAATGTTTTTCGCGTCATCACGTGGAACATTTATTTTTATTTATTAGACTTATCGGCGTTGAAAAGTCTGTGAAATTTTAAGGTTACAATTATCGCCCGACATAATACGGCACACTGACTGATTTAAATGACGTGAAATAGGTAAATAAACATTTTTCAACCACTTTTTCTCTAAACACAGACACTTTTTACAAAATAGGCCAACATACAACGGGTAAGAATCTTCTTAATGACCCAAATTCAAAAGATTGTTTAAATTCATGCAGAAACGCGGTTGTAAAATGTAAAATTGGAAAGTAATGTAATGACAGACAACAAGAAGCGGTTTACTGCCAGTCGCCAGAAGAGGGCAGAAGCATGCAGAGAGCACAATGGTCCAGCTGTTATATTCTTAGCCTTACATCACTTTCCAATTTTACATTTTACAACCGCGTTTCTGCATGAATTTAAACAATCTTTTGAATTTAGGTTATTAAGAAGATTCTTACCCGTTGTATGTTGGCCTATTTTGTAAAAAGTGTCTGTGTTTAGAGAAAAAGTGGTTGAAAAATGTTTATTTACCTATTTCACGTCATTTAAATTTTAAATCAGTCAGTGCCGTATTTTGTCGGGCGATAATTAAAACCTACAAATTTTACAGACCTTCCAACGCCGTTAAAACAAAAAAATGAAATAAAAATATAAAATTCGTATTGTGTTTTAAAAATATCCAACTACTTTTTTATACTTGTCAATGTATAGTTCATACAGGGAAAACAATATAAATATTTTGTGAATAATTCTCACTCTAAATTGTGATAAATTATAAATTCTTATTACATCGAGTTATTACAAAAATACGAATTATATGAATATACGACTAAAATGTTTAATATTGTTTATTCAAATAATATATTAGATTTGAATTTATTCAAGTAAGTTGATAGTTTAGAACATATGTTCCATGTCATAAAATTTGAGATTCCTAATATCATTTTTAGGCATAAGAAATACGTGTTCTTCACAATACTAATATTCGGATTAGATATAATACCAAATTTCAGTTTTAGTGATCTGCTTACATCTTACGTCCGATTCCAGTGATAGTTTATGCCTAAATCTCAGATTTAATCACTAATTTAGAGATTAATTTTTTTCCGTGTGTTATGCGTTTAGTATTTATAAGTTAGATTTATGTACTTAGGGTTTAGTAAAATTGTCTAGGTTAATAGTATAATTAATTTTGAAGTTGGGAGTCTTGGAAGAGTGAAATTATTGTGCAATATATGATTAAAAGTCATAAATTACAAAAAAAAATTATTTTAGTTGAAAATTTTCTTTTTTACTTTACAACAGTCATTTGTAATCAGAAATATAGCAATAGTAGTCCTTACAAAGAACTATAGTAAAATAAGAAGGCAAGGCAGCCGGTCACCTTATTTTACAATAGTCCTATTGTAAAGGCTACTACAGTCGGTATCACTAATTCCCTTAGATTGCTGCAAATGTGGATAGAATTCAAGATTTCTTTTTAACCTAAAATATTGTAATCAGTCACATAGACTTTGTGCTCACTTATATTTAGTTCGTATTTATTTCAAATAAATTTTTAATGAGTACGTTCGACTTACAGAATTGTTACAACAAAGCTACTTTAGGCATTACAAAAAGTGGTCACATATCCGAGCAGTACTGTTCGAATATTGTAATCATTAACAGAAAATTTTTCTCCGTGTAAAAATTAAACTAAAAATTAAATATAAAGCAGATAATATTTAAATAAGTCACTTATCAATTATATAATTATTATACTTTGCTTTTAAATTACCTGATTTAAAAGTGTTACAATCAAAAGAAAAATATTTTGTGTTTAAAGGCACTCTTTCCTATACCACTGCTAGATCGGTATCATCTATATCGGTATCGGTATCTACTGTTATAGAATTCTCTACTGTTGACAAAAGGGTTTCATGTCCGACTGCACCTTGGTTTAATGGAGTAATAAAGCAAAAAACAAAAAACATTTTTATGAATAATTATTAAACAAAATTTGTTTTAATAAAAAAATTTAAAAAATTCTTCACTATATATTTGAGAAAGATACAAAACCGCTGCCAAGTTGTAAATTTTTTTTATAATTTTGGTGCTCATTTCATGAACATTTTATTTCCTCATGGAGATAAAAATAATATAAATATATGAATAACTTTTTATAAATATAATAAAAGTGATTGAATTTTAAGTCAATCAATGTATTTTTAAATACTCTACAAGATAGTTACAATAATTTAATAGTTAAATAAAAATTTTCAAACAAAAAAGTTGAGAAAATGTCATTTTTCACAATTTTTGGTTTTTAAAATACCAATAATTTCGAAATTTATTATCGAATTAGGTTCAAAAATAGGTCAATTGAAGCGATTTTTAATCCTCTGCTAGTTGATAACGATAATTTAAAACTTACTTTTACGTTTTTCAACAGAATTTTCAAAAAAGTCTTATTTTCCAAAATTTTTGATTTTTAAAAGTTTAATAACTCCGGTTAATATATGGACGAAAAATGATCAATTAGGGCTCAAAAGATGCGTCTAAAAAAACTCTACAAAATTATGGAAAAACATTTATAGGTGTCCTAACATTTTTTTAAAGTTATGGGCAAAAAACGTTTTTTTTGCAAAATTAAAAATAAAAAAAAATTTAGTTAAACTTTATTAATATATTAGAAACTCCTGAGGTCAAATAACATAAAGATATGTCAAAAAATCGAACTCGAAAAATTTTGGTATTACAATACTTCCTCTATGAGGAAGTAATATTATAGAAAAAAATCAGTATGTCGATTGGATATTTTTGAAATGAGCTACATGCTCTCTATGATTTTTTTTACCTGCGTTGTGAGCTTTCAAAGTCAAGGGCCTGTTTTTTTTTTAATCAATAGTAGTGTTTTTTTCCGTGCGTACATGAAAATATACGGTGGTGGACATTTTTCCCAATCCATTTTTCCCACCAGTTGAAATTCCCAACCTATTATTTTACCAACGTATATTTTTTCCAATATATTATTTTTCCAACGTACACTTTTTCCAAGTTATTTTTTTTCCCAACAAACATTTTTTCCACTGTTTTTTTTATTAATCACTGACTTCATATTAAACAAGATTGTCAGTTATCTTAGAGATTGTGGTTGTGTCAAAATTTTATAGTACATTTACATTCGTTTTCTATAGTTTTTTTTAAATTAATAAGTTTGAATTTATAATAATATTTATAATAATAATGGCGGAGTTAATTAAAACTAGAGGAAAAGGTTATTTTTTGCATATCGATGGATTTCTTTATTATAAACATTCCGAGAAAAATTGTCGTGTTTCCTGGAGATGTCGTCGATATCCAGAATGTTCGGCTCGCGCAACTACAAAATCGAATGGAAATGAAATAGAAATAATACGAGGATTTGAAAAATCGCCACACGAAAATCACGCAGCAAATTACGAAGAAGTAAACGCTGAAAAGTTGTTGACGTCAATGAAAAGAAGAGCTGTAGATCACCCAGAAGCTCCTCCAGCCCAAGTGTTGCGAACACACTTGCAATCTGCTCCTTCTGGTGTCTTGTCACAACTTCCTGAAAGAGAAAATTTGAAAAAACAATTGCGCCGTCTTCGTTTAAAGGACATTCCATCCAATCCAACATCACTGATCGACTTGGAACAGGTGCCTCAACAATATCAAACAACTGTATGTGGTGAAACATTTCTTATTTTCGATTCTCGTGAAGATACCGAAAGTGATGTCAGTGGTCGAATTATAATTTTCGCAACGAGAGAGAACCTCAGAAGACTCATGAGAAGCAATTACTGGTACGTTGACGGTACCTTTAAGGTTGTACCGTCATTATTTTTACAACTTTTTACGATTTTAGCATCTTTTACACAAGTTGTAAACGGTGTAGAACAAATCATTGCTCTTCCTCTTGTGTACTGTCTCCTTGAAAATAAAAGTGAAGATGCATACAAGAAAGTTTTTGAGGTTATCAACTCTGAATGTGAACGGCTTGGCATTCAAACTTCCTTGCTTCAACTTATTATGACCGATTTTGAGCTGTCTATAATAAATGCTGTACTATCTTCTATTGGGACCACAATTCGTGCCTGTTTCTTTCATTTAAGTCAAAGCGTTTTTCGTCATATCCAAGCTGAAGGGCTTCAGCAAGCGTACAATAATCTTGAAGACCGTAGTATCAAAACCGCTGCTCAGATGATGTGTGCTTTGGCTTTTACTCCAACTGAGGATGTTGCGAAAAATTTCGATCTTTTAATGGATGAAATTCCTGATTCATTCTTGTCAATAGCCGAATATTTTGAGGTTTTTATAATTGAATATATATATATATACGTTTTTTAAAAATAAAATAATGAAGTAATAAAATAATAATAAAGTAATAATTAATTTCAATAATATTTCCATACGTTTAGGTAAATTATATTCGAGGAAGACAAGCAAAAGGCAGAAGACGCGCTATACAACCAAGATATCCCCCGACCTTGTGGAATCAGTATGAATCAGTTCTACAGAAAATGTCAAGAACGAACAATTTAGCAGAAGGGTGGCATAATAGATTTCACATTGTTGTTGGGAGGAATCATCCAAGCGTTTACGCATTTTTTGTGGAACTTCAAAAAGAACAAGGGGATACTGAATCCATGATTAGACAATTGGAGCTAGGTCAAAAAATCAAAAAAAGCACAAGCCATTCACGGGTTAAGGTCGAAAAACAATTACTAACAATTGTTCAAAAATATTCGGAATACGTTGAAAATAACGAAACATTACTATATCTCAAAACTATTGGTTACTACGTACATTTCTAACTTTCTAAATTCATTGCACTGATTTCACAATAAACATACTTTTATCAAATCGAATTTTTGGTAATTTCTTCGCTACGGTAAAAATAACTATTGGGAAAAACTTCCGTTGGTAATTAAAGGTGTTGGGAAAAACATACATCGGAAAATTTGGAGTGGGAAAAATGGATTGGGAAAAATGGTTTGGGAAAAATGTCCACCAATCAAAAATATACTTGTTGTGCAGGAATTTATAACTGGGAAGTATATTATTTACCATCTTTCTCCACACAGCGATAGCCAATAACACTTCTTACTTGGCTATAAGTGAAGAAATCAATAATAATATCATCCTCATGACTTCGGATATTTTTTAACAATAAAATAAAAATAAGTACAAAGTATTTCATATTAAGTAGTCTTTATAAAACGTTCATTGATGTTGTTCTAGATGCTTGGACTATTTATTGGTATACTATTAAATTAAAATATTAATATACACAAAAAAGCTATAATTGATTTTAATCAATATCTGCATGTATTGTAAACATTCGTTTAACTTTTAATAAAAGTTTTAATAATGCAACAACTATAATTCCGATTTATTGATTGTAGCTAGAAAGGCAGCTATTTATTTACGGTGATTTTTGTGACACGAGTGGAGGTCGAGGGCGCTCCGAGACCGGAACGAGTGTCACAAAAATCATCGTAAACAAATTGGCTACCTTTATTCCCATGTTACTTACGATATTTTTTATTCTTAATGCACAAAAGTGGCGATTTCAGATAGCAGACGACAGGGAATAAAAGTCAGTCACTTGTTCGACTTATATGAAACGTTTCATATATTTCTGCGATATTGCTGTGACATCGAGGAGATCCTACTGGCACGATATTTATTTATTGGTTTAAACACCTGTCTTCAGCCTTACATACTTGGCTAAACAAATGTTTTTACATTTTTCGTAAATTTCTCTTACAAATTTATCCCTGACAAACTTAATACTAAATTTTGCGCCTACAGAGCGACTTGAAAATTAGGAATACTCGCATTTGCCTGGACCACCCGTCTAATGGGTTTTCTCGACAGTGGAGAGGGAAACCAAGCCAAATGGGCGTGAACCAAGGGTACTTACCCTTGGTCCTTAAACGACCGCCAAGCGAGGCATCTATCCGACTGAGCTAATCTGTCAGTTTACTGCCACGATATTGAGGCGGGATATTGCTGTGATATTGAGAGAATATTGCTGCGATATCGAGGGAATATTTCACAGAATTTTTTCTATATGTTCAAATTTGAAATTATAGCGAAAATTCTGTAAAATATCCCCTCGATATCGCAGCAATATTCTCTCAATATCACAGCAATATCGCGGCAGTATCTCCTCGATGTCACAGCAATATCGCAGAAATGTCACAGGGATATTGAGAAGAAGCGGACATTTTAACACTTCCTCAGAATCACAGGAATATCCGCGCCCGATAGATATCGCCATGACACTCAGGTGATACAGCGTGCTACTTGGGTACAAAAATAGAGATGGTAACCCTATATTTATTATACTTCTTAGATATCGCTTATTCAGAATCTGCACTCAAAATTGAAAAAATAATCAAAAACCAAAAAGTTATGGCCATTTTTTTGTAAATTTTTATTCTAAAATGAATTTTTTCGAAGGTATTGAGCCAGAAAAAGTTCGTAAAACCATTGCGTCTGAAATGTTCAACTTTTCAGATGAAAAAGCGTATTTGCTTAAAAAAATTAATAAAATTAAAAAAAATGGCGACCAAAAGTCAATTTTTTTATAACATAACAACTTCGTGTACGAAATTTGTAAAAAATACTCAAATTCAGATGAAACTATTTACTATCGGAGTTCTTCGGGATTGCTGATTAAGAATCTAAATTTAGTTTTTCAAAATTCTAAATAGCGGACTGAGTATAGTATAATCATTTTGTGGGTTTTAAAAATATCGATTAATATACAGTAAGAAAAGCTATCAGTCAGTCATAGGAAAGTATTAGAATCGCATAAGTCTGTCTTACTCCCACTCATGGGATATGACTGCGACGTGGTAGGTTTTCTTACTGTAGTTTTGAAAGTGTAATTTTTTGGTAGTCTTGAAAAAGGCTAGTTGGTATTATTTTCAAATCATAATCATTTTGTAGGCTTCAAATAAATTTTAAAGAAATTACCATTATAACACGAAAGTTTCTCTTGTGGTTTTTATGAATCTGTTTAAAAATCAGACATTATAGTTGTGAAAATGAAGATGATAGATCTAATCTAGGAAATATGTCTGACTTGATAACAATTTTTACATATGTAAATATTTTTCACAATCTTCACAACAAGTTGTTCATTTCATGATCATTAAGCTTCCTCAATATAATATATACCAATTGTTTAATTTTTTATTTTAGAATAATTATTTTAAAGTGTTAAGATAAAATGTCAAAAAATACAAAATTTCAATTTTTTGTGAAAATTTAAAACATTTATTAATTCTATAAATTTTGATAAAATATATACTTTATATACATGAATCGATTCGTTTTTATGTCAGGAATGCAATTTTGACAAGAATTAATAAAAATTTTAATATAGAAAAAAGTTATTTCAAAAAATCCAAAAATTAATTTTTTCAAAAATTAAAAAATTGTTGAAAAAATTTTTTTTTTTAGATATTTTTGAAAATCCTTTTGTCTGATTTTTGGTATTCGTGACCGTAATACACCTGCAAAATTTTATCAAAATCCGTCAAGACGTGTAAGAGAAAATTTGTCCACAAGAATCGGTGACATACACACACACACACACACACACACATACATACACACACACACACACACACATACATACACACATACATCCGGACATTTGTTCCTCTCGACGAATTATATATACTACACTTGAAAATTTGTAAAAATAATTGGTTCTAAAAAATTCGGAAATCGACATCACTAT